>JAPQRP010000019.1:19621466-19641549 GCA_037367295.1 Apogon hyalosoma | reverse complement strand
GGTGCTCAGCCTCTTTAATCATTTTTTGTCTGTTGGGTAATCCCCCACCGGGGGGGTTGCTGCAGGAGGGGAGGGAGGGGGGTTTGCCATGGTGTGGATTCTTGGCAAAGCTGTTGTTTTTGAAGCCGCAGGAATCAGCATGTGGACCACGGAGGCTAGATTTCTAGTGGGTGTGTGTGGAGTCAAAGAGGCATGGAGAGTTCACGGAGAGGCTGGTAATGTAAGTTACAGGCAGCACTGGCCGTGGAAACCAACCTCCGCCATGTTAAGTTACCATCGAAATAAACCCGAATGCCACTGGTGATTGTTTGCAACTTTTCCCCCCTTCCTTATGATAATGCGTGCGTTTAAGATCCGTGTCTGCAGGGCGCGCATTAAAACGCAGCCACCTGTGAAAAGCAAATGATGCGTTCACGAACCTAGAATCTATAGCTTTACCTGCCGCTCAAACGCATACAGCACGCACGGTGATATTTCCAGGGTATAGGTGAGTGCGATTGGCAGTCTGTGTCCATCACGGCTATGGTGATGGAAGACAGACGCGTGGAGAAAATGTAAAGCGCGACGTGAAATGTGTGGCTTCACTGCAGCAGAAGCAGCAGCAGCAGCAGAAGCAGGCAGGTTATTTTGTAAATGTACGGATGGCTGCCTGTATCCTCTCTGCTGCCACACCCCTTCATCCACAGACGAGGCTCTGATATTCACCACTTATTCCCAATCACCTGTCTGACATATGCAGGAAAACACCTGATTCTATCCGTGTGTGCTCCCACCCTCCCAACACACTGAGGTGAAATATCACTGTTTTATCAGCCAAGTTTGTGCCCGAGGATCAATACTAGAATTACAGTGAGTGGATTCTGGATCAATCATCAGCCAGTGTTTTTTTTATTTTATTTTTTTTATTTTGGATGCAGACGTGACAGGTCATATGAAACATGGCACAGGCACGTCTGAAATGTTTAATGTGCCAATGAGTTTCTGTGGCAGTTTAAAGGGTACAACTAAATGGTATAGAAGCCCCCCCCAACACACACACACACACACACACACACACACACACACACACTACCGTTCCGTCCCTACTCCCCTCTGCTTTGCTAGACCTTGGCTTGTCAGAAAAAGACACATGACCTTATAGGCTGCAGGCTCCAATGTGTGTGTAATGCCTCGGGAACGACGTCTCTCCTCTGACTGGATTGTTACACATCCTTTAGGTATGTCTAACAGTCTGTACGTTGAGAGCATTTCTTGAGGGAGCTGTCGGCACTTTTGAAATACATTTCCCGTAAAGTCCATACTTTAATAAAGGCGTGAAGAAAATTGCGGCAGAAGCAGAATGTCATCACATCTCCTAGAGTCCCCCCTGTGTTAAAATCTGTCCTTTCAAAATGGCAGCTCGCGTCTAATAAGCCAGACCTCTATTCTTCAGCACTGATCAGTTCTGCTTCTGTTTCATCTCTGTGAAAATGTCATTTTCTGGCGCCTCATAGTTAACTGTGTGTATCAGCTGCTGCTGTTTAGTATGCAGCTCTGACACCTGCGATGGCACTGATCATTTATTACTGACCAAACTGTATTTGGATTCACTGACATAAAAGCTCTAATCAGAAGCTTTTTTTTTCCCTCATTTAATTACTAAGTGCGCTGACCTTTCACAGAATGTACTTATGCATTCATTACGCTATTAGTAGTATTTGGAAACTCATAATTTTGTCAAAGCAGGGTGATGCATAAATCCACTGTTTTGGCGGTGTCTGTTAAGTGATTAAGGGCTGAAATCAGTCAGAAACAGTCTGAATCACAGAATTGGCTCATGAAATTTTTGATTCTGCACTTAATAGAAACTCAGAGGATACTATGTGGGCTTTTGCACAGAAAAATCCATCTCTATGAAATATTAAAGATGATAAAGTACTGTATTTAATAAAAAATGTTCATATCTTTATGACTGTCTATGTTGTTTGTAAACTGACTTTGATGGCTATATGCCTCTGGCTACGAAAGCCCATAAAGGCCAAAGTGCTCCAGTAGGGGAGGGGTTACTCATCAGCAGAAGCACATGGCTAATTTATTGATTTGTCCTTTGTTCAGCATGAAAACAGACCTCCGCTGTCAGCAGTGACCACAGAGAGGAAGTAACAAGCATCCTTAATGACATTTTAATCACAAGAGGCAAAGTGTAAATGCAGTGGACCATGGGAATGGAGCCAAATGTTTGTTGCCATGTTCAACCAGGTAGCTCGTCTTCGTCATTTACATCTGCCTGTTACAGTTATGGAGCGCACTCTGCATTAGCGACATGTTGCTTGATGGGGACTGTAAGTGCAGGTGTAAAGGGAACCAAATGCTGAGCATTTGACCCGTTTATTTTTCATTCATGATCCTGTTTTAATGGGAAGCTACAGGTGGAGAAAAAAAATGGCCAAAGAGAATCTGATGAAAATTCATTTGCACAAAATGTCTAAATTGCATGTAGGCATTTAACTCTGACTTAAGCATAAGTGCAGCACTTAGTCGGTGTAGTCGGGTCTGCATCCACTCTGCTGGTTTCCCAGCTTCCAGTCGGTCACCTGGAATTCATTTTGTGTGTTTTATGAATGTCAGAGCTTGAAATTAGTGTTTGGAACCGGTTGCCAGGCCGTTAACTAAGCCTGTGGTTGCTTAAATTGGAAAATTATTCGTCATCGGTTTAATTGTTTCTTGAAGAGATTGTCCAATTATAGACGGTCATTACTACATTTAGTCTGTACACTGATGAAGTCATGCTGCTTTGGCCACATCTGTGGTTTGTGAGTGATGTTGGAGCTGCTTTTGATCTGGAGTTCTTTATCATAACCACTGTCTTATGGGTGCTTTTGAAAAAAATGATGGGTTGTCATTTGCCTTTTTTCTCCCCCACACTTGGTTCACCCTTTTGAATGACATGTACATGGGTGTTCACTATTACTGGGCAATTTTCAATCTAACTGCAGTTTAAACAGTGTAATGCTTGAAAATGTTGCACCTGACACACATTTCGGTAACGGTTTGGTGATATACTTAAAGCGTGGAGCTCTGCTGAGCGAGGGGGATAAAAGGTCTGAATGGAGGAGGAGGAATGCCTGGCCTAGTTCAAGTTAACAATATCACAGAATTTCACACTTCGTTGTGACCGAGCCAAGGCATGCACAGCCTTAAACATAAGAGTCACAAGATTCCAAGCAGGGCTTCATCTGGAAAAGAGTGCCCTGTTTATGCCTTTCCTTACATACACTACTTTAGTTTGCAGAAATAGTTATCAGTTAGCCTAATGATACTTTTATATCCTACACAGATCATTTACAAAAAAAGTTTTGAGGGTTTTGGAAAGAATAAAAGATGAATTATCTTGCACAAAAACAGCAGTTGTGTGCATAAACTCCTAGATGTTAGCTGTTAGGATACTGACATCTCAGTCCATCTGGCCTAAGCACAGTGAGTTATGCAATCCAACTTTCTTATCTGGTAACGTCTAAATTTTGGAAGCTGGTCATCGAATCCAGCAGAAGCTGCTTTCTTGGCACATACCAACTATTTTCAGTTTTCCCACCTCCCACTGAGTTCTGGTTTGCCTGCCTCCCCCTCAGTCCACCATGCAATGTATCATGGCATCACAGAAAAGCCAGGACTGTGCTTGCCTGCCAGTAACATTAGGAACTATTTCTGTTCAAGAGTCCTTTTTTTGGCTGATTGGTTTTAAAATGCTGCATGTGACTTCAAGGATAGGCAGTGTTTGCTCATTTTTGCCGTCTATAATTACACAGGAAGTTATTTTTCATGTGTGGCTGTGTGATTGATCAACCTGTGCCCTGTGGCGATTTCCATATGGATCTGTGTTGTCATGTGAGTGAGCGGACTCCCAGCCTGCTTTAAAAATACCAAATTTTTTTGTCACGCAGTCTGGAGTAGCAGTAGCCGGTGTGGTTGTCATGGTGACAGGGATGAAACTCTCGCTGCCTACTATTTAGTAGGCATTTTCAATAGACTTGTTCATTTCGTTTGCCCCCTGAAAAGCACAGTTATGACAACATTCATGTCTTATGTTGATACATTTGTGCAGAGATTACAGCAGTTTAACTATGCAAGTTTTCTGTGGTGACTTGAAGTGAGGTTTATGTTTAGCTTTTGAAATGAAGACCAGCTATTTCTGAATTTAAGTGTCTTCTTTATTAGTTTTGCAGAACTGTTTGTCACAGGATCTGCCCCAGCTGCTTTGCTAAAAATACTTAAACACAAACCAAAATCTTGTTAGTGTTTGCTCATGATATAAAAATGGCAGATGAGTGTCAGCCTCCTTTTTCTTTCAGGTGATTTTAGTATTGTTAATTAGTGTGTTTGATTTTTGTATTGGTCAGTTTGCTAATGATATGCTTAAAGCTTTTGTCTGTTTATCTGTTTTATCTTTTTTATTTTATTTCATGCCTATACGTTTTATTGCTTCCCTGTTGTAATGCGTTTAATGTTTTATGTAAAGCTCTTTAAATTGTCTTGTACATGAAATGTGCTGTATAAATAAACCTGCCTTGCACTGCCTTAAAACCCTGTATACTCCTGCATGGTGATTCTTTGTACCTTTGTTACAGATGGGACAGTTAAAATAACCCCATAACGTCAGTGTATAGTATAATATTTCTCATGGATCATCTGAGCCTTATTATCATAGTAAAATATTATAATCATCTGAGGATCTTTTCCAAGCCTGTATCAGATCACTACTGGGCCAAATCCACCTAGCCTTTTGTCATTTCAGGGTTTTGATCAAAGTGAACCATCGTCTTGAGCCAGCCTGAAAGTGGATCTGCCCTGATCTGTGTTTCAGGTTACAGCTGAGCTCTTCAGCTATTACTGGACTGCATCTCTGGCAGAAATCCCTGCTGCCATGGTTGCTACCTCGAGGCTCATGCCTCTTAGTCACCAGGGTAGAAATGTAACCTAATCAGGTGTCTGCTGCTCCCAGTACATACGCTCACTGCACTGCGAACAGAACTCAGTGTGCATTGGCTGTCTCTTACAGAACCACGTGTAGCAAAGCTCTCCTGTGAACCTTGTTACTCTATGGCATCCTTTAATTTTCACATTTCTCTTGGATTCTCTATTTATTATTACACTGCTATAGGCAGTAAAAATGATTTTCAGCCTGCCCCTGCCTACTACTTCTCGTGGGCCATTTAATCTTGCCAGCAGCCTAAGTGACCACAAAATTCAGTGGTGGTCTAAAAACTCCTAAAGTAGATTGTTGGTTTGTGTCCTGAGAATAAATCTGTAGGAAAGACATCAACCACATAGCAGTGTCCCTGCCATGTAAAGTGATTTTTTTTTTTTTCATTGTACAGCAATGTAATGCCATGATAACAAATTATACACAAGAACCAGAAAACATATGAAGATAAATTCAACTGTGTGATGTTTTTACACTTAACACAAACTGATATTTGTCTGGTTAGCAACCAGGCTTTGCTTTGACAGTCCTGCCAATGAAAACACCAGCCCCACCCTCTTTCATGTAAAAGATGAGAGCACATATAATTGTATCTTAGTCTTCCCTGCTACTTTGAAGGCCCCGTAACAGTTGGCTGCAACTATATCAATTCCCAAAGTCATGAACAAATGGTGCTCTCATTACTCAACATGTTTCTTGTTTGTTGACAAATTTCAACATTTGTATCACTCGTCAAATTATTTTTGTCCTTGTGACGTTGTAGTTTGTGAAAGTAATCCTGCGTTGGAATTCCCCAGGAAGTGACTGTGGAGCAGCTCAGAGCTTTGGTGAACAGGAGTGAGTGAGTGAACATTCTGGGAGGGCTGGAATTGTATCCCACCCCCTCTCTCCTCCTCAGCCCTCCTGCAGCCTGGGGCATCTATTCTTGGTTTTCCCATAAGGATAAATTCTTCCTACAAATGTTTGGCTGCTAACTTGCATAGGGATTAAGCCCACTGTATAAGGCCAGTGTGAAGGCTGAGGGTCTGAATTTGTCCCAGAATAGAAGAGACAAGACTCTCAAATCAAATGAGGAAATGAATACAAATGAAGCACTTGTGTCATTTAGTCTTGAGGGATCACTGTGCAATGAGATTTGTTTCCTCCATTGCCATAAGGAATTTATTTATTTGGTGTGTTGGATGTTTGGATAATTACATTTTGAAATCTAATCATAATGAAACAACAATAGAACGGGGTCTTAAATGACAGTTTAGCATTTGTTCTGGTTTTAAAACACGAGAATTTACTTCTGTAATTCAATAACTGCATGAAAATTACTATTCAAAGAATTTTTCCATAAAATACAAAAGTCATGGCATAATTGTTACAGCAATATCACAGTTTCAGCAAAAAAATACTAGATACTGTCATTATAATTTTCAATATTAATTAATTTGGCATAACTTATGCTCTGGGAAATTGTGTTTAAGATGCGTCCTCTGCCAAGCCAGATGCATGCTTGTTCTGTTTTGTTTTATATCCATTAGTAGACCACTGTGTTGAGTATTAAGTTCTGGCTTTTGTATTCGGGTGCAAAGTGCATGTTGACAAATGTGTAACTATCTCGCATAGTGACATTTGACCACAAGCAGGTGAAAACGTTGCATGATGATCCCCATGTTGAACTATATGTGACACTAATGGCAAATGATCATCTCTCTGTTCACCTACAACAAAGACGACGTTTCATGACTTTGCTGATGTCCTGCTTGGTTTCTGCAGATCATTTTGTGTCTCACTTCGCAGCTTAAACATATTCAGTCTGACACTGCAAAGTTCTGCAGATGGATGGCACCAGAAATAGCACTTTAAGTGGCTGTTAATGTATGACTGTTACACAATCATACTGTCAGTGCACTCTGCCCTTGGCCGAAACCTTTCTGTCTGGAACAGACATACCCATACCCCCCCCATCCCCACCACCCCCTACAAGTCTCTGATGTTGCTTGTGGAGGTTGTAGGGTTTGAATAGAGCTATATAAGGTAAACCATTCTTTGTTTATTAGTGAGGGGAGTGCACATGGGAGAGCTGCCAGGCTACTCAGAGTAGAAAATGGGGACAGAAAGAAGACCAAACACCACTCAAACAGTGTACTCTGCTATATAGAGCTGTAAACATTGCTCCTTTATTTTTTAAGGTAGTATTACGAGTGTGGCAGCTGGCTTATATTACATATGGGAAGCTCAGTGTTAATCAAGTGGCTGAAAATAGCCTTTTATTTGTGCATCGTGCTTGTACTGCAGTTAGCCACAAGGATACCATGGTTGTATTAACAGCCTTCGAATGACTTTGCCTGGTAGTCGCTGAGATTTGAGTTATAAGTGGAGGAGACTGTTGGAAAAAGGTCATCCACCTGCTGCAGGCTGGTCTTTTGCAAGCTCGACTTGCAGTCCGGGCTGTTTAAAGCTCACCTGATGTATTGTTTTAATGGTGAGCTACTTCACCATGAAAAAGCTTTAAAGCAAGGATGGAAGTTTAAAAAAAATCCCAGTCAATCCACTTGGTAAATATGGTTGCTTCATTGGTTTTCAAGAAATGGAGGCAGCTGTCAGGTGGTTGTTCAAAAGTTAAGAGCATACTTCTGTAATCCTTGGACAGTCGGGTTGAATGTCAAGGGTGTGATGATGAGCTCATACCTTAGCTGGACCACTACATAAGTATGCAAAAATGAATACATAAAAATGCATAAGATAAGTCTACGTATTGACTAACAGAAGTGAAAATAAATGACTATATAAAACAGCCTCTTGGTGACAGTCACTTGTATAATGTGACCAAAATTACATGACACATGGATGGAAGATGATAAAATAGTTGTAATGTGTAATATTATGTGTGTATATTATTATGTGTATATTTTATAATTATATAATGTGTATCATATGATAATATATAAATAGCCTATGCAGCATGTACCAACTTCAAATAGAATTGTAGTTTTGTTTTTTTTTTTAATATACATTGCTGTAGTGTTAGTTGTGAAATACTAAATAAGTTTAATTGCATTTGGTAATGAGTGAAGTGAGCACAATGTAACTGAGGCCATGGATGTTGTAATGTAATGTGAGACATGTTTCATAGACATGTTATAGACATGAGACATGTTTCTTTCTAGAAATACCTCTTGGACCTCCTGGCTAAATCTCCACTTTCAAAACAACCTAAAATATGCCAAAACACATTATATTAAATCATTAACAAGCATTAATAGTATTGAGTGTACAGTTGCTGTTCAGGTTCTGGAGGATGTGCTGCTGAACATGTTTATATTTCAGAGATTCAGTTGTCAGTGTTTATATTAAAATCACCTGTGAGCAGGTTGGATTTTTACACTCCAGCAGCTTTCTTCTGAATTGGATCTTGGATCAGTGAACGTGCTCTGCTTAAACTGCATGTGGTTGTGCAGGGCGTCAGCTACCACTTGTTGATGTCCCGCTTTGTGTAGGATTAATGGAAAGCACTGGATTTGACGCTTCATACGTGTTTATTTTCCAGCACCACAGTTTGCAAATACAGTTGTATAATCAGCTCTGTTTCCAGTTGGAATTTAATTAGGATAATCCAATGTCAGAATTTTCTGCTTTGCTTCTCTAAAATAAGATTGTTTATAGTAATCTTCAGAGCTTTAAGTTGGTGCCCACATATCAACATGTCTATGGGGAGCTTGTTCTCCAGCTGGCAATGAGACAAGTGCTGCATTGTCAGATTCCTGTCTTTAAATGGACTAAGGCGTTTTGTCTTTTTGGACTCTGGTTAGAATGCCAGCCTTGTCCTCTGTTGGGTTACTTATCTCCCATGTGCAGAGCACACCCTCAGGGAAATTACTTAGGGGGCATCCCCACCCACCACCCACCTCCACAGCAACACCACTGAGGCATGTCTCTGCCTTTAAAGGTGGAATTCCTCCTTGTTACTTACAATAGAAGTCAGGTGTTCTCTGATTTAGCTACAAGATCCTCTGTGTGTGTAATGCGAGTTGGCGATCATCAGGTGGAAATTCATTGCTGGCTGCTCTTAAGGGAACGTTCATGCAAAGAATCAGAGCTGATTTTGAACTGGCAACACACGCTAAAATGATGGTGTGTGCTAATGCCAGTTACAAGTGGCAGATGGGGAATGAAATTTTGGGTTTTGATCAATTTCCCTTGGTGTCAAGTGCAACTTATTCCCTGAATGGAGTTTTAAGTGTTCTGTCAGGTCTTTAAGTTCCATGCAGCTGTTGGAGCAGGTGAGCGTTTGGAACAACCTGGCATCCCTGTGTGTTTTGGGCTGCCGTGCATTCCACAGCGCTCCTGGCCCTTCAGGACTGTATTAGGGCAGACGGCGCTTACATGAAGCAGAGACACACTCGTGCCTCTGCTTTTATGGGAGCAGATGCTGAGGTGGTATTTGACTGGCAGTCTTTATGGTGAAATGTTAGCACGGACGCCATCAAGGAACAGTCTGACATTTTGAGAAATGTACCAATTACATGCTACACTGTGGCACAGTGGCTAGCGCTTCCATATAGTTTGAAGGTTCTGTGTTTGATTCGCAGTCGAACCGGGGCCTTTCTAATTTTGAGTTTTCTTGTTCTCTCTGTGCAGTGCCTGTTTATCCCTCCATCATGCACTTGACCACAGTACGAATGAAGATTTGGGGTTGGTCCCTGAGTGTCGTCAATGGCTGTCCAGTGCTCATAATGTGCTAAATGCTAATGCTAATCATAATGCTAGGTGCTGTGTTTATTAGGATGAGTAAAATGCAGAGGGAATCCACTCGTAGAAATAATTAGTTATAAACTAAATAATTAGTTTCCTTGCCAAAAATCAAATATGAACTTTTTAACTCTTGTCATTCATTAAGGTAAATTTAACAGACTAGCTTAGCTTAGCATAGCATTAGTCTGAAAATGGTTTACCAAAGTCCTCGCTTACTGATGTTTATTAATTAACAATGTCTCATCATATTTGTTAAACTAGTACACTGAGTAAATACCAAAAGTTTTGGTTTATTGTTTGTTATATTGACAGTATGTGAGGCTAAGCTAACCACTTATTGCTATGTTTTATATACAGTCAAGAGATAATTGTGATATAGACGGTGTAATGTAGCTTTACTGAGGAGTGTTTCTCCCAAATAAGCTTTCCTTAACACATTTGTAGTGTCATGGAGCATAATCCCAAATGTTTGAAGCTATAAATTAAAGAACTGCAGCTCATTCCAACACTATTCAAGGATTTTTAACCAGGATGAGGAGTACAGAGTGCATTACACCAGGTCTAAAATCTTTACACTGGCTTCCAGTTCAATACAGAGTACATTTAAATGTGCTGTTGATAGTTTACAAATCAGTCAGTGATTTAGGCTCCAAATGCATCTGACATGTTTAAGGAATGTAAACTCAGTAGGATCTATGGACTCAAGTCAGCTAGTCAGATCCAGACTAAACATGAAGTAACATCATTTAGCCGTTACGCTGCAAACAACTGGACTATACATTATTTAAATCATGAAAACATTTCTCTTCATGTGCTGATGAATGAGTTCCATAACTTATACTGTATTATTATTGTTATTGTACACCATGTTTTACTGCTTTTTAAGTCATGAGGACTCTATATTCTTTAAATCATGTTAATATTAATTTTAATTATTTTTATTCCTCTGTATATGTACTCAGTACTCACTTGTGATTATAATTTTTAATATGATACATCTTTTATTGTTTAAACATCTTGTTTTTCTTTCCATCTGGATGTTTCTTTTATTTATTTAAAGCACATTGACTTGCCTTTGTGTGTGAAACTCACTATAATTAATATATGTACATGCCTTGTCTTGTGTTTTAGACGGTAGGCTATAATTTGTATTTAGTTGTCACCTTCATCATATGGCCCTAGTCCACTGCACAGACTCAGATCAACTCGAATCACTGCAGAGGATGGTACACAGTGTTTTATGGTATAGAAGCAAAGTCAGGCAGCACCAAAAATGACTAATGATTGGATGGAGAAAATTGTCACTATTACTGAGCGGAAAAAAAACTGAACATACCTACAATTTTCACACAGCCAAGATACTTTAGTCATTGTATGGTGGCTGTGGCTCAGGAAGTAGAGTGGGTTATACACATCAGAAGTTTGGCAGTTCTAACACTGACTTCTCTCATCTTGTTGAAGTGTCCCTTGGTAAGAAACCAAACTCCTGTGCCAACGGTATGCAAACTGTTGAGTGAGATACATTGTAAAGCGCAGAAAAGTGATATATAAATGCAAGTCCCTTTACTACTTTATTTACAATTTTGTGTTTATATCCAACTGTATCCCTGTTTCAATTCCAATCTGCAAAACCATGCTGTGGTCAAATGAGGAGGCGCAGATCTTTCAACGAAGAAGTTTTACGTCATGCTGAAAATGACCTTGTGATTTCAGTTTCATTCTGCATCGCTATGACAACCAGCCACATTGATGGGCTATTATCTGTGGTGAAAAACTAACCAAGTAGCAGCTCCAAAAGTGAGTAGAGTCGAGTTGAGCCAGTGCCATCCAGCGATAAAGTGCCAACAGAGCTGCTCGTCTCCTCTATCCTGTCTCGACCACTGGTGCGGTTGTGGTATTCCTGCTGAAAGATAAGCTGTCCTGGAATCAGCCCCAGTGTGCTGAGCTAGCAGGAAACCGTAGCAGGCACCCCTCCTCGGCTCAGTCCTCCACCATGGTTTCCCTCTTTATCTCACTCTGCTCTTATTTTTTTTTCCTGCAACCTGAATCTACCCCTCTCTTGATTTCTCTCACCCCTATCTCGATTTCACCACCCCGGCCTTTCCCTCCCCGGCCCTGAGGCTAGCGAGCGTGTCAACACCTCGGCTACAACCCAGCCACAGGGATGAGGTGACACAAGTTGCCTTGCAGGGCTGTAAATCAGCACACACATCTGGGAAATTGATGAAGGGTGGTGGATTGATGGACAGAATATTCACACCACCTGCGTGACATTTTTGAATTCTTTTCATTGCATCTGTCTTGGTATCTAAAAAATGGACCGCTTCATGATTTGTACTGGAAAGAGGTCATCAAATCTTCTTTTGGCTTTTTAGTTTAGTAACACTGACACAGCCTGCTACAAATAACCGGCCGGAGATTGTTCAAGAGCAGATACAACGTTTTATAGCATTGCCAAAGAAGGAAAAACAGCCTAAAGATTATTTTTACTCAGCATTTTCACTTGCATTTTGCAGCACTTCCACCCTATACATGCTGTGACCTACATTTCATGCCCTCTGTTGATCTCTATCATCAGTAGATTAATCAGATAACCACTGTCCATTTTGCAGTTTCTTTGTGATGAAATCTCGACACAAATAACGTATGCAGCTCAGCCTATCAACAAATTTTACCCTGTCAAATATCTGACCGAGACCTCATTTCAGGAGTAATTTTCCACAAATAGAATGTGTGCTAGGTTAGATGATAGATAAAAATCTGCATGAGACCTTGAGCCAGAATGATTACATTTATGTTTTTGGATATAGGCTTAAAAAGAGCCAGCTGACCAGGTTCACAGATGGAATTAAACACTCTATCAGACAGCCTAAAACAACAGCCTTTACTATGTACTACTTCTCATGAAGGTTATTAATAATTCAGAGAGGTGCTGATCTGACGTGAGGCTGTATTTTGATATTGTGTTTTTAATATGTATCAAACTGCGGTGATATGAATGGGGTGGATAGAATGTCTGTCTTAAATAGAAATTGTGGTTGTTTCTCTACTATGCAGCTTCCTCCCTCCCTGTGGATCTGGTCTCTTCCACTGTTTCTTTAGATGCAAAGTCAAGTCATTTACCATTTAAATTAGCTGCAGTTGTGGCACATTCAGGTTATCACCAGCCACTCCCTTTAAAAGATGGAATTCCTAAAGCAAGAGGTGTGTGTTTGTGTGTGCACAGGCTAACTTGTGTGCCTGCCATTGCCATCTGACTCCCCAAACAATGCAGAGTATTTAATGTGTATGAGGTGAATGGGGAGCGGCTCCTGCCTGCTCCTAACAATAGACCTGACAAGCAAGAGGCCAGGCTTTCACTTTGTAGACAGCACGTAAAAACCAGGCTTGGAGAAGCTGGATTGTTCAGCCACAATAGGCAGCCACAGCCCTGTAAGGCAGTTCACCTCTCGTGTCATGTTTGTCTTCCACTCTGGTGTCCCTAAGCCTCTGCCCGGCCACAGTCCTGCTTTTTTTAATTGGTTATTTCTTTACCCGCCAGTCGGCTTACCTGCGTGGAATCGTTATCACATCAACTTGCCTTAGAATTGCGGCAGATTTTTTCCAAAGGGCTTTGGCAAAAGTGCCACACTCATCCATTCAACAAACCTTAACCAGAAAATCTGCTAATGGAAAAGATAAGGAGTGGCAGAACAGCGCTTATCCTAATTAAAATGTATGTCAATCCATATACGTAGCTGTTGACTAAATTGGGTTTTGAAGGCCAAAGCAGCTGGAGCTACAGTAGCAGGCAGTGAAACGTCTGCTCACAGCTGTCTGCCCACTGAGCGGATTAAAGGACTCTCGTATCTCTGTGGCTGAGATGCAAAAGAAGATTAGGAGGGTCGCTCATACAGAGGATCAACCCATCCTAATGTGCAGGAAAACACTGCTGTATAGCCCGGGTGTTGATGATTTATGTGTCTTGTAAATGATGTGCTCTCCTCTGCGGCTCCCTGGGAGTTTTTTATGGATCATTTGATAGTGTGAGTTTAAGAGAGAACCTGCATGTACTGCCTGCTGTTAAATATACCCAAAAATGTACAGAAAGTCCTGCTAATAAAATATAACTCATGCAGCACTCTCATTGGCCGTGGTGCCATTTCTGTTCATGTGGGACTATTTTTTTTTTTTTGGTTTTTGGTTGCTTTTCATTAGAAGTAATCTGTTTTGTCTGGAGCTCAGTGATTCTGTTGCATTCCACAGTAAACATTATTAACCATATTAGCTCTGTCTTTGACTCCAGCCATTTGTATTGATATTTTTTTGGTGTATCCACATGGGGATTTTAACTTCTGCTGGTTCATGTAGTTGCTAGCTGTTGTAACCAGAGCACAGCATCTATCATATTTATCATACTCTACCATGGAGTGTGGAAGTGGGATTTGACTCAAGCTGCTCTGCTATGCCGTGACTGCATGGCAGCTGGTAACTCCATGATACCTCCAACCTAATTGAAACATCGGATGAACTCACAACTGAAGCTAACTGGACAAAAAACTAAGCTGTAAACTTTTTCCTCAATAGGTTCACAGTTGACATACATTTCCAGATGCTACGTCATGGGTATGTAATGGCTTCACCTCTGATTGACAGTGATGCTATGATGTGCATTGACGTAAATTGTCAGGCACAGACATTTATTTATTTATTTATTTATTTTTACAATTGGGAACACAGTGCAGCTGTGATTCCTCTCTTCACATTATACAAGATGTAACGCTAACAGGACAATGATGTGAAAGAGCTTCTCTTGATTCAATTTGAGGGGAATTTCCTCCTCCCTGTTTTTCCGGTGTGTCCATGACATCTAAGTCGACAAAAAGCAGAAAGGCAAACTTGTCTCCTGCTGTGTGAAATGTCATAAATTTTTACCTTGTTTACTCAGTTTTTGAAAAGCCAGATATATATGTTTTTTTTTCTAGGACAAAGATGAGGCAGTGAGTGTATGATATGAGCTAACATTGAAGGGGACTGTATGTAGTATTTCAACTTTCAAATATTAAAAAAAATTCTTAAATGATCATGACACTGTTTAGAATAAAACTTGTAAGTTGCGCCAAAGATGCTAATGAATTGAACTGATTGAGATATGAATTGAATATAACCACACTGACTGACAGATTTGTGTGGCCACTAGAGGGAGTAGTGAGTCACTGTCAGTCTGTCATTGTGCGGAAAACTAACACAACAGGACCTTTGACCAAACATCAGAAAGTGACGAGATAGGATGAGAACAGTAAAGAAACAACTTTTACAGTCAAAGAAAGTGATAAAAACTAGAAGCACTGTTGTGTTGTTGTGTTCTTCACTGGACACAGCTCTAAATAAAAGAAAGAAGAAAGAATGGAGTTTGATGATGAAATCACAGCGTTTCTTCTACATAGGTGAGTTTGATTATGAGGCTGATGAAGATATAAAGTTATTTGATTTTATCTTTGCTAAGTTCACCGTTTGTTGATCCATGGTTCAGACTAAACTGTAGTTGCTTTTCCATTGGACATGCGTAAAACTTCACCGATATTTACAAGGCTAAATGTAAAAAAACCAGAAGTGCATAATGTCGGTTTTCCATTAAATCACAAATGCGATGATTTGTATATTATCATGAGATGGCACAAGAAGTCATTCCATAAACATGGTGACGAATATAAATATAGCATTGATTTACAGATATATTCGTTGTTGTCGTTATTATTATTATTATTATTATTATTATATATTACCCCTCTATCTCGTACTAAATTTAAAAAATGATTGGGTTTCCTGGTGTGTCCACACATACTGCACCATGTTTCTTTTAAAACTCTTCTTCACTTGTAACGTCTGTCAACATTGTTTTTTTTTTTTTTTTCACATGACTAGTTGCGGGAAAAGTTCTTTCCATTGCAGTTTTGTGTGATATCGCCTACCAATTGTGCTACACCTGAAAAACCACCTCTTGCTTGCGCAAAAACTTTTAATCAAAAAATTAGAGTTTTGACAAAATTGTCATTTTTCAGTAGGTAAACTTTTATGCGCAAGTTATATTCACACAATTTGAGGGTCAGTGGAAAAGTGACTTGTGACAGTTCTGACCTTGTTTGATCTTCAGTTCTACTATAGACTTCACAAACCATGCAGAAAACAGAGTTGATTTGTGGTTTTACTATGACTGTTTTCCTTTTAAAAACAGAGCTAAGCTAACAGAGCTATAATGTAAACTATCAGCTGATGTAGCATGTGAAGATTATAGCATATGAAGATAAACTATCAGTGCTATGAGTTCCATTATACAGATTTGTGTAACCAATGACCTTTATACTTTTATTCAGTGAGTGATTCAGTCCGTTGATACATGGCGTTGATTTGTTAGTGGTTTTAGTTATAAGTGTATTCTGGTACACGACTTCCTGCTGCTGTTGAGAGTTCGGAACATCAATTCTACATTTAAAAAAACCCTTTAATGTCAAAACTGTTCCTTCTGTTCTTTCTTAAAAAAATTCCTCCATGATAAAGATCATACAGATCCTCTGTGTTCTAATTAATGTTTCAATTAGATACAAGTCCATCTTCTTTGAATTGGGGTATCTGTCTTTGGTTGAGGCTGCTCTGCTCTGATGAAGTAGACATGACCTGCCTTTTGGGGTCAGACATTTTAAAGGAATTCTTCAGGGCTGCATTACTCCCATAGATTGGTGCTGAGAGAAGAGCAGCGAAAAGGAAATGGATGCAGAAATACAGCATCTCAGAACAATGAGCCCTAATTGCCAGTAAATTTGTGTAACTGCCTTAAAGTCTTTGAAAGATGTGCTTCTGCTAACATTAGAGACTTTAATGTCAGTTTGTGAATTGTCTTATGATCAGTAAATGTATTTCTCCTCTAGGATTTTAATGTTTCATTCTTTTTTTTTTTCTAAATAAATTATCAACAAACGCCAGCCAGGAAAATGCTTTTGTCATTGTTTCAGTGTCTGCTGCCATGAGTGGGGCAGGCATGCCATCTTTTTATTTATTCCTACAGAGGAGAAAAACATTGTAAATGCAATTTCCGTGGACTATTAGTGCAGAATGTAGCCTTCAAAAAGCAATCACTTGAATTGGTATGGGAATTTGTTTTAAGGCTATGAAGAACAGCTCAGATAATCCCTTGATTTCCAATTTTGTATTTCATTTTGCACAGAGTCTTGCAGCCATCTCTCTTGCCTCTTAATGCCTGTGTGTTTTAGCTTTCAGGGCTTTATGCCTATGCCAGTCTATCCCATCCCTACCATGTAAAAATGAGATCCCTTGGAAAAAAGAAATATTGCACTGGCTGTGCTGTTCTACTTCAAAAGCACATTCTTCCAGCAGACCTTTAAAATGCTTTTTCACCTTTGAGAGCCTCATGGCCCAATGAAACTCTCCCACTTCATCTGGTAAGTTTACAGTAGTCAACAAGAGCAATGGGTGTCGCAGAGGCCCACTCACAGGCAAAAAAAAAAAAAAACACCTCAGTGTAAACCAAATGTAAAGTCCTTCTATAAACACATTGTTGCCTCTCTCCTCTTGCTCACCACTCGGCTTGATGATGGGTGTGATGCCATTCATGGGCCTAGGAGTTGGTCTGAACAGGAACAAGAGTCTGTAATTGAATTACTGACCAACACACACACAGTTCCTTGTTTCCATCATTTGAGTTGAGGACTTTACATGTGGAACTGGATTCATTTTCTGAAGGCTTAACCCTGGTCGTGAGCCTGAAATCTAATGGTTCATGTTATGATTTACTTCTGACACTAAGGCGTCAGACCCCACAGTGTGAATGGGCTTCTAGTTTTGTGGCCTCACAAATATAGAAAAACGTCCCACACACATTTGTCCTCAACTTTGTAGGTCAGGTTTTCATGTTGATGGCTAAAAAGACACACATACTTTTCTCTGTGGAAGGGCAGGACTAATCATTGAGGATCTCTGCCCTCCCAGGAGAGGGTTGAATACTTTCCTTGTATAGAAGAGAGACGGGAGAGTCTCTGTCTGCTGTGTGTGTGTGTGTGTGTGTTTGTGTGTGTGTGTGTGTTTGTGTCTATTTCTGTACGTAAATGTGGCTGTGTGGTGTTTCATTTCCAGAGATACCTAGACCAGATTAAATGGGGCGTCTGGACACAGGGCTCCTGACCCCGTAACCTCTGACGGGGAGGTTTCGGAGTGTGTGTGTGTGTGTGTGTGTGAGATGCAAAGCAACAGCTGTTCTCCAGATGTCCTCAACTCCCCCCAAAAAGGAAAGAGCACATATATGGGTCATAAGGCAAATGGTAATTATTTATATTGATTTTGGGACTGTCTTTATTTCTATTTAGTTTAGTTTAGTTTTTTTTTTTTTTTTTTGTGTGTGTGCATGTTATTTCATGAAGATTCCACACTGAGACCACTGCTGTTGCATTAGGGGTAATTAATAAACAGTATGTAGGTGCTTGTTCTCTGCATTAGTCCAAAATGAATGCTCTTCCTGGTGTTCTTTCTGCTTTTATTGACCCTCCTAACCTCCATTAGTTGCAGATTTCTTCAGTTTTCTGCACATAACAAAACAAAAACCAGTATATTTTAATTTTTAGCCCATTCATTTCACCTTAGCTGCCATTATGTATTGATTCCATCCTTTTTTGTTACAGGAAATAATAATCATCATCATCATAATCACTGACTCCAGGCTGCTGAATGGCTGGTCCATAATTTTCTGGTTGATAGAACCTCCTGGGCTTCAATTTGCACTGAAAGGTTACATTATCTGCCTCACACAGGTGGAATGAAATATGAATTTTTCCTTACTTGTAACGTTACCATTTTTTGACAGGCATTCTGCATGTTAAGTATTCAGTCTCTCTCTCTCTCGTGGTCGCATTTTATTTTTGTAGTTTTTAGTTTTTAAAAGCTAATGAGTTGGATACGATGAGTGCACTTCCAGGCAGGTGCCTCCCAGTGAGAGGGTGGTGGGTAATGAGTCCCATATCACACAAGAAACTCCCCTCCTTTCCAGGCACAGCCCCCCACCACCTGCATTTATTAAGCCCAGATCCCATGGACCCATTTAGCTAATTGCATATCTGGGTCTGCTCCTTATCTATGAGAGTGGTGGAAGACACCAGACAATTAGTTAGCAGGCCTCAGTCAGTCTGTGCTGCGAGGCTGAGCTGTGATGTTCGCCATGATTTAGATCCTTTAATCCCCCCCCCCATCAGTACACACACAGCTGAAAAGGGCATGCTGAGTTGTATTCCTCATGGCTGTACTCCTCAGATTTCACCCTTTTTCCTCTATAAAAGCTGGAGACACTGGTAGTTTTTCTTGTCCCCTGTAGATGACTTGGTTATGAATGGGAGGCCTAACCCTACCTGTGGGTTTTTGGAGGGGTTTTTTTAGACCACAATGAAGGTTTGACTAGATCTACATTTTGATTTTAACTGTAGTTGAGAGATAAAAATACTGCATTCGAGGCTGGGTGATCTGGCCAAGGTAGAATCATGATCCACGATCTGAATCACATTTTTGGCCTCTTATAAAACTTTCCCTGTAGTTTACTCTGGTTTCTGGAAGCTTAGGAGGTTTGAGATGGCTTTAAGCTGTTGCTGACTAACCATTTTCGAAAGGCTTTATAGCAATATTGACAATATCTAGATAATATAAACACTAGCCTACATTTTTCTGTGCATACACCTGCAGTGTTTCCAAACTGGTGCTGCTGGGTTATATAATGAATTAAAAATGTTTTCACACTAGCATAACTCTGAAACTTGACCCACAGCTCATGTACTTAATTGTAATTCTTCATCATTCGTTCTTCAGCAGCAGCAAAACAACACGTTTTACAAATGCTGCAGGTTAACGCAGACTAACACCAAACACTTTAGTGTGAACCAACATAAGAGTAGCTTTATAAACACACTGAAAAAAATCAACTCATTAGCCTAGTGGCCTGTACGAGACATTAATCGTACAAACCTAAGGTTAATGCAACACTTCAGCTTAAATAGCACAATTACTGAGAAACTTGCTATTTTTAATGGCTCAATCTTTACAGTCCCTGTGAAAAGTAGATCACGTGACAAATTAAGATGGATCGCAGTCTAAGTATGTGAGATTCCCCAGCCTGGCTGCATACATACCTGCATTACAGTGCTTTCCACAAATAAGGTTTGTTTGGTCCAGGATTCACTGTAAGAATATCAACCCGGTCTCACAGAAATTACAGTGGCGGGAAAAATTATTAGACCATCAAAAATCATCAGAAACAATGGTTATGCAATCAAGTACTAACTCCTGTTTGTATCATGTGACTAAAACAGACAGAAAAGAAAACATGGAATGAATAAAAGCACTGTTTTT
>JAPQRP010000019.1:19576361-19602976 GCA_037367295.1 Apogon hyalosoma | reverse complement strand
GTGTGAAGGTATATTTAGGTTAATATGTCTGTTTTACATTTATTGGCCTTTTTCTGTTTAATTTTTTATTAATGTGACACCATTAGTCAAACCTGTAGGCAGAACAATGCCGAACCTGACTGTCACCCTGAAGCTATAATTGTATTACATTGCAGGGAGGACTTTGCTCTTTCAAAGGAAAAGTATGTCCTTGGATGATTGAAACCCACAGAGCAAACTTACGCCCTTCACGACCCCCACCTCGGGGACCCCTGCTGTTCTACATTGTTTCAGTGTTAGCACAGGGTGCAAACTGATGAAGAAAATAACACTGCAGAAAAACAAATGTTAAAACATTATAGACTCATTTTATAACTAAATCTGGAGTAAAAATAGCTCTATAAAGTGTAATCGTAACCGTGTGAAAACACCACAATGTTAAATATTTTTATACATTTCATTGTTCATTTTGACACTGAATTGAGTAGAATTAACTCTGAAAATTTGACACTGGCCATAGAGTAAATTTTTACTCTAATTGTGAGTGGAACCAAATGTTATCTGAAATGGAGTTAAATTCAACTCAGAGTTAAATTGACACACTGTTTTTTACTGTGTAGGCATTGTTGGTGTGGTTTTTGGCATTTTTGTGGTTGTTGATGTTGCTGTTTTTGCGACTACTGCTGGTGGTGTTATTGACGTTATTAATGTTGGTGTTGATCGTGTTATTTGTATTGCTGTTGCGGTTATTGCAGTGGTGTTGTTTTTGTTGTTGGCGTTAGCATTATCAGCATTATTAGCATCATCATTACTTAATATTATTGCCCTTTATTTGCATTGCATACTTTTTGAATCACATTATCATCATCAAACTGAGCAGGATGAATAAAAGTCAGTTAATTTCATCTGAGTGGGTCTGTCTCCAGTGTCAGCCATTGATTTACTGATGCCGGTATTCATTCGGCATTTCATTTATTATTTTCTCTCATTTAGGATCATTAGCCTGAAAAATACTTCCAGTTTAACAGCCTTGCCTGTGTCCGCTTATAAAACCTGCAGTGAAAAACAGTTCTCTGTGCTTTTTCACTCGCTAAAAACTGTTTATTTTTTTACTAGTATCCTACACATATCCCTTGGACTGCTGCATTTTCTCTTTTTCATGCTTTCTAAAACAGATGAGATATCAGCTGAACCACAAAACCTCTCTGTAACCATGGTAACCTGTATTTGTACATATCCTTGTGCTGTGGTTATTGTTAACAGCTCTATTTTCTAAATGGAAAAATAAATGGATAATAAGTAAACAGTCTAAATTGCGCCTCACCAAAAAAACCATCAAGGTTAGTACAACAAACAATTAGCAGTTGCCGTTGTCACTGTCTCCTCTTGAAAAGCACACTTTTTTCTGTTAATTTAGTGTAGAATAGTAGATTCACCAGTAAACTTCCATGTTGACTTGGGTATTTAACTGTCACGTTGAACAAAGCATTACCAACAAGCTCTAAGAGGCGTTGTTGGCAGACGAGAGAGCCTCTGCTCTCCTTCTCATGAAACTCAACACCTGCGTTTGTGCGTCTGCCGACAGAGATACATCACCTGCCGGCTTCAGCCTCAAGCTCTCGTGCTGTCTTTCTCCATCTCGCGCGCACCACACACACACACACATCGAATATGCGCTCGCACAAACACCGGGCAGACAACAGCCGTGCAGTTTCTATCAGTCAGGAGGTATGCAGTCTGTCACCGGAGCCCACCACCAGCCAGGTGGATAATTATCCCAACAGGCTCCATTTCTCACATGACAGAGAAGAAGAAGCATGTGCATGTGCTTGTGTTCTTGCATCTGACATCACTTTGTGTAATCAAACTTTTGTTACCTGTGGAAATATTGAACTACAACCTCCATTTTTGCTGGAAGAGAAAGGGAATAAAAGTTCTTCTATTGTCATCAGATGCTTACATTTTCAGTGTCTCCATTCAGGCCACCAATATGACCTGATAAGGTAAGATAACATATACTTCACGGATCCCCCCCCCCTCCCAAGGGGAAATATAAATGTCACAGCAGCAAAAGACAATAAGTATCGAGTACAATAAAAGCAAGTGGTGCCAAACACAACAAACCCTGCCCGTCACATGTATTATAGCTTATTTTGGCATGAATCCAGCTGATATCATGTCTATGCATGTGCTGATGTCAGCATATCAATTGCCTCTATATATGTGCCAAGTTTGAAGTAAATCGAAACAAAATTGATGTTTCTATAGACATTTGAAATTTCACACATTATAAGTAAATGGGGGAAAAAAGATTTTAAAAATTAATTTAAAAAAAAAATTCAACTTTGACCTACTTTTCCCAAAATGTAACCACATCTGCCCTGGGTCATTGACAATCTATAAACACAATTTGGTATGAATTCAACCAGTAGTTTTGCTGCTAGAGTGTTAACAAAGAAACAAACTGAACCAAGAACAATACCCCTTGCCTCCCCTTTGGGGGCTGGGGTAAAAATTCTAAAAACAGAGAAAGAAACACTTAAGTGACTAAAAATTATGTAAATAGTAATGACAATAAAGTGATATATAATACAGCGATGACATATTATGCGATGAAAGGAAATGTATGTCCTTTTACATGATGCTCCGTTGTTTAAGTGAAAGGCAGGAAATTTACATGACAAATACGCAGAGTGAATGTGATGCATGACAGGGTAATTCTCTGCAAGAGGAATGATCCAAATAAAAGAAGAAAACAGTCTAATGTAGTGAAATGCAGTACAATGAAAACCATTCCTTAAAGCTGTAACAAGTGAAATCGGAGGTGAAAAACTAGAATATGCAAATACATACATTCCGTCTGCAGCTCTCTCCTCTTGGTCCAAATCCAGGCTAAATAGAGATGTAATCGGGCTGATATTGTATCTTGCTGTTAATGATGAGGCTTCTGTTTTGAGTCACACAGTTTAACAGTAGAGCTACATCTGACAGAATCTGATCTGTGATCAGCCGTTCCAGCTGTCAATCACATATCTAAGCCCTTATCTGTTGAGCAGGGCATGTAGATTTTCTAACAGCTAGAGAAAACGGGCTCAGAGTAAATCCAGAAGTCTTGTCCTCTTAGACCACCTACAACAGGTGTATTCAAATCTGGTCCTCGAGGGCCGGTATCCTGCATGCTTTAGATATTTCCCTCTTCCATAATACCTGGAAACCATTCCATCGTTTTCAGGCTTCTGCAGAGCTGGGTGATGAGCTGATCATTAATTGAACCAGGTGTGATGGAAGAGGGAAATATCTAAAACATGCAGGATACCGGCCCTCGAGGACTGGATTTGAATACCCCTGACCTACAATATACTTTAAGGTAAGTAAGGCCCAGTGATGGTGGAAAAAAAATCTAGCATTGCAACTTTAATTTACTTTACAGGCCAACTACTGTATTGTGATAACACAAATTAGTGATAAAATAAGTGAATTCAGTATAATAAATCCTTAAAAATAACTGCAGTCCTAAGAATGTTACATAAATGTACCAGCTAAAGATGAAAAAATGACTCTGTTACATCATACATTTTTAAATATTAGACTACTAGCCAACTATTTTAATAATCAGCTGTTTTGAATGAATAAAAGTCAAAATGTTCTGATTTCAGGCTCTTTAATATGATTGTTTTCTGGTTTAGTTCCTCTTCTCTTTAACAGTAAACTGAATATATTGGCATTTCTGACAAAACAAGACACTTGAATCTTGGGCTGTGGGAAATACTGATCAGCATTTTTTTTTTTTTTTTTTACATTTTCTACCATTTTATAAACTAATAATCAATAATTGGTCAGTAGATAAATAATCAATAGTTACACCTGATCTGAAAATGAAAAATATCAAAATTTCCAAATTGCAAATTAACCAAAACTAGATTTTCCACACTAAATAAAGGGCTAAAAATGGCTGTGTTAAAAAGTCACAAGAAAAATCCTCGACTACTGGGCAGGGAGTGTCTGCTTTACTTGAATGCACTTCGAAAGAGCCTGGCAGTTTGTTGTTGGTTTTTTTAATCTCTGCTTTCACTCTGCATTTTCCAGTGGCCCTGGAGTCGCAAGTGCACTCTGTTAACCTACTGGCCGCTGCCGCCCTGTTCAGCCTGCTGGATAATGACCTCACTCTGAACTGTGCTGGCTCACTCGTGTGTGACTAAGGAAGTACGCTTTAGATCAGATCCATCCCTGCCTGATGAGTAGTCAGAGCAGGTTTCAAATGTCTTGTTTACGCTGCGTTTTCATGAAGGCAGGGATGGATATGACGACAGCAGTGGTAAAAACTGATTTATATCCACTTGAGGTTATTTAAAAGAAACAGTGCCTCATTCCGGATGTGCATCTGATGGGTAAACTGGTAGAAAATGACTTATCATGGAGTAACAGTCAAAACATCCAGACTCGACACCGATTAAGTATATTTTGATATGAAATGGCCAAAATGGATGATTAGCAGTGGAACTGGTTTTCACTGTCAGCAAAGGCAATTATGTCAACTTTCTCCTGAAAACAGATGTGTGGTATTTACAAAAAAACAAGACCTATAGTTTTTTTTTTTTTTAAAGTCATTGCTTTGTATCGTAATTTCACATTTCACCGTGAAACGACTACAGAGATTTACTCTGCTGATGGATGGAAGCAAATCAGCATATCGTTCTGATGGTACTCTTCCAATTCATTTAATTTGTTGTGAAAATGCTGCTGTGACCATTTTCTAACACACAGATTTCCATCATAATAACCACTCAGGGTGGCAACTACGAAGCCTGATAAAGTGGTGCATTGCACAGTCTAATTATTATTCAGTAGCAGTGCTTATAAAATAGATGGATCATAATATGCAGCATGCTCCAGGAGCAAATTAGTCCCCCGCTGTGCACTTGTTAGTCGAAGATAATACTTAGGATGCTTGTGTCACAGTCGGCTCCAAAGCTAAATATTCTGTTTAGCATTTTTTTGGTATTTCATTTAAACAGCTCTATGTGTATTTCTTAACGCAATCTGTTCATATTGTTTTTTCTTAGTATTTAAAGCACTTTAACAGCTTGAAAAAGTAAAGAAAAAAAGATGTGATATTGAGTCTCGTTAAACATCTACAAAAATCTGAACTCTAATAAACATAACTATCTCAAACTCCTTTTGAAAAGCAGCTCGTAGTGTTGAGATCATTTGCGAAGATTGTGTAGATGCTGTATCTCATTGGTTAGTAACATTAGCAACACCGTCGCTGAGGTTAAATGTGTTAGCAAAGCATGTTAGCCAGTCACATTACATTTAATAGACCGTTACCACTGACGTCACCAATACGTGAAGTAAACAGATACGCCGCCATACTGGAAGACAAGAGTGGAGGCAGTTGAGTGACAGAGTGTGTGGTCCGTTGCTTTATTAGTGATATAGACACTTTAAACTGGTTATTAGTGTCAGGTTGTTATCATATGTATCGTAGACTATTTTCCAACCCTGAACGCTGCTGAAAGGCAACGGTATGCTGAGAAACCAGCTGCGATTGATGGGTTTGACCCTTAAAAAGACACTGGTGCGGAGTGGGAGCAGGAACACCGAAAATCAACAACATTCACATTTTTCAGATACATTATGTCCCAAAACCGTCATTATTTTAGATGAGTAAACACATATGTTTTTAGGCCTTTCTTCATATCACTACCACTACACAAAGTAGACCTACAGTCACCTGTAGCGGTTCTTGAGTCACGGTACGGTTCAGACGCAGTGACTGTGGGTAACCTGTGCTGGTGCGTCCCTATTGTTCACCACTTTTAATGGTTATACGTGATATTCAGCCGACAGGTGGCCGTGGGTCTGCTACCACACTCGGTGCTGTGTCTCTGGGCACCGAGTTCCTTACATTTTTCTCCCTGGTTGGTTCAAACAGAGGGAATCCTGTAGAGAGACTTCTCACCATGTCTCGCTGTGTTTGAGCAGCATATGACTGCATAAAAGTTAACCATAACTACAATATAAATACAGTTCTCTCTCTAATAAGCCTGGCACTCTTCTTTGTAGTTTTTGATTTGTCTTCCAATATGGCGACATAAACAGAAGTCACGTGACCCCTGACGTCATGTGGCAGCGGTCTGTAGTGTAATTGTATGGTATAACAGCAACAGTGATACTGTAATAATATTAGTGTTGTTTAATAACATGTCAACAAGCCAGTTACACTGAATATAGCTTAACATTATATTACATTAGCAAGTAGGTCTATGGTTAGCTAGCAGCTTGTAGCTAACTACTTGGCTACTAGTTAATTTAGGTTAGAGAACATTGGTATTGTTGTAAAATTAGCTGCTTTAATAAGGAACTGCATTTATTTCATAACCATCACAAAGTGTATAAGAACTTACAATATAACAGCAACAGTATTAGTTATTGGTGAGCATAAGTAAATCATTTATCAGTTAGCAGTTAGTCAAAAAGGTAAGCATAATTTTCTTTTTTTAAGAAAATGGCAATTTTTTAAAAAAAAAAGGCATACTTTCCATCTGAATGCTGCGTATACTGAAATCTGAAAAGAGTTTGAGGTGTTTTTTTTTTGTTAAACACATGTATTATTGTGGTGGTATAGGTGCTAGTGTGTAGTTCAGGTAGTGTAGTACTAGTAGTTATTGACTCAAATTGGCTTGATTATTCAACTTGTCTGTCTCAAAGTAGAACAGCGTGAGAAGAGCACCGAGTGAGAAATATATTAACATGCATGGGCAAAAAATTAGCTATATACCTCAGGTGTTATAAAAAGTCAGTTCTCTAGAGAGGGGGGCTTCAGAATTTAAAACTCCCTTCATTTCACAGCTGTGCATGGCTAGTGGCACCCCAAGTATGGTTTCTGTTTTCTCTTAAAAATATTTTCCAATCACAGTATTTGTCGTTTCCTGTTAAATAGCGACATACTCTGATTATTAGGCATACAACCGTAGGCCACTTAAACCTGATTCAATTTCTTATTTCAGCCCTGTTTTGTTTGGTGAACGTGCCAGGCTCATTTTGCTTGATTGGTCCTATTCAAGTAGAACCTCAGGCCCTGCACTAATTCACACAAACCACTGCTGAACAATATCTCTGAGAACTTGAGTTGAATATTTATCTTTTGTTTGACCGTGTTGCACTTCATCATGATATGACCAACATTACAATTAAAGTCAATATTTGATTCAAACTGGAAATAGGCCTAGAGGTAGATGTTATCCTACTCATGCATGGTTGTAAAATGGACATGTTGATCTTCTCCTCCCCTTTGGGAAAAATATGGATTTTTTTTTAAAAACATAATGTGTATAATGTATATAAGACCTAAAATTTCACTTACAAGGCTATGATGTTAAGCTTTCCAGTGACTTAAAATAGATGTTTTTTTATGATCGTGGTCATTTTGAAAAACACCCTGATTGAGTTTCCATCAGACATTATCCTTACTCCATCTCCTGAGGTTATGTTGTGTCAGAGGGAAAGCACTGTAATATGATAAGGTTGTATTGTGCTTTAATGCAGGTTTACATTTCATTCCAGAGCAACATTCCCTTAGATAAAAAATTGTGAAGTTTGCAAAGTTTCCTTTAATCAGAAATCCATCTCTGGAGGCAACAGGTTGGTAACTTAATCAGGAATTCTGTTTGGGGGTGAAAAGAAAATAGATAAACTAATTGGTGTGTCCACTAGTTCGGTTTGACCCTGGTGTAGAAACTAGGCTACCAGCATACTCAGGCTAAATATTGAATAGTTTTCGGGTCCAGAGCTCCTCTAGGATTGGCCTGTTTGAGTCGTGGACTGTTCTATTATTGGATTAGAGGCCATGTTACTGTAATAAGGCCTAGGCATTCCCAGCAGGCACTGCTCTGCCTCATTGATCTATTGAACAATAGCTACATGTTCCAGTGCTCGGTCTCATTTTCCTTTTATCTCGTGAGCTTTTGTTCAACTCTTAGGCAGCCCGTTTGCTCCAAATGAAATCGAATTTTGTGTGTGCACAGAGGCAAAATGTAACCTGCTTTTGTATTGGCCTTTGGTGTTTTTACTGTGATCTGCCTCCTTTCTCCTCGGGTGTGATGTCTCTATTTACTGTATCCGTGTCAAAGCCTGTCTCTCTGAGTTACCGACTCAAACAATGCTCCACACAGACCACACGGCAGCTTGCATTGTTTGACGTCTGTCAACATTTGCTTCCCTCGGTGTGCATTTCCCTCCTCCAGTAGAAAACAGCCACAGCCTCATCTTCATCGTATAACGAGGAAGCTGTCTTGGTCAATCATTAGATGCTTATGTGTAGAGATAACTTCAAATTATTTGAGCTTGTTAAATGAAACAAGTATGAGGAACTGCAACTTTGGTACACACTGTTTAGCAGGAATTGTTTAGTTAGACTGAGAAATGTAGTGGGGGGGGGTGGGGGTCAGCACTCCCACAGTTGTACTGAGTTGTTTAGTCAGTGAGAAGAGGGTGTATACAACTGAAAACCTCTTCAGTAAAAAAGAAGACAAAGCCAGACCTGAATCTATCTAAACGCTGTAAGCTACGAGAAAACAACAACGAATTCACACGTCTGTTTTGATCTGTGTGTAGTCTCCCTGCGCTGGCTTCAGCCTCCTCTGAAATGACACATCCTGGTTCATATCATTTGTACTTGAGGCTGCTCTGTTGTTAAGAGTGTGTTTTAGCGTGAGGAGTGACTGTATCAGCCTTCCTGTCGGCCTCGACACAGCTGTGCTCTGCGGCATGTGGAGGTAGATGTACTGTGTGTGCTTTTTCTGTGATATGAGGCCAAAAAAAGCACCTGAGGCCTTGAAAGCTTAAAAGCATTTGACTCTCCTTGTTTTTACCCTCTCCACTTTCTCTTTGCTGTACTGGAACTTAGGGGTGGGAACCTTTACTGGTCATATGATCTGATTCAATTAGGACTCACCTATCAGTGGTTCATGATGCATCTTAATGTCACAATCTTCTATAGTTCTGCTAATGACTACTTTTTCATCCATAAATACTGCCAAGTGCATTTTATTTAGGTGTAGGGGGTCTGTAATAAAACCTGCCATCACCTCATTATGTAACCAGTATAAAAACAAGACAGAAATCCATCTATAGACAGTGCAATACTCGGAAACGTCACTTTCTTAGATGAACATTACAAATGATATTCCATTATTTGGGCTTTGGAGTCTTTTAGGGTTGTAACGATGTCATGGTGTTACGATTAATCATGATTTTAAGTGTCACAGTTAATTAATCATCAAGGCTGCCAAAAACCATCTCATAAAGTACAGTAGATTAAGAGTGGAACCAAAGACATGCCAGTATGCGCTTCTCGAACGGAACGAAAGCAATGTTACAGAAGAACTGCATTCAGCGTTCCACAAGTGAAAATGACAGAGAAGGAACGAGCTTCTCCTTCAGAGTTTCAGACAGTTCAGGAAAATGTCACGTATTTCTGAATTGTCTTGACTATAAATATATTTTCGATGCAGGCTCACTTTCGTTTTCATAGTTTGCATTCGGTACCATCATGTACGCAGGCTACCATTGTCCAACCCATTCACAACAATCTGTCTGCATGGCTTTCATACAGTAAGGCCGTTCTCCTCCAGCAGCTCAGACTGTCAGACAAGCTTCGGCTGGGTGAACTTGTGAATTGATGCAGTAAACACACTCTGTTTGATCACAAGGCAAACGGCATGAAATAGTCTGATGCTTCACAACAGTGGGAGACGCAGAGGAATTAGTAATGGATGTCAAGTTTCACTTTCACTTTGTGGGGGTGTGGCATGGGGAGATTATACATGGGGGTGCAGTCCCCAAGTATAAACTTCTTCCACTTCTTCCTACTCCTTTTCGACCATGCAAAACTCAGACTTGCACTAACCCTAACCTGTGAAACTGTGATTAATTTTCTGATGATAATTGTAGCACCAAAATCTCTAATTGTTACATCCCTAGGTTCTTTAGGTTTCAACTATAATGCTGTGTATTTCTGTAAAAGGGTTTTGTGATGGGAGCTTATACCATAGCTCCACAGGTGACAAAACCTAGGGGTGTATGACTGAATAAGGACCTAAGTCTCTGATTATGAAGGCAGATACAGGCCAGTGGGCAATTCTGAAAAAATGAACCTTTTCAGTTTGTTTTTGCGCAGCTAGACTTAATGTGTTTATGATCGCAGATGGTAGCGCAGTGTCAAAATGGCTGTCGTTATGCCTCACATTTATTTTATTCCCAAAGAATGCAATCAGTCAAGTAGGTTTTACAAACGGCATGTGTCTTCTCCAGGTCATACTTCCCTGCTGGCTTGTAAAAATCCATCACATACTCACATGTAAATTTCAAGATGCTAGGTGTTTTTTATTATCACCAGCTCTGGATCTCCACCTCCCTGTGCCATATCTCAACACTAATGTAACCTCAACCTGAAGTTAAACCTACAATTCATTTTCAGGAGGTGACTTACTGCCATAACTTTGCAACTACTTTTCTTACTTAAGAGTGTTCATTCATTTTCTGAGCCTGCTTTATCCTCACTAGGATCACAGGGGTCACTGGAGCCTATCCCAGCTACTTAAGGGTGAAGGCGGGGTACACCCTGGACATGTCGCCAGTTCATTGCAGGGCTGACATACAGAGACAAACAACCAATCACTGTCACATTCACACCTATGGGCAATTTAGATTAACCAATTAACCTATCGGTGCATGTCTTTGGATGGTGGGAGGAAGCCGGAGTACCCAGAGAGAACCCACACAGACAAGGGGAGAACATGCAAACTCCACACAGAAAGGTCCCACCCTATCAACTGGTGTTGGAATTGAACCCAGGACCTTCTTGCGTTTGATTCCAACACCAGTCAAGTACTTAGAGTGTTAGTGTAGTATAATTTTTGTGTTGGCTGTAAACTCTCGATTAATGGCAGAAGTTCTCCTCACAATACGTGTTTTAGAATGGAGATTTCTACTGGAAGTCTCTCTCTCGTGTCGTCAGTGTCCGTATTTTGGAGTATCTGGTCCTGGATTGGATTTAGGGTTTTTGTAGGTCTGTAAATCATCTAAAATTAACCTACTTTTAGACCATAAAACATTATCAATGTGATTTTGACAGTTGATTGAAAAATGTCTTACCCTTTCTAATACTTCAGTGATTTCGATCTCATTTTTGAGTGTGTTTTTTCTGAAGTTTGCATTGAACACACGTCAACAAAACTGAAAACCAAACCAGCATGGAACCACTAACCCACAGACTCTTAAATCCATGGGCTGCTGCTGTTACATCTGTGTTGCTATGGTAATGCTACACAACACTTGTAGCAATAAGATATTTACATCCATGTAACCATGAGGTTGTCAGTTAAAGGCTCAGCAAAACCAACTGTCAGACAACGGAACACAATCCTAATAAGCTCTTAAAATCGATGTTAAAGAGGCTAACAGTCTGACACCAGCGTATGTCATGAATATTTCATATAATTAAAGCCTGATGTGACAAACTTTGCAGCGCTAAGCTAACACTAAGCAAATCCGAATGTACAAGTATTATTTCTCTACCACTGAAACTCACTGAACGAGACATAGAAGAGCATAAATAATGGTTGCATTATGAAGCAGTGATCATGAATTTTTTCTTACCTTCGCTGTTTTCTGATCATAGCTTGGTTTTATCTGAATGAAGCTTCTGCTATCGGCTAATCCATTGTTTTGTGGAAAGAAATGGCTCAGTGTTTTAATACACTTTGCAGGCCAGTGCATGGAGGTAACATCGCATCTCCTCATCTAAAAATACTTCGAGAACAAACCAAGTTACAGGGAATGAATTGATTAGCTTCATAAGTAACTCTGAGAATTTCCCATTTTGCTCATTTTGTACATTTTTTCCCAGTATGGACTTAAACAGACCTAATGTAACCTGTTGAAACGTGCAGAAACCCTGTGAATGTGGTCCTGCTGTTATTGGTGTAAACTCTTTGGAAAATGTTGCTTACAGTCAAGTGATACTGTTGAATATTCTTAGTTATATGAGCCTGCAGCAGATCAAAGCAGTGTAGGTGTAAACGGTGCAGTTGGGTTTAAAGTCAGGAGGGGGAGGGATGCTTTGTGCTCATGTAGTACAGTGTGGGAGTGCGCTGTTTATTAACGATTATGGATTTGTACGAGGTCCGTTTCTGTGCGTCCAGTTCCCATGCATTCCCAGTTAGTGTGCAAGACAAACGGATAATTTCTAAAACTGTTTAAAAAAAAAAAAAAAAATGTCTGACCACCAGCTGTAAAAACTTGCTGTTTTTGCATGTTTCCGGGATTGTTTTTATTTTTTTTTTGTTTTTTTTGTTTTTTTTTTATGAGGACACATAAATTAGACAGATGAAGCAGCAGAGTGAGGATGAGCAGGCAGGAAGGTAAATAAAGCTTGCAGGCAAACAGACGGTCCTCCACCTAGAGGGATTTAGCAGCAGGAAAAGTGATGAAGACGAGGCTGATGAGACAGATCGGCTGTGTGGACACGCTATGCTGAAAATCTTGTCTCTGGTCACCGTCAGCTGCCACTCAACACACATCTTTACGGTTCCATCATCACCCTGTGACTTCTCCACTGTGTTTGCTCTTACTATTGGTTTTACGGCTTTTCGTTAGACTGTTTTAGTTCTAATGTTGTCAGCTTATTTCTTTTAATTGACGTGACTTTGCCAATTATTTTTCAAAAGCTTTGTTTATTGAATTGTCTTTTCAGAAATGGGTAAAAATAAGTAGTTATTTGAGCATTTGTTTATTTAAAAAAAACAAACCAAATGCTGAATTGAAATAGAGGGATTTGTTTATTTTTCATGGTCAAAAATGGAGGAGAAGCATTTTAAAAAGGGTTTTAATTTTTTTTATAATTTGCAGAGACAAGATTTGCAATTAGAAAATGTATTTATTTTATATATTGTGACCCAGACAAGTAAGACACTTTTGACCATGAAAAATCAAATGCCTTGAATTTTAATTTTGCATTTTCTAACCAACACACACACATTTTATGGTTTTTAATACCCATTTTATAAATATCTTTATTTTCAGAACTGCATAGCCTCTTAAGCCCGGTTTTCCCTGGTACCAGGGACAGCTGTTCTCTGTTGCTATGGTAATGCTACGCAATGCTTTAGCAATATACACATTCTATACATCCACGTAACCAGAAGAACATCAGGTAACAGTGCAACAAAACCAGATGTTGGACAGCAGAGCGCAACTCAAACAACAAGCCTTTAAATGGACAAATATCTAAAACAAGCTAACAGTCTAAGACTAGTGCATGTCATGAATAATTTCACAAAACCACAGACTAATACAACAAACTTTGCAGCGCTAAGCTAACACTAAGCAGATCCAACAGCACAAGTATTATTTCTCTACTGATAAAACTCATTGAATAAGCTGACAACATGATGATTACAAATTTTGTCTTACATTTAGCTGTTTTCTCACCACAACTCAATTTTATATGAACAAAATCTCTGCTATTGGGTAATCCACTGTTATGTGTTGCATTGAAATGATTTTGATTGGAAACAAAAGGCTCAGGGTTTAACAGGTAAATCCTTGGGGAGGGTTGTAGGGATGTTGGAGCCTCTCCCAGATACCATCATGACCATCATGATCCAATACCACACTCAAGGTCAAGACAAGAGATAGAATGAGAAACAATAGACTTGTACATTATGTACTATTCAAAAAATTAGGAGTTTAATGCACTGAAATACAACACTAATTACTATTAAAAGTAATACATTCACAAACAGTCTACATCCAACTTCATGAAATAAGTTTATTTTGAGGTTAAATTTTAAGATTTTAATAGCTATAACATATTTATAACTAAAGAACTTGAACAAGTTTGGACTTTTCGTGAGATTCTGAATGTTTTAAGTCCAGATAAAACCTTGGTAATATGGGGTTACTGCCTCAGCTGTGATCAGTGAAACAAGTGTAAATAATATTCACACAACAGTTGGAGATAGTAGTGATGGGCAATAGTATGAACAGGGTTTGTTTAGAAAGATAAGCACAGAAATATTCGTTTTTTTCTTCAGTTTAGAAAAAAAGTTAAATGAACTGAATGTTAACTAGTTCTCAATTGAGATGATGAACTATGAACGAGAATGGAAACAAAAGGAGTTTTTTTTCCTTGGAAAATTATCAATTTTACCTCACAAAAATGTAACAAGCTTGGTTTAAATAGCAACTTGGCTTATCTTGCTTAGAAGTTAGCTAACGTTAACGTGGGCTGTACCAGCCTCAGCGGAACAATGTTTAGTAAGTAAACTTATAAAGACGTCAGCTTGTATCCATAAACGAACAAAACTCTTAAATAAGGTCGTAAAATAATGCATTTTCAACAAACTAGACATCTGCTGGCTTCTTACACGCCACATCAGTATCATGACAGGCAAACTGGACATCAACACTCGGGAATGAAGTTGAAGTTGGTTCTCAGTTGCTTTTAGTGCTGCTGTGGTTAAAAATGGTACGGTCCACAGTAGGGGTGTCTGAAATCGTTTTACATCAAACTGTTTCTACACGAAGAATGGCAGTGGACTTGTATTGTATTATTATCATTATTATTGTTATTATTTTCCACAAAATCAGAAGAATTACCCGACCCCCCTGAAAACTGATATTTGTGTCTCTTTAAGGGGATCTGGGTCTTCATCGGGGGTACAGACCCCCCAGTACCCATGTAATTTGAATTGCCTACAGGCGATTTAGATTGACCAGTTAACCTATTAATGTGCGTGTCTTGACCCGTAGAGAAGCCACGCTGAACATTCAAACTCCACTGCGGATCAAACCCACAACAATACCATAATACCAATGTCAGTAGAGAAAATCCAGTGACCCAAACATGCATATTCCATTAACTCTGAGTTACTAGATGAAGATGTCCGTGTCCTTTCGCATTTCCCCTTTCATTCAGATGTTGGCGATGACTTGGACGTATGACATTTGAGCTCAGTTTTCAGCATCTGTGAAGGTGCTTCGGGGCCATTACTGACGTGGGTTTGCTTTGCTGAATGCACACCGGAGCCCTATTCCCACACTGGATTTGGTAGCAGCCTAATGAGTTGGTTGTACTCAAATGTTTTGGGGGCTTTACAATCACATTTGATCTCAGCAAATCCTTTCTCATTGCATGGATGGGAAAATGTACAGTAGGATGCGGCGGTAGTAATCCAGCTTTGGAGACTCCGCTTTGTCTTGACGAAGGATGGAGAGATTTACCCTGATTTTATAAAGGTTTTTGCACGAGTGTCATGTTCAGTCACAGGCTAGATGTGTTATGAAATGATTTGTGTGTTCATCTGTTAAAAACGTTTGTTGTTAAACAAGTTAAAGATGTTTGAAATACACCAGTCTTTATTGTAGAAGTGATAGGGTATCAGTTTGCAGGAAATAATTGCTATTTATAGAGAAAACAAAAGGGCCTTCAGGTTGAACACAAGGTCAACAATACACACATTGGGGACAAAAATATTTGGCCACATCTCCCCTACAACCTGTACGACTTCCATCTCCTGTTGATTCGTAATATTATCATGATAAAAATGTTAGTCAGTTGTTGTAAATGATTATCGTGTTGGATATTATTTTTTCTTCATTAGTTACAGTTGAAGGAACCAGACGGTTACCTGTGGTGTATTTAAACCCTCCAGAGTCCGGAGTTGGAATTAAAAATAAACATTATTGACAAGGTGATCATTCTTCATTTGTTTTGAGACTTTAACTTTACATAGTCCAGATGTTGATACAATGACAAAGCTACTTGAATATATACATACATTAATTAATATATAATTAAATTATAATACAACTTAAACATGATGATGCTGTGGAACTTCACACGAGGAAATGTTCTCTATCTGGACCTCCTTAAATCAAAATTGACCCCTGGACTAAAGGAACATTAATAATCCTCAACTCCATGTTTTGACTTAATGATGAATTATTCTTTAATGCTCATGATTTCCATAAAATACACAAATACCATAAATATGGAGAATCTAAGGCTTCTAATGATACATGTACGGAAGAGGATTAGGACCACTGGAAAAAAAAAGGTCAGATTTTTTTTTAATTATTATTTTGAGACTGAAGTCAGAACTCTGACTTTTTTCTCATAATAATTAAAAAAATATATATTGGACCTTTTTTTTTTTCTCTCCAGTGGCCCTAATCCTCTTCCGTATACATAGCATGCCTATATTGGCACAGGTAATATGCTTATGGCTTAATGAACATAGTCTACGATCATGTTTAGGGGAGTAGGCAGTGATGCAGTGGACTTCCAGAGGTTTAATGGTTTGTGGTCAGAACATGACAAACATTTCAGAAATCTAGAGTCAGAACATTGAACCCCTTCATGCCATTTTGTATTAAATACTGTAAAGTTTCTACAATAAACCTTTTGTCAGTATAGTCATGCCAAACCTTGTTAAAAAGCTTAGATTCTCTGCAGTTGAGTCACTAAGTTTATTTTACAGTATTCCTGAGCACTAAAACATGAGTGAAAGAATCACCTGGATAGCAGTTGAAGCTAATGGGACTAGTTTATTCAGTTCAGATTCTATTGTAGCTATGTACTAAGTACTAAGTTCTTCAGTTATAAACTTTGGAACTTGGTATGGTAAATGGGTGAAAATCAACAGAATTAGGTATGTAATGTAAACACAATTAACCAAAATGGCAATCAACAAAAATAAACAAAATATTTATGGCATTTATATTTAGCGTAATATGAAATTATATTATGACTTTATTGTTTTGTAGCTCCACCCCTTGTTAACAATTCGATTCAGTCCTTTTGCAGTGCAGTTTATCAGTTAATAGTTGATGTCATGTTTCTCTGTGGACATGGTGATAAAATATGTGACCTAAAACATGTTAACAACAAAACCGAAAGTTAAGATTCTGCATTTAAGTCTGTATCTGAAATTCAGAGTTTGACTCATCCGCTAAGGGCACTGGTAGATCAAAAAAATCACCCAAACACATATTAGGTATGATTTTAGTATTTTGTTATTATCAAATGCTGCAATTAAACAGCTTGAAAGTGATCACATAGCTTTTTAGGGACCTGATGTGTAAGAACATTGTGGAATTCTGCTTGTAAATGAAAACCTTTTTTTTAATTCCATTCCTACATTTACCTGCCAATGTGTCAGATAGCCACGGTTGCTTTAATACTCAGGAAACAGAAAAATCTACCACATGTGGTGCCTGGCAGGTGTTAATTTCAAACCTTGCTTGAGTGAGCACCTTTCTTTTGACAGGTGGATAAAACAGAACACACTTAGCTGAGTAGAAATAGCCTTTGAGAACATAAACATGAGGGTGAAAGACTTAAATATTGCTTTAAAATTTATAAATGATAATGATATGATGTTGAAGCTGCAGAGGCATGATGAAAACATAATTCTAAGGCGATTCAGTTTCTGTAGTTGCATCACCTTTTTCTTTTACAACTTCTCGTGCAGTTTCCACTCCACCATCCAGATGAGCCCACTGGTGGTTTCAGTGATAACCACATCAACATCTTATTAGTTTATCCCCTCCTGTGTCTTATCTTTTCACTCCTTCCTGCTGTGACCATTCTTCAGCCTTGTACAGGCAGATCCTGCAGTGATTACAGGTCTAAAAGAGGAATCGCACATTATTTCTGTGCTTTTGCACTGTTGATGTGAGGAGACAAACAAATACCACCTCAAGGTAAAAACCAGACAACAGAGGCTCTGCTCTGTGATCTAATCAAAGTTTAAAAAAAAAAACAAAAAAAAAGGAGGGGAAAAAAAACAGTCTTGAGTCTGAAACAGATGCTTCACAGAGTTTGTGGATTCTGATTTGGATACAGAATTCCAAATATTCCAAAAATCTCTGCATGTTGGCAAATCACCTTCAGGCATGACACTGTTTTTACATAGTTGCCTCTTCTGCCTTTGTTATCCTCATTAGAGACCTTTATTTCCAGACCTACAAGTATAGAGCAGCAGGTCATATCTGTTTTCTGGCTGTATGTAAATAAATCTTTTGGCTTTAGTCTAAACGTTATCAACAGCAGGTTTGTTGCAAAGTGTGCATATATTCCGCACACATGATAAAATGTTTTGGTTTCATTTGTCAACTTGTGATCTGTGATGTACATTCTAGTGGTTTTATTTCTGCAGGCGGGTGTCAACACTGTCTCCCAGACAAACACCTTCACTCCTGTATGTGAACAAATCTCACATAGGAACCAGATTCTGTACATTTCAGTCAGGGTCAAAAGCCAGCGGAGGAGATAAGGGACTGCCTGTGTACTTCAGCCATGGCCCGGACTTTGTGACCCCTCACCTTTGACCCTTGGTACAGAGCTGCCCTGTGTTCCCATTGGTCCCAGACAGGGGTTGCTCTGTTACAAAGGCTTGAACTCTCATCTCCTGTTTCCTGCATTTATTCTCTGAAGCACATCACTCTTTCTTTATGCTCTGACCAAACCTTTCCTTTTGTATTTTATTTATTGTAGCATAATCCATATTGTAAGTGAACTTGACACAGTGAGATGTAGACCAGACATTACCGGTGAGATAGTGGGCTTGTGACTGGCGGTTTTGTTGTTGTGGGTATTTTTGTGTAAATGATACGAGTGGAAAGGGAGGATGGAGCATGCGGTGTTGCAGAGTGCGACCATGCTGAGTTTATCTCGAATAGATAACAACCTGGAAATTGCTTTTCTGTCTCCTTATATGTAAAGATGATAATGTTTGCTTGCCTCTTCTTCAGCTCTTTTTCTTTGTCACTGAAAAACAGGGGTGAGATTTTAGGAGTTCAATCAGTGGTTTCGTTTTAGATTCGGTGTTGCCCTTGCAGTAACAGAGGTTAACATAGCTTGGTTTCTTTTTTATTGTTTCAGTCTCTTGCCAAGAAAATACAGAATTGTCTGTTCCCCTATGCAGTAACCAGATGGGCTCTTTTTGTGAAGTGAGAAATTTGGGTTGGCTCTTTTTGTTTTATGAATATGAAGCATAACAATGGCCTTGCTGTGCACAATGAGCACTTTGTTCACATTCATAAAATTTCATTCTTTGACAGCGAAAGAAACTTTTCCAAACTTAATGTGTCATAATAGCATACCACACTAGAAAAGAGTGACAAAAAAAGTTTTTAGATGTAACAGAAATGGAAATATTTTATCAAGTGTAACCACAGTGCTCTAATGGATGGATGTGACTTTATCATCCTTACATACCATATGTTTCATCCTCTTTGCCAGAAGTCATGAATATAAAATTAATGTGCCCTCTTTGTCATTGTTATAAAAGTAATGTAATAAACCTCAACTTCCTCCTCTGCTGTCGTTTCGTGCAGGTGTAGCTGCAGCCCCTCCCCCACACACCACCTGCCAAGATGGTGGCGCTGTCGCTGAAAATCTGCGTTCGCCAATGCAACGTCGTCAAGACGATGCAGTTCGAGCCCTCCACGGCCGTCTACGATGCCTGTCGGATCATAAGGGAGAGGGTCCCAGAGGCTCAGACTGGACAGGGTGAGAGTGATTGAGTAGCACTGGAAAGGACGAAAATTACAGAGGAACAATGTCTGGGCGCTTATAAGAGTTTGGATCAGATGTGTTAATATTTGGTGATATGATAGATTGCATTATCAACCACAGATACGAAGTGGTATCAAGGCTGCACAATTACTTAGTCATCACTGCAATGTCAGCCTGTAATTCAGAACAATTTAAGGTGATTTCTTTGTAGTATATTAACTTCACATTTCTGAATTGGTAATCTGTGATTGTTCCTCGATAATGCTTACTGATGATTACTCATGTGAGTCCTAAGTAGAAAGTGAAAGCTACAAATTGACATCAGTGTTGCCAACAAACGTAACTCAACGTTGGTGATGTTGAATCTTGTTCTACAGTTTAATTGATTGCTGTATGGTATTCATGGTGTGTATGCTTAGGTTTGTGGCTCAGATCTAGTTTTTTTTTTTTTTCTTATACCTGGGGGAGAGCATGAGGATTGAGCAAGGTCTCACATAAGTTTTCACATTCCTCCAAGAAAATCCATGATATGAACGGGGAGGTCCCAGCTGAGTTGTGTTGGTGTGGAACGAACCAAATACTTTAGTTTTTTGTTAGGAATTTGTAATAGTTGGCCTTAGGAGCTAAATTTCATCATTGTATGTGTATGAGCTTATTTGTCCTTGGATTGAGGTGAAATTTTTACTTGACTTCCAAGGATAATGGACAACAACTTCTGTAAATAGTTGTTGCAGAAATCAATTTTATAAACACAAATAATTTATCTGAATGGTCTAGGTTAGTTGGAATAACCCATGCAACACACTGAGGACACACTGCAAAAATCCAAATATTACCAAGTGTATTTTTCTCATTTTTAGTCCAAATATCTCATCACACTTAAAATAAGACATAAGTGTGAAGAGATATTTGGACTAGAAATGAGAAAAATACACTTGGTAAGATTTGGATTTTTGCAGTGCAGAAATCACTTAATTACTCATGTTTCTTCAGCTTCAGATTACGGCCTGTTTCTGTCTGATGAAGACCCCAGGAAAGGCATCTGGCTGGAGTCTGGTAGGACGCTGGACTACTACATGCTCCGAAATGGGGTAAATATATAAACCTCTGTAACTGCTCACACATTCAGACAAACACTTTAACACCTACTGTGGCTGTGGACTCTCTATTTTTGCTGAATTGTGTGTAGTAAAGGTTACAGAGCACACACAGGTGCCTCAGGAGCTACAGTGTGTGTGGATGAAAACCCAGAGGGACGTGGACAAACTGACCTCCAGCATTGATTGGATCTCACTGCGTCTCAGCAACAACACAGACACAAACACACACTAAGTGAAGATTTTCAGTCATATCCTGTGTTCAGCTGTTTGAGGAATGCCCCAAAAGTCATGTAGCACAATGTAAACTGGGGACGTTAAAATCATTTTGCAGGGTTCATACAGGTGCTTGAAATCCTTGAAAATGCTTAAATTTTAATGTTGTGTTTTCAAGGTCTGAAAAGTGCTTGAATTGTAGTTTAAGTGTTTGCAGTTATAACTTTGTGATGTGATTAATTTATTTTTAATATTAACTCTGCCAGGTTAGATGTCAAGCCAAAGCTCTTTACAGAGAGGTGATATATTTTGAAAAATAAAACGTCAAAAAAGAAAATTAGCCATTTCTCTCAAATCGACTGTAGGTACATTTTTATCTTAATTTTTGGCTTGATGTGAGTGTGCCTTAAGAACACCAAGTGGCTTCACTTTTTTCTTTTTAAAACTTAGCGTTCTCCTTTAATTTCTAAGTGTTTTGCTACTATGAAACATAATTTTAGATGTTTATAGCATAATACAATGTACATCATTGTGATAAAAAGTGAAAAAAAATAATCATGAGCATACGTATTCCTGTAGATATGTATTTTACTCCAGCGATGCTGTGCAGGAAAATTTTGAAAATAAGAATTAAAAGTGCTTGAATTACACCTTGAAAAATGTGTACTAACCTGGATTTTAGTTCAGGGGCCACAGTCAGCCCAGTTTGATCTCAAGTTGGTCAGCCAGTAAAATAATAGCATAATAAATGTAAAATTGTCTCTTTGTTTCAGTGCAAAAAATTAAAAATGCAGTTTTATCAATAAATATATATGCTATATCTTATCATGTACATGTGCATTACAACTAACAGATCACAGTGCACCAACAAAGGCACAAAACATTTTAGTAACAACCATAATATTGGTAAAATTCCACTTTTTTGTCTTAAGAAATCTCTGGTTGTTCATAGTTGTTTAGATTATTCACATTTTTGTGAAAAGATAGTTTGTAGATGTAAATATTTTCATCGTGCATTTTTTTCCCCCCACACCAAAACAAAAAAAAGAAAAATATGCTGTTTTCATTATTTGTATGTTATTATGTCTTTATTTTACTTGTCTGATCCATGTGAGATCAAATTGAGCTGTATGTAGCCCCTGAACTAAAATGAGTTTGACACCCTTGACTGTTAATATCTTCAGTGTAATTTTCCCACCTTAGAAATTCCGCCTGTGGGCCGTATGTTTGACACCCCTGATGTAAACTATAGTAATGATCTTAATTTGTCTAGACCGTCATTAAAGCGCTTATGTAATAAACTTTTCAGTTCTAAAATATTATGCCCTGCAGTGAAGATGAGCATTTTGAGAACCAAATAAAGGGATTAAGGCCAATGCGCAATCTAAGTTATACACGCATTATGGAGCAATTTTTTAAAATAGATGAAGAAATCGACTAAAGAATGTTAAATAATCCTCCATCCTGATGATGATCCTCTGCCAAGCCTCTGATCCTTATTGCCAAAGGCTGGACCCGCTCTGGTTTTCTGTGTTCATGTAGTGCTCATTCTCACTACAGCTCAGGTTCTGGTTTTACAGTTCCAAATGGTTTCTCCTCTTCAAATCCACCAAAGGCAACCCAGGTAGAAGGCATGACTGTGACCAATTATTCTGAACCAAATCTCTCCTCATTGTTGTGATAGGGACGGAGCAGCAGGCTGTGATAGGCAGCCGTTAAATAAGGTTTTCTGGCCTATATTCTCCTCTCTTCATGCAACCTGGATGCATTTTATCATTTTCTCTGGGGGTACTTTCAGCCCCCCCCCCCCCACACACACACACACTCACACACACACACACATTCCTCCTCACTCTCTCCTGATTCCTCTCTCTTTTGTTCTCTTTTTTTTTTTTTTCTTTTTCTCTCCACTTTTGTCTTTGAGCAGGACATCCTTGAATATAAGAAGAAGCAGAGGCCCCAGAAGATCAAAATGTTGGATGGGGCTATTAAAACCATCATGGTGGACGACTCCAAAACCGTGGGAGAGCTGCTTGTTACTATATGCAGTAGAATAGGTAAATAAAAACATCATCACTGTGTCAAAGTCATTTCTTGCTGTGTGCTGAAATTGACCTTTTTCATGTTTTTAGTTGATCCTCTCGGTTTTATACTTGAAACAGCTACAGGGGTTGTGTTTTTGTAGTTTAACCTGTTGAGAACATGTTTTCCTTTTTTTTTTCTTTTGATTCCAGGCATCACCAACTATGAAGAATACTCTCTGATCCAGGAGACGGTGGAGGAGAAGAAGGAGGACGGGATGGGCACTCTGAAAAAAGACAGGACTCTGCTTCGTGATGAGAGGAAAATGGAGAAGCTGAAAGCCAAACTGCACACAGACGATGACTGTAAGTTCATAAAATGATGGAAATACCGGAAAATATTTTTTTACATACATTATTTTTGATACATTTTGACCTTGCAGTGATATGTCATTGATTTTTTTTTTTTTGCCTATACAATTTTTTTTTCTATTCACTACAATGTGCAAAAAAAATCCTTATTTTTTTCCATTCTCCTTGAGATTTCCTCCACTTTTTCCTGAACGTCGCCTTATTTATGCCAGAAAATCTTATCTCATATGTAGGGCTGGGCAGTATGACCCAAAATTCATATCAGGATATAAATTGAATCCATTCACAGTAACGGTATATATCGCGGTATAAATGTTGCTGTGTAAAACTTAAAATGGAAGTGTTTCTGAGTGGGTTTGGAGGTCTGTTGTTGGGTAGCGGGGGAAACTTTTTTCTTTCTTCCCATGTTCGTAGACTGAGCCGGTGTTTGAGCCAAGCGCAGCCTCTGGCTCTCTGCATACTGGAGCACATGTTTGGATTTCAAATGGTAAAAGAAATTGCTCGTGTTACCTTTGTTGGCGGTCACAGTTACTCCACACATCTTGCAGATAACATTTTTCTGCTCAACATCCGACTGTTTAAACCTGAACCACGTCCAGATCACGGATGTAGCACTGTTTTTTTTTTTTTTTCCCAGCTCCTCCTCTGCTGTTACTGTGTTTGCGGCCATTTTCACACGGAGTCAGGTGCGATGACATCATTGATGTCATTGACGGTAGAGCACAAATCTCTACCGTGGCCAAATTTATATAATTTCTACCATCATACCGTGTATACCGCGCAGCCCTACTCATATGTAACATTGTAACTGTATTTTGCATGATTCACTTAACAATTAATTAAAAACAACCATAGCATTAGTCTACGCTCAAAATGCACATGTAAAAACCAGGTGAATGCATGAAGTAGAAGCTCACAGAACACTATCAGTGAGTGGACAAACATCCTCCATGTCAGTATCTGCTACCCTGTGAGCAAAGGTGATAAACATACATCTAACAATGTGAAAAAGCATGTTTTATTGACAACTTTTATAACTTTCTTGACACTTTGTCGGGTGACTGAGTGGCTAAAGAGCTTTTCTCAGAGTAAAAAAAAATCAGACAGTCTTATATGAGATCTGTCACCGAGATGGACGAGTCTACAAAAACAGAAACATATACTTCAGTCCCATCTGTCACAGCTTTATGGGGAGAGAAAGAGAGGAAGAGAAGAGCTCATGCTCTGCACATTTGTCTCCATCTGACACGATGAAGGACGGCAAGTAGCTATAAGTCACTGAAGTATCTGAAGGGGGTGTTTTAAAATGTGACTGTATTCTGTGTTTTCAGTGAATTGGCTCGACCACAGCAGGACGTTTAGAGAGCAAGGGGTGGATGAAAACGAGACGCTTTTGCTCCGACGCAAATTCTTCTACTCTGACCAGAATGTGGACTCTCGAGATCCGGTCCAGCTCAACCTGCTTTATGTCCAGGTCTGTCGCACCTCCATTACCTTCATTTACTCTCTAATAAAACCACTTACAGGCTCTTGTAGCAGCAACTCGAGAAGCCTTGAGATCAAAGTTTTAGACTCTTTTTTTCTCTCTTTACTCAAATAAAAGGTTTTCTTTGTCTTCTAGGCTCGAGATGACATCCTGAATGGTTCTCACCCCGTCTCATTTGACAAGGCCTGTGAGTTTGGAGGCATTCAGGCCCAGATCCAGTTTGGACCGCACATAGAACATAAACACAAACCTGGATTCCTAGAGTAAGCATCTATTCCACAAGGAGATTTCCCAGTCGCAGCATTAATACCTTGAATCCGTATTAAAAAACATGTCTGTTTGAAGTCCCTGCAGTCAAATATGTATATACTTATCCCTGACTGAGGAATAAGACATGTTCAGAAGGACGGAGAAGTATGATCTATATGCAGTGCATCTCAGTTTTTTTTTTTTATAGATTTTTGTCCAAATGTTTTTTTGTGAAACTTGTTTGATAAGTTTCATTTGAAGCCAGAACAGCTGAAAACCCTCATTAAAAATATATTGGCCCTCATATAAAAGTAATCTCATATCAGCAATGTATGAAATGTATTTTTTATTATTTCAGGTTTAAAGGTATAAAAGTGAAATGAGGAATGTTTGATTTTTCAGCCTCTCCTTTGTTTTTGTCTTTCTAGCTTGAAGGAATTTCTGCCCAAAGAATACATAAAGCAAAGAGGAGCAGAGAAGAAAATATTCCAGGTGTGGTCCTATGAGAAATCCATGCTTTTGGTATATTTATTTACATATACTAATGCACATATATTAACTGATGCTGTAATGTGATCCAAAGGAACACAAAAACTGCGGCGAAATGACAGAGATCGAAGCAAAAGTGAAATATGTCAAACTGGCCCGGTCTCTGCGGACGTATGGAGTCTCCTTCTTCTTGGTCAAGGTAAGATGGAAAGTTGTACGTTAAACCTGGTGTTTTTCTAAAAACGAAAGCAATTAATGAAGTACCGCTGCACTGTTTTATTTAATTCGAGTCTAGCCTGGAGTTCTTTTCTCTGCTGTTGTTAAATTAAGTGTTGCAAGAATAGTGAGAAAGCTATTTCTCTGGGCTTGAGAACAACAGGGAAACTCTTAAACCTGAAGTCTGAATGCTTTTAAAACCATGTGAACAGAAGAACAGAGTTCAGTTGTCTGTGTATATACATTACAAAAAGCCAAATATCCACTAAATAATGGAAACAGCAAAGTGTCCTGTAATATAGACAAACTTTACTTGTAACAAATTCAAGTAAATGACTGGATATTCCAAAATCATAAGCATTGGAACCACTGCTGAAACCCTTTTCAACCAGTCAGTAATTTTAAGCTGATTGTTTTTTTGCCTTATCTAAATAATGACACAATGAAACTTTGGAAATCAATATTGGACTCCTGTTATCTTTGGGCCTTCAGGCACCACTGCATTAAAACCAGGCATGATTGTATAATTGAAATCACCGCATGGGCTCAGGAACACCTCCAGAAATCATTATCTGTGAACACAGTTCACAATGTTATCCAAAAATAGAGGTTAAAGCTCTGTCATGCAAAGACGAACCCATATGTGAACATGAACTAGAAATGCTGCCTTCAACTCTGGGTCAGAACTCTTTTAAAAGGGACTGAGGCAAAGTGGAGAACTGCTCTGTGATCAGATGAATCCAAATCTGAAACTATTTTTGGAAACCATCTCCTCTGCGTCCTCTAGAACGGAGACTATTTCAGCAAAACCACATTCTGAATCTGTTTTAACATCACAAATTTCTGGCGACCCCAGACATTCAAAATGGAGACTTTTTTTTTGCTAAAATTAATTTGTTTTT
>JAPQRP010000019.1:19499421-19543660 GCA_037367295.1 Apogon hyalosoma | reverse complement strand
TTTTATGAACATTTTATGGTCAGTAAATTAAATACAGGAAACTATCTGATTTATACTGATAAAATGCAAAATACAGAGGATAATATTAGAGTAAATGGTGATAAATTGCTTAAGAAAGGTTAGATATAGAGAAAATGTCATTTGGGAACTGACATAAAAGTAGCGCTAGGTCTTTATGGGTTAATGCAGATGTTGGTACAATATTTTCTGAGTTGATAATTTAGATTGCAAATTAGACAAATTAACTACAGATGTGTTTTATTGTTGCAGAGTTCATTTTTGTATTTGGTCTTCAACGTCTCTCCGACATTCACAGGGAAGCTTTCAAAACAACTAAGAGCAAGTCACACATTTAACATATTAAAAACAATCATCAAGTGAAGTGTGTTTTCTTTATGACGTCTGCTCACCATGCAGTCACGGATTAGTCATTCGAGCCCTCCTCCCCCACACAAACATTAAAACGACATTTAAGAAATATAATTGCACACACAGGAACTGAGGCATTTATGCTGTGTGCACAGGCTTTGCTATTTTTACACAAAGACTTACAGTATGTACTGGGACTTATTATGAAGCACATTAAAGGTTTATTGTGTTTTTTTTTTTTTTTGTTTGTTCTTTCTGTCAGTGAGCAAAATTCCCATCATTAACTTTTGGTGTATTGTTATTCATGAGGTTAGGACAGAAGAAGCTCTGCATCATTTACATGATGTCGTTTGCAGGCTATGGAAAATCTTTGGTGTACATGGTCAATCAGACAGGCGTGGGAGGGGGTGTTAAATATGTGATTGATGGCTTTAAGCCGCCATTAAGATTTCTCGGAACACGGTTCTGCTGCTCTACTATGTGAATCATCACAAAAGCAACATGCGGATGAAGAAAGAATTTGTATATTTAATACAGAAATAAATATACATAATTTATAAGATAATGAACAGCAGTGACTAAAAATGAATGCTTAAAATATCTAAGGAAACAAAGGAAAATCAATATAATTATAATATAGGTTAAAATGAATTTGGAAGTCTGATAAATAGTATTGTTTAACTAATGGAGAAGGAGTGCAAATAAATAAGTTCTGAACTTCCTCCCACTCCTTTTTCAGTATGTAAATAAAGGCATCTTGTGACTGAAAGTCTCTTTTCTGCTGAATGTACGATGCTGTATTTTTTTCTCCTATATTTATCACTTGTCTGCAAGTCTTTATTTTCTTCATCCTCTTTACATCTTCAAAATAAATTTCAATTTCAACATGGGAGCTCCTGTAACCATGATATTTTAGCTTAACTTTTCCCCAGCAGCATGAAACAGCATCATTTTATCTACGATATCTTTGCATTTGGTCTTTTGATTTGGACAGAAAGTAGACGGCTGCAAAAAAAAAGTGTCTGTTTAAAATACTTTCCCACCAATTACCACCCCCTGTAACTTCTAACTAAAGAATTCATTCATTTTCTGAGCCTGCTTTATCCTCACTAGGGTCAAGGGGGTCGCTGGAGCCTATCCCAGCCACTTATAGGTGAAGGCGGGGTACACCCTGGATGAGTCGCCAGTTCATCGCAGGGCTGACATATAGAGACAAACAATCACTCTCACATTCACACCAATGGGCAATTTAGATTAACCCATTAACCTATCAGTGCATGTGTTTGGATGGTGGGGGGAAGCTGGAGTACCCAGAGAGAACCCACGCAGACACGGGGAAAACATGCAAACCCCACACAGAAAGGTCCCACCCCCATCGACTGGTGTTGGAATCAAATTCTACCTAAAGAATTCTTTAGTGAATTTTGGTCCTGTTTCTGTGTTTCAGAGCAGTGACTGACAGCATCAACCAGCTGATCACACTGTGCACACAGCAGGCTCCTGGCCAGAAGGAGTGTGACAACGCCTTGAGAGAGCTGGAGGTAAAAGCAACACCACACACTTAATGCTCTCCAGTTAAAAAACACACATTGCTTCAGTAATTTTAACTCGGTCATGCAAAGACAGCCATCATCACAAATGCAGAAGATGCACGTTGATGTAAATTTTGTTGACAATACTGTGAAATACTCATGCGAGACTCCTGCTGTTCACTTATCTCCCAGGCTGTCAGGGGAATGTTGGACAACCCCAATGAGCCGGTCAGTGACCTGTCCTACTTTGACTGCATCGAGAGTGTGATGGAAAACTCCAAGGTAAGCAGCCAAAACAACAATCCCTCTGCAGACGTATACACAGTTTAACCCGTGCCGCAGGTGCACCCTCGGTAAATTGCCACAGGAAAAAAAAAAAAGCAATTTATATGGACATCCTAGGGGGAGGATGTTTACTGGTTACATCCTCAGGCTTTTCATCTTTGAAACCTGAGATATGATAGTCTGAAAAACCCTGTAAATAAGGCACACACCAGCATGTTTTCACAACAGTTTGGCTGTGTTTTATTAATATTTTTTTATCATTTTATACCATGGAATATCTGTTCGAACAATTCCATGAGAATCTCATCTTTCTGTTACACACTCTGTTGATGTCCCATGTGATTGACAGCTGGAGTTAGAGGCCAATCACAGAGCAGTGATCACATTTCTTTACTTCTTACTGTACAAAATTGGATCAGTCCTTTGTCCCTCAACTTGTGCAGACATAATAAGTTAAAGCCCTTGTCTGTCAAATTGCACAGTGTAAATAAAAAAAAAAATGAATGTACAGTATGTAAATAATATAATATAATATAATGCTCCTTTGTGTTAGCACTTATCTAATGAAGCTTGATGTGTAATATGAAGTCATTATTCAGCCTCATTTATCTCGTATTTGAGACATTTGGTGAAAATAGAATGACAACATTCATGCTCAAAACAAGGTATAACAAAATGTTTTCTACACATACCCATTGTTTTATTTATATATTCCATTACTTTTGTGAAGCTAAGACTTTGATAAACCTATTTCAAGCATCAAAACACTTTGTCCATTTGAGCAAAGGTGTTTTTTTTTAAAGAGATATGAACATTTCCAAAAATCTGACTTGACATTTTCAGCATTTGGGCTGAATTATCTCTTTTGACAGTGCTCTAGGACGAAAACAGCTGAGATTGTTCTGAACATTTTCATATTTGCAAGTACTTTTAAAAGGTGAATTTAAGATCAGAAGCATTCATGTTTTCTTTGATTTTTTTTTTTTTTTTTTCTTTTTTCATCCAGGTTCTGGGAGAGTCTATGGCTGGCATTTCTCAGAACTGTAAGACCGGAGATGTGCCCTCGTTCGGTGATTGTGTGGGATCAGCGTCCAAGGCGCTGTGTGGACTCACTGAAGCTGCAGGACAGGTAGAGCATGTGCAGAAACACCTGATCTAGTACAGAAGTTTTGAAGTTGTTCATATTACGTTTTCGTCTGTCGTTTGGATGACACGTTCTGCTTTCTCCAGGCTGCCTACCTGGTCGGGGTGTCTGACCCCAACAGTCAGGCAGGACACCAGGGCTTGGTGGACCCCATCCAGTTCGCTAAAGCCAACCAGGCGATCCAGATGGCCTGTCAGAATCTGGTAGACCCAGACAGCAGCCCCTCCCAGGTAAAAACAACCACAAATATTACTGTTATGGTTACTGTAATGTTGTTTGTTTATTTACATTATTTCATTCATTTCCTTTAGACATTCTTACATCATCCAACTGTTAATATTAGAATCAACTCCGAACAATTTTTATCTTAAAGAGACAGTTACTTTCAGAAATCAACTCTTTTTGTGTAACATTATGTATAAATATCCATTAATCCCTAAGCCATGTTCATACATTCCTAGACCTTTACTATTCAAAGCAAGTCAGATTTCAGTCTTTAACAGTTCGTCCAGGACTCCATTAAATAACATTTGTCTAATAAGCTCTTTCTGTTTTATAAAATATACCCTTATAAATAACTATTGTTCTGTCTAATGTGGCAGGTGCTTTCAGCAGCCACCATTGTTGCTAAGCACACCTCAGCTCTGTGCAACGCCTGCCGTCTGGCTTCTTCCAAGACGACCAACCCAGTTGCCAAGAGGCACTTTGTCCAGTCTGCCAAGGAAGTGGCCAACAGCACCGCCAACTTGGTCAAAACCATCAAAGTAAGGTTTCTCTGCCTGTGTAAAGCCTGGCCTGGTCCTCTAGTTGGTGTGCAGCAGTTTAGATATGGATTTAACAGTGAGTGTGATTGAAGAGGAATAAATCTGATGAATCCCATCCTGAGTGTGATTAAAATATGACTCGTGATAATGAACTGTATGTTTTTTTTCATGTAACTAGAAACTCTGACTCTCACTCTTTAGGCTCTCGATGGAGATTTCTCAGAGGAAAACAGGAACAGGTGTCGAGTTGCTACAGCTCCACTAATCGAGGCTGTGGAAAACCTGACAACATTTGCTTCCAACCCAGAGTTTTCCAGTATCCCTGCTCAAATTAGCAATGAGGTATAGGCTGTTTAACATATTTCTAGTTATATAGAAGCATTGTGCATTATGTACAGTACATTTAACCTTAAGTGTGCTTTTTTTGGTAGGGTTCTGTAGCGCAGGAGCCTATTCTCCAATCAGCAGGATCTATGCTTGACAGCTCCACCCACCTGCTCAAGACTGCACGGTCACTGGTAATCAACCCAAAAGACCCGCCCACCTGGTCTGTTCTTGCAGGTCACTCTCGTACCGTCTCCGACTCCATCAAGAGCCTCATCACAGCAATCCGGTTAGTAAGCGAGCGTTGACTCCATTCATCGACTTACACAAAAAAAGGAAAGTACAATGCAGACACATTGACAAATACAGGTCATATAACAAACAGGGTTTCTGAAGGTCAGAAAGGGGCTGCATGTTGTATGCATACATTGAAATGAATGTTTGAAAATGATAGAAAATTATTATTAAAGTGTTTAGAATAAAGAGCTGTGACATTATGACAAAGCCGCCAGTCTACTGGAATGTAGAGATGCATGTGGAATTGGTTCATACCAGTCGTTGGCAGAGTTATGTGACCACTAGAGGGAAAAAGTTGAGTTAGGATGAGAACTGCTAAGGAACAACTTTTAGAGTCAAAGAAAGTGGCAAAGTGATCAAAGCTAGAAGCACTGTTGTTGTTTTCACAGCCGGATACAGCTCGAAATGAAAAGAATGGAGTGTGATATGAGATTCAGATTCAGATAGTTTTTATTCATGCACAGAAAACGAAAATATACTATACATGAGCAATTTACAACAGATGTACATGAAAGGGAAATCCAAAGAAGCAAGTGTGCTTATAGATAGGGGACCCAGCAACCAACAACATCCTCACCTACATTCCCCCTCAGCCCCCACCCCCCACCCCAAAGTCACATACCAGATATTGATCACCACCCACTCCCATGCAGTCATCAACACACACAAGCATCCACATGAGTATCCACACAATCACACATACAGATGGGTATGGGTACACGTGCACACACACATGCAGTGTTTCTTCTACATGGATGCGTTTGATTATGAAGTTTTACTGTGGCTGTTTTCTGCTAAGCTAACAGAGCTATAAACTATCAGTTGATGCAGGACATGAAGATTATAAGACACTGTTATTTTCACCAACTGTCAAAATAACTGAGTTTTACTTTAAAGAAGAAAATCTGATGACATCAAAATACAGATTTGTGTAAACAATGAGCTTTATACTTTGAGTGAGTGATGCTTCATCCCCCTACTTTTGATGCCTCGTACACACGACAATGAAATTATGTCAATCCAGAAAAGTTTAATATCATTTCGGCCTTTTGTCCACATGACACTGCCGTTGTTGGTGCCCTGAAATGGGTCCCAGAGCAGAAAAATCTCACAATGCCACCTTCACGTTGCTGTATGGATAGGCAAAGACCACTTTTTGGCAACGATGACGCCATAGTACCATGTGACCAGAAGAGGAAAACTTCTGGACGTTGAAGAAGAAGGACTTCATGCACATGCTCACTGCATTCTTTAGTGTATCCTGCAGCTCTGTCTGTGTTTGTGTACAGCACCACATATAGATGTGACATACGTATTACACCGTTTTAACCCAGTTTTCCCATTTCCACCTGCACGCAGATATTTCTTGAAACCGTACGTGTATGGACGTGAAACTTTTAGAATCCACAAAAGAAAAATACCAGGAGCGTTTTCATCTGGATGTAGCCTGAGTGTTTGTATCAATACTACATATAACCCTTTTAAAATGTCCTAAATCCAATTTTGACAGCTCATGTGGATATAGCACTTTGTTGAGGCTTTTCTGAATTCATGTCCACTTAACCTTGCACAAGAAAACAGTATAAGTGCAAACTTTGGGTTCAAAAGAAGTAGAGTCTAATGGGAGCTCAGAAACACATGAAGCCAATGTATAAAACCACCAGCAAATGCCTGCCATCGCTCTGTATTTTTCTGTATTCACATATGGCGCATTACTAAAGTCCATCTGTTGCATAATGAGACATAAAGTAGGTGTTAAATTGCTTCATAATAGTGTTTAAAAAAGTCTTAAATGTATCTTGCTGGACCCTGTAGAAACAGTTACATCAGAAGATTAACTGTGTTTATACAGAAAAAGATACTGCTCATCCATAGCAACAGTTTTCTGTCAGTGCGATAACTTTCCTCATTATAGTTATCACTGTGTGGTTGCCAGGTAACCAGGGGAGACTCCGGATGTTACCCATTATATAATCATTGTAATCTTTTTGCCCATTTTACACCATTTTACTCCGTTTAGCCCAAAGTGATAAGCATGAAAGGAATAAAGGGAGGTGAAACTCTACCATTAAGGATAAAAAAATTGAGTGTTTGACCTTTTCGTTTCCGTTTTTCAAATATTTGTTTACATTGCTCTGTGAATCACCAGTGAAACTAATTCGGCGTCCTTGAGAGGGGATGGTTAAATGCTGTGCTGCGCTGTGACAAATACTTGTTATACTTCCCCAGCTTAAATTTTTAATCTCCTTTCACACCTTTTGTACCTGACCTTGATCAGAACAAAACGATGCCCATGAGGAACTAATGCACTGAATTTTAAGGTTGTTGCTCAACTCAGAACATCTGCACATTAGCATTCACACACGACCGGCTTTGCATCTCTTTCAGTTCTGATGCTCTTATCATGGTCTTCCTTTAGACTGCAAATTGAGAACTGGGAATTTGGCCCAGACATTCAATGGTATTCAAGTGATGGAGCATGATGCCAAAGAACGCAAATGGAAATGGACCACATTGTCTAAAAATCCAACCTCATAACTTTATCTGTGTCTTTACCCACAAAGATCAGGTTTTATATTAGTTTTACTTTCTGTGTGCAACTGTGCATGGAAATGAATGTTTAACTAAGTTATTCAGCCCATGTGGCCTGTGCCATGAACCTCTCAGAGGCTTCAAAGCTAATTTAGCTGCCCAGCTTGATCTCTCTGTGCAGAGACAAAACCCTACAGGCCACATTTCAGCAGATGTGACATGAGCAGCAATGAGATCAGGAATCCAGTAGAGAACATGCTAAAGAGACATCTTGGAACCTGTCTGTGTCTGTTAATGTCTGCATTTCTTTATTGCCTGCATCTTTTCTAACCAGGGTTATTATAGTTAATGAAAACTAAAGCCCTTTTCTAACTAAACTAGTATAACCTGTGTACCTCTGATGATTTGGAAATGAACCCCCCATGTCTGTGTTTCATTGGGAGAATTTGCACATGATTAGCGAAGTCTGTTTTTTATGGGAATTTACATTTGACTTTATTACGTAATTCTGATGTCAAGGTTCACCTCTTACAGATAACTGATAGAAAAACAGGAAAATGTCTCTGACTGTATTCTGTCACGCATCTTTTGTCACATCCATTGAGATGCCGCTTCAAGGTTTGGTTTTTCAGCAAGTTGTTATTATTATGAATTAGCAGAGGTCTACAGGTAGAACTTGTCCGATGTGAAGAGTGCCTCAGGAAAACAACTATTTCGATATGTGAAATACAAATTGAAAAGAAAATTAATGAAAGAAAATAGAAATGCACTGTTTTTATTTTCTCCCTATGTTAATGGTTCATGGTCTACAGAATTTCACAATATGTAACCTTTGTGAATCGCATTTGATGTCATGCTTTAATCCTATCTTCTATTAAATAAATACTTTTCACATAAAAAAAATGAGTTAAATAGTCAAAAACTTGCACTTTTAAAACAAACTAAAATCAAGTCAAATCAAAAACCAAACAAAAGGCAGTGAAGAAAAACTACTGTACATTTCATAACCTGTGTCTGCTTTTCCCTTTCACCTCCTCGCATCATTCTTTGGTGTTAATGCTTTCTTTTGCTTCTCCCTTCCTGTTCTCGGTTTATTCTCAGGGACAAGGCCCCAGGTCAGCGGGAGTGTGACTCGTCAATTGATAACATCAACAAATGTATCCGGGACATTGAGCAGGCCTCTCTGGCTGCAGTCAGCCAGAACCTACCCAGCAGGGACGACATCTCACTGGAGGTAAGCGGCTGTCAGAAAATAGTCCACATCTTCCACAGAAAACCACCAGAATGCTTTTTATTTCTTTTGTGTTTATATCTCTTTGCTCGTCCTTGTCAGGTTGCTTATCTCTTCTGCTTCCTCTTTTTTTCCTGACAGCGTCACAGATATTTAAATTTTTTTTGTTTCTCTATTAAATTACAGATTCAGTTTAGGTGTTTGCAATGATTAGGTTTCCAGCGTTCTTGATCACAAACAGTTAATTAGAGAGAAATCGTGGAGTTAATCAAATCCAAAAATCATTAAATCAGAACAAATTGAATCGATCTATACCTCTCTGAACGCCATACTTATTCACACTTCATGCTTTATATCCTACACTCTTATTGTAATGCAGAGCTCGTCGTGGAGCAGCTGTAGCCCCTGGTTCAGAACTGTTGAATTATTTGGATAAGCTGAACTTGTTTCGGGCAAACCTCTCTTTAGTTCCCTGGCTGAAGCTTTTTAGCATGTTCCAGCTGACTTTTTTAGTCTCACCTCTGCAGATTAAAAAGCATCACAAAACTAATTTCTTTTTGTTTCCCCTCTTCAGGCGCTACAAGAGCAGCTGACGTCCACCGTGCAGGAAATTGGCCACTTAATTGACCCCGTTTCCACTGCTGCCAGAGGCGAAGCTTCCCAACTAGGACACAAGGTATATAGGGCAGGGACGCAATTACTTTAATACTGTAACTGTGATACTTGTTAAACCAATAGAAGTTTTACTGAGTATAGGAGCGGATCAGATAAAGATATTGTCGCAATGGCAATATTGAGGAAAATCTGGATAAAATGACATGGATTTATTTGTATAGGATGTCTGCCTTGTGCTGCTATTGGTCGGCAATTGGTATGGTGTTAACTTCCACATAGAAATGTCTAAAATGGACTATGTTAGATATTTCATGACCTTTTGTACTTACTTACATAATATCAAATATTTCCATGCTCAGACAAATTCTAAGGAGTTTTCTTCATCACATAGCCTGTTTCATTCGGTTGCCTGTTAATGGTTTCAGATGCATTTGCAGGGAAACACCAAATAAATAGTGTATCACTTATACACATTCATTACCAATTAGGCTGTTATACTGTTGTGTGCAAGTACAGACTTACCCTAATTACATTATGACATACACTGTTGGCCATAAAGTCATATATAAATATTTATACCTCTTCTTGTTAAGTAATTGTGACACTGTGATTTATTTTTGATAGATAAAGTGGATCTAGGACTCTGTATCAAATTATTATACCTGGCTGATGTATATAAATAGGAAAAAAGAGGAATGTGTCTGAAAACAAAATTATTCCAACTTTATGGGCAACAGTGTATATACACACTACTGATACACATGTGGTTACATCATAGTGACAACAGTATAACTCTAAGATGCAACAATGGGACAGTTGCACATGCCTCATAAGAGGTCCAAATCATACAGTGTCACAGAATTACAGTAAAAATCTATCTACATTAATCTAATTTAAGTCAATCTACATGACTTTGCATGGCATTTTGCAGTATTTTAATCCAGTAGAAAATTAATTAATGGATATATTTAAGCACAAGTGGCTTATGCAAGATAATGTGTACAGTAATGTAGTGACAAAAGCTACGTTTTAGATAAGAAAGTCATCTAATGTTAAATTAGCATGTAACATGTATTAACATTATTTATGTTACTGAAATAATGTGATTATAGTCCACAAAACGTGAATGTGAATAAAACTTTGAAGCTTCTGTCTGAAACACATCAGATACATTTCCATCTCTTGTTCTGATGAATACAGCAACTCCCATGATCCCACATTTTAATCCCCCTCGGCTAAATATAATGTAAGATACTGTCAAAAGTTACTGCCCTATAATTTAGATTAGATTGTCTTTTTGTAAAACTTATTACATAGATATTTATATTTGAAAGTACTCAGATATTAAAACTGTACAAGGCCCTTTGACCTTGAAAAAGTAGGTCAAAATCACCTATTTTCAGTCGGCTTCTGCTCGATGCCAAGATGCTTCCACAGTAGAAACTTGGTGCAGATATGTCAGTGCATTCTTCAGATAATGCAATTATGTCATTGAATGGATGGACAGACATACAGACGACAAAACTATTAAAATGCCCCTCAGCCAAGGGGTAATAACTGTATATTGGTATTGTTTTTATTTAGGAAGTAATGGCAGAAATTCCATACAATGAGTTACAATCAAAGTTACAGTCCTTGTTAGAACTAATTTCTAAACTTTTTACTTTCTGCCTCAGGTCACCCAGTTGGCCCGTTACTTTGACCCACTCATCAAGGCGTCTGTTGGTGTTGCATCCAAGCTGAAGGACCATCAGCAGCAGATGACTTTCCTGGACCAAACTAAGACCTTGGCCGAGTCTGCCCTACAGATGCTGTACGCTGCCAAAGAGGGAGGAGGAAACCCGAAGGTAAAAACTTGACCTTATCACTCTTTACTTTCCTCTGCACTTTCTTTAACTTTCTGTTGCTCCTTTCTTGTAAAACAAGGGGTAAGGGTAAGAAAATGTGTATTCCTCTAGTGAATGTAGCCTCTTAAACCCAGTTGCCCCCAGCAGCTACAGCTCCACCTGTGTTGCCATGGTAATGCTACACAACACTTGTAGTAATATACACATGCTATACATCCACATAACCAGAAGAACCTGAACACGTCTCAAACATCAAGCACTGAAATGGACAAATATATAAACTGAGATAACAGTCTTAGACCAGCGTATGTCATCAATAATCTAATAAAACAGACCAGTGAGACATTCTTTGCACTGATAAGCTAACACTAACCAGATCCAACCGTACACGTATTATTTCACTGCTGCGAAAGAAGTCAAAGAAGCAAAAATAAAGGTCACATTATGAAGAGATGATTATAAATGCTCTCTCACCTTCACTGTTTTCTGATCGTAACTTGGTTTTGTATGTATGAAGCTTCTGTTATCAGCTAATCCACTGTTTTGTGTCACATTGAAATGATTCCCACTGGATACAAATGGCGGAGTTCAACAGGTTAAGTATATTTACATGTCAAACTTTGCAGGCCTCTCATACTCATGACGCTATAGCTGAGGCCGCCCAGCTCATGAAGGAGGCGGTGGACGATATCATGGTGACGCTGAACGAGGCTGCCAGTGAAGTGGGCTTAGTGGGAGGCATGGTGGAGTCCATCGCAGACGCCATGGCCAAGGTGAGAGCTGCTTTGAGGATACTTACATTTGGATGCCTTGGGTGGAAGGTGAAAGGACTTGTCTTTTTCTGTGCGCTATAACATCATGATTACAACCTTTGCATTTCTTAGCCCCCATAAAGAGTCACCGATTAACAAATCTCAAACCAGTGGAGCAAAAGAAAATTGACTGTCAACACATTCTTCCTCAGCCAGTGTTATGCATTTAGACTATCTTGCCAATTAACAGTCAAACTTATTGGCAAGCACATGGGGTGTGAAGAAACAAAAGCCTTTTATCTCAAGTACAGACAGAGAATAGCATCAACTAATTACATCCCTCCTCGCCTTCTTGAATGAGACTTATCACAAAGGTGCCTCGGGTGTGTGGGTCACCAAAGGGAAGCAGCGTCCGTGCATTTTGTCTGGGTCGCATGTCATGAATAATTAATGAACGTGGTCGCTTTTGGCCGCACATGAGTGATTGTGCATCTGTTTATGTTTTGTCTGTGTGTCCGCCAGTGTGTGCATGTTAGTAGTTGATTAAATGAGATAATCCTCATAGATAATCCTGGTCACTCTCCGCAGAGGTGATTTAAAGGCTTTTCTGCTGAACTAATAGTCACTTCATCAAAGCTACAGATTCTAAGGTGTTATTATGTGTAGCAGGATTAGCAAACATCATGTACTTGTGATAGTGTGAGTTTGTTGCAGTAGCAGCAGGCTTTTACCAAATGGCGTCATCTCTCTCTCCCTCTCTCTCTCTCCCTCTCCTTTTTTTCAATTTTGCCGGGACACTCAGACGTGTTGCGCACACTCTAATTTAGCCAAAAATGTCTGCAGCATGATGTATGCATGGCAAACAGGAGATAACATTTTTTTTGTTGTTGTTGCCTTTTTAAAGCAGTAATTGCATACTGCATTTTGTGGATCATTTATAATGAGTGTTTACCAGTCATTTTGAGTGTTTATTTGAGTTAATGTCATTTTGCAGATTAACTGATGCTGTGCACCTGGCAGGATCATTCTGTAATTGAAGGGTAGATTAGATTAAACATGTCATTGCTATAAAGAGCTGAGTGATTGTCTTTATGTCTGAAAATGTTTGTAGCTTTTGTCATCATGTCTCAAAGGAAAAGTGCCATTTTAACAGTGTGTGTGTTTTCCCCCAGCTTGATGAAGGTACACCACCTGAACCCGAAGGCTCCTTTGTGGATTACCAGACCAGTATGGTGAAATACTCCAAGGCTATTGCTGTCACTGCTCAGGAAATGGTAATTCAACTACATAAACATGTGCAATGTCAGTCTGACAAATGAGACTGCGACTTACAAATACTTGCTTTTGTGTTCGGTTAGAAATGCTTTTGTTCCTGCTTGTCATATTCATTTCCCATGTCCTTGCAATGCAAGTCACAGGGGACTATTGTCATCATATTTATTATTATTATTATTATTATTATTATGACTTATTATACAAAAAACTTTGAAAAACAAAATACGGCCAATGAGAGCGCAGCATCACAGAACGCCAACCAATGAGAGCGTAGCGTCACAGACCTGCAGCCAATGAGAGCATAGAGTCACAGAACATCAGCCAATGAGAGCACAGGGTCACACAACCTGAGAGTCTGATCCTTTGTTTTTTTCTCTTTCCTGTTGTGCTGTTACACAGTTATAGCAGATATTTTTTGTATTAAATAACTTACACATACAAATGCAATGTAGAGCAACATAACTTTCATCCAAATATATGCAGTACTTTACTAATAAACAGTCCTGCTTTGGAATTATTTCTTGCTTTTCCGTCGTACCCAGGGTTACCGCCAAATCCAGCAAGAGGCAAGCACACAGATTACATTTCCTTCAGGAAATGTGTGCATGTCTAGTTTGTTTAACTTGTATTTAAACTTGAAATATAATGTTGAGTGGAAGGCCTGTTTCATTACAGCCAATAAAAAAACCTCAATAAAAAAAACACAATAAAAGGAAATTTAGTAAAACAGTAAACCCACAAGAATAATTCTAGCCATTAAAATACAATATATATGAATCAGCTAAAATGAGAACAGCAGAAGGAAAATATGATAAATTAAGTACCCAAAAGAAAACAAAATACACACCTACAAAGAAAAGATATGCAAAAGAAAACCAGTACATACATTTTCAGAGACATAAAAGCGGTTACATGTAAGATAATATTCCAAACATCACATAATAAATGTATGCTTTCATAAATCTCATAATCAAAGTCATGCAAGTAGAAGAAATGCTGTGATCGCAGCATCAAACTCTGTTCTTTTCATTTAGAGCTGTGTCCAGTGGTGAAAAGCACAGAGCTTCTAGTTTTTAATCAATCACTTTCTTTGGCTCTAAAACTTGTTTGTTAGTGGTTCTCATCCCATCTTGTCTCTTTCTAAGGCTGTGGTCAAAAGCCCTGTGGGGTTAGTTTTCATCACCATGGGAGACCGACAGAGTGACTCACTACTCCCTCTAGTGGACGCTTAAATCTGTCAGACTATCATTGTCAATATCCTCAGTTCATATCTCTACAGTCCAAAACAGTGAGATAATTTCAGAGCTTGACAACAACATGATAATGTTTTGATAATTTAAAATAGAAACACTACACATGCATCAATTTAATGTGTATTTTTTTTGTTGAGCTGCTTACAGGAATTGAAATATCTTTCATTGTTATGCAACTTAAACACACATGGATTGTTTTTGTTTATCCGTCATTAACAGATGACCAAATCGGTGACGTCTCCAGACGAGCTGGGATGTCTGGCCTCTCAGGTGACGGTGGACTACAGTCAGCTGGCTGTTCAGGGCCGACTGGCTGCTTACACAGCAGAGCCTGAAGAGGTGAGCGTACAAAATAAATGTCTGTTTCTAAAACTTCTGCTCAGATGCAATCAAATAGCCAGAAACACTGATAAAGCTGCACCTCAAGTCTGTAAAGTGTGGCACAAAGCAATAAGGTGAAGATGTTATTTTTCAGGTAGCCAATCAATACTTACTCTATTGTACTGAATTCACTGTGTTCTCTGTTCAACAGATTGGTTTCCAGATCAAAACCCGGGTGCAGGATCTCGGTCATGGCTGTATCTTCCTGGTCCAGAAGGCTGGAGCTTTACAGATGACTCCATCAGACAGTTTCACCAAACGAGAACTCATTGAATGTGCCCGGACAGTCACAGAGAAGGTACATCTGTCTTTTTTATTTTTCTCTTTCCAATCCATTCCTTTTTTTTTTTTTTTTTTATAAAGCATGAATTTAAATGAACACAAAGGTTCCCAAAGTGCTGTAATGTAAAATAAACACAATAAAACATAATAAGAAGATAAAATACTAATCTTTTATTTCCCTTCAAATCCAACACCAAAATGATCTACCTCATAGACTGCATTATTTTGTAAAGGTATTTCATAATGTAATTATTGTAATTCACCGTCACTATTGAAAGAGGAGCTGCAGTGATGTTATGGCTGCTGTGAATGCTGATAAACGAAACCTAAAATGAGCCCATAGGAACATGACGTTTCCACTGTCTGAGAAAATACATCAACAGCAATTCAGACAAAACACAACTCAGGCTAACAGTGTCCTGCGTGTTTTCCCAAAACATTTCCCTTTTCCGTTTTTCCAGCTTTGTGCTGAATGTCCAATATATTCTGTTGTCATGGTATCAACAATATAATAGGGTTCCCGCTGCAATTAATTTTATCATATGCCTCCTGAAATAAAGCATTTTGGAAGACATTTTATGCTAAAGGCGTATTTATGCTTCAAAGGCTGACTGTTTAATTCATCGTCCAAGGCAAAATACATAACTCCACTGTCTGTTCCAGTCATTATCACTAGTCAAATGAAATCGGAGCAAATGCACAGGCACAGTTACAGATTCATCTGGAACTATTGGTTGTGGTTGGAGTCAGTGTCCAGATATGCTGAGTCTGACAAAACCCCTGCAAATGAATGCACAGGACAAACAAATAGAACCTGTTTAGTTGAAGTTAATGCCACGTCACCATCTTAGATTTTTCACAATAAATGATTGAATATGTTTCTGTGTTTTGTCTAATTTGGGTCTTGTTTTAGGACTATGCAGAAAAATCTAAATCTAATCATGTTTTAGGTCATATTTTGGTGCTAGCAGTCTTTGAAGCACAGCTGTAGTTTTTCTCCTAATGCATGATGGTTTCACACTATGACCATTATATATATATATATATTGTTCTGTATGTTTTCTGCTCATGCTATTCTTTTGCTCTACATGTTTCTAGTCCAAAATTAACCCAAACCTTGAATGTTTCACTGGTTTTTGTTGTGTATAAGGACTTAAAGTTCTTTTTTGTAGCAAAAAAGGCTTGAAACCCCAGTTAATCATTTTCTACTGCCACTCGGTCCTTTGAGTGGAAAACAAATGGAGGTGAAACCACTTTGACGTGTACTCATTTCACTGAGTGATGCTGTGTGTTACTCCACTCAAACATGGTATTTTGCTGTCACAGCAAATTTTTAAATCCTCCAGCGAGTACTGTTCTGGGCTTTCCAGTTGAATGCATTATTTATCACTTACCAGGAGACACATATAGCAAATGTTGCTAAATGCTGTTACTTTTACTTGCAATGTTTTGACCAATAGAAGTGTGTGAAAGTGCACTCAAAGTGATCCCAAACAGTTTTCGCTCCAGATGCTTTGACACACGTTATGTATGGCTATCTGCGCTTGTTTCACCTGTTTGCTTACAGCGTCTCATCCCTATATGTGCCCTCAGGTGTCCTTGGTGTTGTCGGCCCTTCAGGCGGGAAACAAAGGCACGCAGGCCTGCATCACAGCCGCCAGCGCAGTGTCCGGCATCATCGCTGATCTGGACACCACCATTATGTTTGCCTCTGCTGGCACACTCAACGCAGAGAATGATGAATCCTTCGCTGACCACAGGTGAAAGCTCACACTGTGTTTGAGTGTAGGCCTGAATGGTGTTCAGTTTTTGCATTTAAGTTGTGTGATTTTTGCAAAATATGCTTTTTCAGTGAGTTGTAGACTGATGCTTCTCTGTAGTATCACAGTACTTCATTTATAATGGTATGTTGTAACACATTTTACCGTTATCAAAAAAAAAAAATTGGAACTCTTGTTATCTGTGCATTGCATGTGGCCATATTGTGATTTTGCTAATATTGTGATTAATTGCTCACCCCTAATTGTGTGTTTACATATGCAATTACATGACAAATGACTATCTGTACAAGTACAAGACCTGACTGCCGTCTAAAATTAGTCCCTCCAGTCATTTTTCATCCATAACTGACAGAATGACATAATAGCCGGAGAACAGGAGGAGGAAATCTCTTGTTAAAAAACTTCAAATTACCCTCAGGCTTTAAACGATAGAGGAAGTGTAACGTCTCTCACTGTTTCTACTTGTAGACTCGACTGCAGTTGTTTTATGTCACTGCTCTGAGTCAAGAGTTTGACTTGAGTTTAATGTGATTGGTCTGGTTGTTTCTGAAGCAATGAGCTCAGAAATATGAATTATTAAATTATCCGAGACAAGACTTGGGACATAATGTACTGCTTAACCAAAGATTATTAACCTTCAACCTTAAAGGTGATTGTAAGTTAAATTGTACTGGACCTTTCTTTATTGTACTATGTTGAAAGTAGAAATGTAGAGAAACGCTGCCGGGGCAGGATGAAAGGGAATTCAATTGCTTTTTATCTTAATTTATATATCACACAGCTCCTTCAAAAGTCATACAACTTCCTACAATTTTACTTGTTAGTTTCACTAAAAGAAAGTGACTTGATTTGCTCCATAATCTTACCTGTCCCCCTTGTGTTTGCACAAATAAGTACCTTTAAATTGAAAAGAAAACTAATGCCTATAAGTCACATGCATACATTTAAGTTTTAGTTGCTGAAGGGCTGCAGTCATTGTATATATATATATAAAAATAAAAGTTTGGTTGATCAATAGGTAATTGTCATCTCTGTTTGTGTCTTGTCTTTAATCATCCTGTTCACTCCCCTCACTGCCCTCCTCCCTTCTTTTTTCTTCCTCCTTTCCCTGCCTCCTAATCTTCTTTCTCAGGGAAAACATTTTGAAGACGGCCAAAGCTCTGGTTGAAGATACAAAGATGCTGGTGTCTGGTGCTGCTTCCGGACAGGACAAGTTGGCTCAAGCCGCCCAGTCGTCCGCCAAAACCATTACCCAGCTCACAGATGTGGTCAAACTGGGAGCTGCCAGCATTGGCTCTGATGATCCTGAGACACAGGTTAGTTGGCAGGACTTTGTTGAACTAAATATGTAGTCCAAAAAACTCTAAAAAGGTCTTTCGGTGCAGCTTTGTTTGAAATCACGTAATGTATCATATAGTCCAGACACTGTAGTCCTTTGGCCTTCAGATCATAGTTTGTTACAAGCTTACAAGGAGTTTTATTATTTGAGTTTCATCCATCTAAAAGTCCACAAGGAGCTCCTTATTTAATATTTATTCATTGTCTTAGTATTGTCACTGTCCTTGTATTCAGTGTCTTTTTTCCAGAGTTCTATGCGAAAAAATGAGCAATGACTGGCAATTATCTTGCAGAGTTTTGTCCGTTTTTCAGTCTGCTTGATGATTAATTGGTGTCTTTGTGTCCTTTCTCTAGGTGGTTCTGATAAATGCTGTCAAAGATGTGGCCAAGGCGCTGGCTGAGCTCATTAGTGCCACCAAGTGTGCTGCTGGCAAAGCAGCAGATGATCCATCTATGTACCAACTGAAGAGTGCGGCCAAGGTGAGGAGGAGATACATGTGACTGCAGCCGCTGAGACGACGTTAACCTGTTTAAAACTTGGTGGAAGTGTTCAACCTGGTTCATCTTCTCAGTGCAACATGCAGCACGTCACTATAGTAAATGCACGTCATCAATCATGCATCGAACTGATTTCCTTCATTGTACAGGGACGTTTATCAGCCACAACGCGTCTTTATGAAACCAGCCAATCACACAACCTAAGTAAATCTCACCATGGTTATTCTCCATAACGTTAATAACCAGCAACATGATTTAACTGGAGTGTTTCCAACCAAGATAAATCAGCTGAATGCTTGGCTTCATCACATATGCAGGATAGATTCTCAAAGCCACAGTTCATAATATCACACTGTTCATTGCTCATTATCGCCCCTAGCTATGAAGTAAAAAAAAAAAAAGAAAAGTGTCAAAGCCTGTGACAGTGCAGTGTGTCATGGAGTGTTTCAGATGATAACACCGTGGCTAACATGAATTTATATCCTACTGGAGGAAACCGCTTGTAACCCACTGTAAGGTTTAAGCTTCAGCTCTAGGAGGTGGTTGGCTTTCCAGCATGAGGCCGTTGCGCCCCCTGTCTCTGAGTTTGATGTATTACAACCACACAGCCCCATGCAGTGATTTAGTCTAAACATCAAACAAACTGTAAAATTGCATAAATATAGTGCATGTGATGGAGAGCTGCTACAAATATTGTCATGATCATTAAGTTTGATGTTTTAATAGATTTGTATCTAAAGGTTTTACTTTTTACTTTTTTAACTTTTTCCTTTGCCTGTTTTTGTTTTTTATTTTTATTTCTTACGGGTTAGTTTCACATCATCTTAATAGGTTTAAGGCCAGGGGTCAGTTACCCACAGCACTTTCATATACCTCCAGTTGGTCCCTGTGGTTTGTCAAAAAAAACCAAAAAACATATATGTAAATAAATGAAAAAACAAATGCTTTATAACATTTCACTCTGATTGTTGCAGGCCTAAAGCCATTTTTACATTGTCCAACTGTAAAAATGTGTAGCCTATACCCAGAATAAACATGTCCCATGCTCCATCACAGCTGGGTGACTTTTTTTGGCAAATTCAGAAGCACAATTTTAATATGTAATTATTTATGGTTTGTCTGTTTCTGAGACAGAGTCTTAACTGTTTTTTTTATTGTAGGTGTATAACTTCATAAATGCCCCAATTATCGCTTTATTGTAATGGAAATGTAAAAGTAGAGTACCAAATAATACAATAAAATAATGCGGGATATCCACTTTCATATTTTTGAGGTGAATATTTTTTTGTTCCATTTTTTGTTTGTTTTTTTTCTCATTAAATTGGAAATGTTTCTCACATGTGGTTTAGGAAATATTACAACTTATATTATATTTACAGCTTTGGCAGCTTTCCCTTAAATTTTCCCTTTAATTAGATTTCAGTGTGATGGCTCTGTGACAGCATGGAATTTTTTTTAGCTGATTTGAGAAAAAGGTGCTGAAGTACCTTGATGAGTTACATACTGAAGTTCTTGGCAGATTCATAGAGATGTTTTGTGTTGCAGAAAAATGAGTTTTAGTAAATTTGAACTGAAGAGGTTTGTTGTTCTGATCACTTTATATCACGGTGCATGGATATTGTTCACTGTCGCAGCCTCTTGCTGATCAGAAATATGAATATAAACAACAGCACGTTCGTTTCCGTCCTGGTTCTTTCAGGTGATGGTGACTAATGTGACGTCTCTGCTGAAGACGGTGAAGGCTGTGGAGGATGAGGCCACTCGGGGCACCAGGGCACTCGAGGCCACAATCGAGTGCATCAAACAGGAGTTGGCGGTGAGGAAGGATACGCATGTCTATAAGTGGATGTTTATTTTTCACCAGTGTCACAATTAATAGGCACTCAGTTTTCAGTGGTTTGCAATTAAATGGTTTTATTTAAAAATGAACATTGTGTTTTTAATCAGTGTGATTACTGGTGATGTTTTGTGCTTTCTACTCCATAAACCTACTTGGTGTAAAGATAAGCCAGTGTTGCCTTTGCTAACACTGATCCAAAAACCCTCCTGAGTGTTTTTCACACTTATTCTACATGACAAACTGTCATTCCCAGGTGTTTCAATCTAAAGATGCTCCCAACAAGACAACCACACCTGAAGAATTCATTCGCATGACTAAGGGTATCACCATGGCAACAGCTAAAGCAGTGGCAGCAGGGAACTCTGCACGACAGGAGGACATCATCCATACAGCCAACCTTAGCCGCAAGGCCATTTCAGACATGCTCATCACCTGCAAGGTTCTTTATTTACTACTTACATAACTTAGTGTTTAACAGATGAATTCAGCAGTTGAGAAATCACTGGCTCCTTTCCTCATCTTGTAAATTATTGACTGTTGAAAATCAAATCAGAATTAGTTGGTATTCTAACAAGACAAACTGGCTGTGAAGAGTAAAGCATTCCTGTTGAATATGGAATGTATATTTCACCGTCTTTTCAGCAAGCGGCCTATAACCCAGAGGTCAGTGAGGAGGCGAAGAGGAGAGCGCTGACGCTGGGAGTAGAGTGCACAACAGGATACATTGATCTGCTGGAACAAGTGTTATTGGTAAGATGAATTAAGTATAGTTATGTGCATTAATAACAATAATAAAGCTTTCATCGTGTGCAGGGTTTGCAAGCATAACGGTGTTGGAAAAATGCATATGTATACATATGTACAGGTCCTGCAGAAGCCCACTGCAGAGCAGAAGCAGCAGCTGGCAGCTTGCTCAAAACGAGTGGCAGGAGCTGTCACAGAGCTCATCCAGACGGCCGAGGCCATGAAAGGTAAAGAAGAGCACACGTGGCAACCACAGTCACAATCTTAAATATGATTTTCTTTAGTGTGCTTTAATAACTTCTTGTATTGACTGATTAAAGAATCTTACAAGAATAGCTCAAACCATTATGTTTATTCACATGTAGTTATATTTATATTCACTTATAAGATTTATTTCTTCCCAGACTTCTTTTTTTTTTGTGCTAATACAGTCTAACAGAGAACTCTTACAGACAGGATTCGATCACTAGTGGTTACATATGATCGTATGCAGTCATAAATGAGCATCCTAACTGAAAGAATGAATTGGCTAGTCAGAATCTTTCCTTCCAATAAAACTCCTGGTAATATTCCTGTCCTCCTTCTTTTGCCACAGATGGAGGTAAGTCAGCGTTGATTTCTGTACTGACTGATTCCACCAGTTGTGAGCTGTTCAACACCTTCTCTCCTCAGCGCTAACATCAAATCATTTAATCTCACCTTGAAATCCAGCTGCTCTCAGGCTTCACGAGTACATAAAGTCAGCTTCATCCATCACGCTTTGTTTTATATGCCATCTCATTTAAAAAAAAAAAAACAAAAAAAAAAAAACATGAATTCACTCCATCCTCCTTGCAGTGAATGGCAGTTTGTGGCCTCCATCAGCTATGCATGGGATGTGGTGACATTGTGGCACTTTGTTTTATTCTGCGTGATCAGAGTGGTGTTGTGAGGCATGTTGTGCTGACACACTGCTTTGTTAAGGTTTTTAAGAGCAGTTAAATGAAAGTTTTTAAATTAAAATGTCAAACTGAACTTATGTGTGTGCATCCGTGCCTCAGGTTCGGAGTGGGTGGACCCTGAGGACCCGACTGTGATTGCAGAAACAGAGCTGCTCGGGGCAGCGGCGTCCATTGAAGCAGCAGCGAAGAAGCTGGAGCAACTCAAACCCAGAGCCAAGCCCAAGGTGGGTGATGACTTCACTGATAATTTACTGGGACTTTTTCAGTGTGAACGTGTAAAAAAAATAAGAGCTACAACCAGATTATTCTTGTTACTGAAGTGCAGTCTTCGGCACCACAAGGCTGTCCCTGTGTTTCAAAGGCTTGTGAAAACCAAAACAGAGACAGTAATACAAGAGGGCAGTGTGACTAAGGCATAAAAAGTGTGTCACTGCAGTGGATAATATTTTCAATAACATTTCTATTCCATTTTCTACACACACCATGTCACAGTGCCCCTGGTGAATGTTCTGGCATTCATCGGTTCTTAGATGTTGTCTATCAGATAAAAAAGAAATAGCTGAATCTGTAAAATGTATTTATGCATCAATAGTACATCTAAAAGTATAACATACCATCTTGCTCTAGACTTTGTTTTGGTGCCTATTAAAACTAAAGTATTTACTTGTATAGCATCTTTCATACAAAATGCAGCCTTAAGTGTGTCACAGAGTAAGACAAATATGAGACAACTCAGCACAATTCTGCATACTTACATACTTGTATAATACAAATATGTAAAAAGATGCATCAGTAGAAACACATGAACAGTATATTTTTGTCATTTCCTTATTTTAACTGGTTTTTCCACTGCTGGCTGTTAATCGCTTTGTTATTTTTATGAAGTCCTTTTTTTTGTGTGTGTTAATATTTGCAGTTAGTTGGATTTTGCAGAAATGACAATGTTTTACTAGTTACATCATAAAAAGGCTAGTCTGTCTCTTGTACCGTCTCCTCTGTGCTTACACATCCCCATCAACGTTTCTTTACTTAATCAGTCTCTTAATTTGTATTTACCTTCAAAATCTCACTTTTTACCCAGTCTGTTGGGTAAATGGGTTGCATTTTCTTTAATATTTATTGAGGTGAAAACCCTTCATTTACTTCTCTGCGACATATGTTCATCGTATCTCCTTCCTTTATATAATCATCCTCTGCTATGCCTCCTCCCTCCTCCCTCACTCATCCTTTTATCCATTCGTCCATTCATCTGTGGTAATTCTAGCTTAAGCCTGTCCCAGTATATGTTCTCTGGTTCCCAGTTAACCCCCCTCCCTCCCTGCCTGCCCCCACCACCGGAGGCCTTCTCTGCAGGGCTCTGTCTGATATGTTTGATATATTAGGTTGTTATTCAGTCCCAACTATATATCAAACATATTCCTACAGTGTCCCGCTCTGTCTACAGACATGTGGTATGAGTGTGTGTGTGTCTGTGTGCGTGTTCGTGTGTACGTGTATGTTGGAAAATATGTGTGTGTTTCAAATGGCAAACTCGAATAGAATGAAATGTGTGCTGTCGACAGGCGATGGTCTGTAATAGTGACTGATCATTTTTATGCAAACTTTTATCAGTCATGTTTCTTTGACCTAATCAACAGCTGCAACGTTAATTTTTTTAATATATGGAATCAGCTTAAATTTTCTTGATCTCAATAAGCCTTTTTTTTGTTTAGTTTTGTTTTTAGACTACATGTAAGCTCTTGCAACAGTGACTGTGTCTTGTAAATGATACTAACCCAGTGGTAATTATAAAGTGTCCAAAACTCCAGCACTGTAAAGGACTTAATGTGGTCTGACTGGTTGGTTTCCTTCTCCCTCAGCAAGCAGATGAGACTCTGAATTTCGAGGAGCAGATTCTGGAGGCAGCCAAGTCCATTGCTGCAGCCACCAGCGCTTTGGTGAAATCCGCCTCAGCTGCCCAGAGGGAGCTGGTGGCTCAAGGAAAAGTGGGCTCCATTCCTGCCAACGCTGTAGACGATGGACAGTGGTCCCAGGGCCTCATCTCTGCTGTAAGTATGGATAACCAGTGGAAACAGGGTGTATTCCAAGGTACAACAACATCATTCATATCCACTTCCTCTGTTCTTCTTCCCAGGCGCGTATGGTTGCAGCTGCAACAAGCAACTTATGCGAGGCCGCCAATGCTTCGGTGCAAGGCCACGCCAGCGAGGAGAAGCTCATCTCCTCGGCCAAACAGGTGGCAGCGTCTACTGCCCAGCTGCTGGTAGCCTGCAAGGTGAAAGCTGACCAGGACTCTGAGGCCATGAGGAGACTACAGGTGATGCCAAAAATAGACCAGTCTGACACCGACACACCTCTAAGCAGATACTGAGGGGCGTAGGCTTCCAAATGGGGAAAAAACAAACTATTATCTGTATTTTTTCAATTTCTTAAAAAAAAATCAATGCTGCTTTACAAACCTATACCCGTTTACATGCACACTAAAAATCTGATTATCCAATTTCTGGATTGGATTATTCAAGTGGTCCTCTAAACACCATAATGTCATATGCATTATTGGATAACGGCAGGAAAGTGATAATGAAAAATCTGATTAACACACCTAGTTTTATCCCCAATATTCTTAAATCTTTGTGCTTGTATACCTATTAATCTGATTTGTTTCCTTCTTTTACCCCTGCGCATGTGTAAAAGCAATTCAGTTGCAGAAAACAGAAGTGATGTCGTCAAACGATAGTGGAGGACAATAAAGGGAGTTCATTACATTCTCTCAAAGAAATCTGATAATGAGCTGAAACATGTAACCCAGGATTTTTCAATTGTCACATTCCTGAAGTGTATCTAAACGTGTCTGATTATTATTACACATTATTACGAACTGATTATTATCTCATTAGTCCCAGTTATCGGATATTTATGCTCATGTAAACGAGTTCAATATGTATGACCTCCAACATTGCAAATCCATAATGATAATTAACTGTTGATGTTTTATATAAAATGCCAAAGATGCAGATCACTGAGGAGTGTTTTTCAAATATAATACCAGAATGCAGCCAAATATTAATCAACTTTAATGCTATTATGCAGTGTTGTAATTGATGGAAAAAGCTTGCACTGGGTTGTGTTGTCAACAATTAATACTAATAATGATCTGAAAGATATATTTTTGAAGTATTTGGGATCCACAGGTTAAATAAACACATTTTAATTGGTAAATCACTCTCAATAACATTTATTATTTTTTTACTTCAATACAGGAAGAAAATATGCTACCTATTAATATCCTGAGAACCAGATGAGAATCCTTGGTAGTTGATGGCCTCTAACATGACTTTAGAGAGTGTTTGTTTGCTAGTGTTTGTCAGATTTCTGCAGTGAATTAAAATGGTACTGATTTTGGTAAGTGTTCTGTCCATTTTCTGGTTGTTCTTAGTGGATGTTTTGTCTTTACAGATTGCTGGGAATGCTGTGAAGAAGGCATCAGACAACTTGGTGCGAGCAGCTCAGAAAGCAGCATTTGACAAAGCAGATGAAGACAATGTGGTGGTCAAGACAAAGTTTGTTGGTGGAATAGCACAGGTAAGTCTGGCAGCACTGAACACAGGGAACAGGAACGAGGTCTTAAAACGTCTTAAAAGGCTTGAATTTACAAATCTGTGTTTAATACCTTAAAAAAGTCTTTAAAAGGTATTAAATTTGATATGGTAGGTCTTTCTTTCTTTATTTATTTGTTTGTTTGTTTGTTTGCACATCCTAAACAGCAAGAGAAAAATTTTAAAAACAATTTTCAAACAAGTAACATCATAGTGCAGGAGAGGATGGAAGCCAAAAAAGGTTTATGTGAATGATGTTGCCATAAACTGCCATAAATGTATTTAAATGTGTCTGTTAAATGTCCAAACTGCAAATAAAGTAACGTTAGTCTACTCCATTCCAACTCGACAATTTATATTGAAATTAGGAACCTTTTGTTGCTAATTTTCCCCTGGTGAGAAATGACTTGGAAGTGGGAATCAAGGTGTTGGATTAAAGAAATACATTTTCTTCAATTCTAGGAGTCACAAATTTTTGCCAGTATGGCTGTAAAATAGGCATTAAATTCTGTTCTAACTATCCAAGTAGTTGTAAAAAGGTCTGGAAAAAGTCTTAAATTTAACTTGTAGAAACCTGTAGGAACCCTGTGAACATTAACTTTAACACTGAAGCTAAAAACCCAGGAAGGATATCATAAAGCATGACGTTATTAAAATGTTCCAAGTTATCTAACATTCACCAAGTATCAAATTTGAGAAAAGTGTTTCCTGTTTCATCCAGATCATTGCAGCCCAGGAGGAGATGCTTAGAAAGGAGAGAGAGCTGGAAGAAGCCAGGAAGAAACTGGCTCAGATCAGACAGCAGCAGTACAAGTTCCTGCCCAGCGAACTACGAGAGGACAACAATTAAATTCACAAGAAGCCGTGACAGCTGCCTGAGCTGGTGCGAGGAGCTCATCTGTGTTATCTAAAAATTAGTGTCCTTTTACTGACACACAGGTATATGGTCGACGGCGACAGTAGTATATATGTGACCGATTGAACAGGTAACGCCCAAATCTGCAGTGAACATCACTGACTGAGCCTCACATGGAAAAGGTCTCCAAGTCAACTTATACGATGAAATACAGCTCTGTGAAACTGACTACTGTCAGAAAACAACATAAAGATTGTGGTGAAAAGACTGAAGAACTGCTTTTTGTCCCAGGGTTTAGCATTGACTGATGTAATCTGAGACAGAATGTGACCGGCTTGGACAAACCGTACAGCGCACATGCTCCCAAGCCATAGTTTCTCTCTTTTTGTTTTACAAGTTGCAGCTCTAGTCCATAAACTCTTAAGATGAAGAACTGATTGTATTGCTAATGTCATGTCCTATAGTCGTTTAACTGCAATGTCACACAGACAGCAAAAGAATACTCAGCTCGATACTTGGATATTGTACGAATGTGGGCCTTCATGCTGTGTGGAATGTGTTCACATCCAGTTTGGCACCTTAACATCTGTCTGAATCATGTAAATCACATGACTGTCTCAATATGAATTGATTGGTCATTAACCCTAATATGAGAGAAGGTAGGATTTTTGCATATTGGTGTTTCTTGGACCATATTGTATGGATAATGAACAGTTGTTTTTGCATCTTCCTGCTGTGTGAACAGTGATTTAAGGATCTCTAAGCTTTTATTCTTTCTTTTTTCAATGCTGAAGTCTGTGGGCTCTACATGCAAAATGACCGTCATATGAAGATGCAGCAGTTCTACATGTCTGTCTAAGCCCTTTATATAGGTGTCCTTATGTGCAGCTGCTAAGACTCGAGTAGATTGTTTTACATTATATTACCAAGTGAATGCTTTTCAGCGTAGGACACTATATTACCATGAGAAGGAATATTTATTACTCCTGAGTATTTTTAGCTGAGAGGGCTCTCTTATTTACTACCACTGGCAGAGTCTGCGATGCCTTCAGGCAAGTGAACCTATCAAATATCTTCCCATTCCCTGTTGCCTCAGACATCTTTTTAGTTCTCAACATTTCAGGTATTAAGGCCTACATACAGTATAGACAGAACTTGAGTATGATGCAATAACATAGATGGTGCTTCAGGGGGCGATATTGGCTTCTTTTACACCATGTAAACTTCAAGTAATAATCCAGGAGATGATATGGTACGATTAAAGTTTTTATTTTGGTTTCAGTACATGATAGATTATTTGAGACTAATTGGAATTGACCACATTGTCACAGGAATAAACAGTACCTGGGACAAATACCTCAGACTCTGAATCCACCGAATGCCCTGCAGTGCCACTTTTTGGGCTTTTGCACTTTGTGCTTCAGTCAGTGGCAACTCATCTCAATCGATATACCTTTAACCCCGCCCCTAATGAATCTCTGTCCCACTGAGGACCAGTGGTTTCCAGCAATACTCACTCACTGCCAGGGATTATTTCAAGTGAATTCACCTCAAGCTTAAGAAATTTAGGAGGCAGAAACAAAAACTCAAACCTGAAAATCACTTAGCAATAATCTGAGTCTAACAGATTTATAAGATTTAGGGTTAGCTCTAAGGTCGTTTTGAGTTAATTGACAAGACGGTAAAGTGACTGCTACGCTAAACCTTTTTTTCTTTCTTATTTGTCAGTCTTTGAAGTTAAGGGTGCTCTGTGCGATTTTACTGAATATACAACTTGCTGCAATAGATGAACCTTATGTTTACGGAGTTGAATTGTACGTGTGTTTGGTTCCCTTGTCTTACTCTATGGGCTGTGTTTCAATATTAAACTACAGTATGTTGTAACATTAGGTCCTGCTGTGAAAATGCATGGCTTTGTGCTTCAGATGCATCTGTTTATACGGTGACTGAATTCCCCTTTTTGAGGATGCACTGAGTGATTCTGACCTCCACATACAGTACAGACAGTATACCATACCTGCTAAATACATGATGATAATCATCAAGGTTTATTTTTTAAGGGTTGGGTAGGAAATTCCAAAGTGTTTTTCTGGCATTGTATTTTGTGTGTGAGTCTGGGTGGGGGTGGGGGTGGGGGGTCACTGCTCATCAGTCTGTAGTGTTATTATTAGTGCCTTAGTCTGTAGCCCATACAATGTCTGGTCTGCTCAAGTGACGGCTTCACCTTATCTCAGTCTGTTGAAGGTACTGGGCCAATTGTTGGAAACGTAGGTTTGTGTCTGTATGTTTCTGACATTTGTGGTTCCATTTGTTAACATACTGTTCCTCTAAGTCCTGAAGTAACTGCATCCCCTTTTATCTTTCTCTTTTCCCTTTGCCACATGCAAGGCCTTTTGGGGGATGACAGAGGAGCCGCCAGTAACAAAATGTGTTGCTGTTAAAATTGTACCATCAGTACATATATATATATATATATAAATATATATAAGTGTGTATATTATATATATTAACACATTTTTGTACTGCATTCCATGGGCATGCACCACAGTGCTTCTAAACTCCGACAGCCTGGAGATATGAGTCTGTCACCTGCTTTATTGTATGTTATGGATTCACAGAAATTTTATGAATGGGCTTTTTTTCATGTTCTTTTAAGCCTCTATGGAAAGTAAATGTGATAAGAACATTTCAATATGTCTGTCACCATTAAGATGTCGTGGCACATTTCAATGATGTGGAGTAACTGAAGTGTTCTGTATGTTTTACCCCAAACAGAAATATGACTATGAAGTACTACAATAAAGATAAGTGAAAACATACAACATAAAAGATATTTATCTGGCCTCAGTAAAACTATTTTTTGTATTCACTGAAAATAAAGCATTTCAATGTAACGTTGTTGTAAACTGTGTTTTGTTTTTTTAGTTATATTTCATTATCTGCATTTTTAAGGTATGAAGACTTTTCCTCATTTATCCCTTAAGGACCCAAAACTATTTCTGTGTCAACCTCCAAGGGGAATTTTTCTCTATTTAACGTTTCCTAAGTGATTTATCACCATATTTTATAAGATTATTCTCTGCATTCTTTATTTTTCAGTGAAAATCAGGTATTTTCATATGTCTAATTCACAGAGCATGTAAATGTTCATAAAAACTGAGTAAATTCAAAGAACAAAACAGTGAAAACTGAAGGAAAAGTAACTTTTTATGCAAAATATATCATTAAAAGTAAAAACAATCATCTACAACCACTGTCATTTTTCAAGCTACATTGGTTTTACTGATGAATAATTGTTGCAGAAAATGACTGTTTCTATGTTCACTATGGAGCCCCTGAACGTCCAAGTGATTCATATCTGTTGCTACTAAAGTGTGTTTTAGCTGAATAATTTACATGTATTGACAGGATTAGTGGACCAACAGTTATTAAACATTTTAGATCAGTAGATGCTTTAGGTCACTGGATGCTTTTAGGTCTTTGAAGGTCCAGAGCAGAATTATGTTATAAGGCAGGGATACTCATAAGGCTGGTGCTTTCTCAAGCAACAGCAATAGATTATACTTACCTGCAAAGCATTTGAGTGTGACAGCTTCCTTCTTTTTTTTTTCTCCTTTATGTGTGCCATTATTATTATTGTTATTTTGATTTTTTTTTCTCTTACACATTTTTTGTGTGCAATTAGTGTAGTTAGTGCAATTAGTGTAGTCTTGATGTGTTATGTATGTCTGTCTCTTGAAAATTAATAATGAAAAAAAAATTATAATAATACAAAAAACATAAGGCTGGTGGGCCAAACCAAGTCAATGAAAGGTTTATATATATATATATATATATATATAAAATGGAGATGCAGCTACTAACTGCAATAAAATACATGATTTATCTATCTTACAGGCCTAGTGTTAATTCTTGTACCAAGTTTATAATTCAGTTGAGAAGAAATTTAAAGAATGGTAAATTTGCAGTTTTTTCTTTCTCGTTAAAAATTGTTTATTAACCGACCTTTGACCTCCTGTCGTTTTACTAGTGACCCCTGGCAAAACAAGTTGAATATCCCCATTACTGATATGTAAATTTCCTCATAAATCACAGTACTTTGGACTTACTCTATTTAAAGTATGTCAACATGATGTCAGAATCACTTGTGTAATATGAGCAGTTTTCACCTATTTAGCGTCACACTAGTTCAGATGTAGACACATAGATCCTCAGCGAGACCACAGAACATGTGAAGAACTGTGAAGAACAGAGGGGATTTCTGGCAAGCGCACAAGGTCTCTTTAAGTGTCTCTGTCAGTTTAGTGTCAGAACAAGATGGTATTTCTGAGTCAGCACTAAACCTGAAGCTATATTCAGTTGAGGCTATGAACTGAGACCTGTGCTAAATTTGTCCGGCACTAAAATTTGAGGAGGCAATGTCAATTACAGTGTCACAGCTGCTGCAAGCACCCTTTTTAAACCGGGAATCCATTTTCTTGAATATTCGCTTAAAATTAGTTATTAGTCCTGCTTCTGTCCTCACTTTCCTAATAACTTGAACCTAAAACTGAAGAAGTATTTTACATCCTGGACTCCTTCTGAATCTGACTGTCTCGGTCAAGGAGGAGACAGTAAAAACCCTGTGTCCTAGAGCTTGAGTTAAGGATTGAATTTAATGTGTACAGGCAGCTGATAGAAGACAGCTCATCCATTATTTTTATGTCCTAAATCTAATTATAATAAAAGTCAAAAAGCGTGTACAGTTACTGATGACTGCAGCAAGCTACATACCAACATTAGAGGTTTCATCTACTTAAGACAGTAGTTTTACTATAATATTACTGGCCCTGACTTGTAGGCGCCACAGGCACCAACACGTTTTGGTTTTTCATTATGTCGTCACTGCTTAATTGATAATCTTTTTCCTGTCAATACAAGGATCAGCGTCATATCGTGCTGTTAGCTATGTTAATCCACAGATGGAAAATGACACATCAATGACATTGTCCGGAGCCAAGGAGCTAGCTGTGATCCTGCACACAGAGCACAGTGGCCGAACACACTCATCACACTGTTATTTTTACACGACCTCACATATGAACACCTCCTATGAAGATCTTGATTATGTAGAATCACGGCATGTGAATGTGTGTGCAGTGACAGACAGTCTGACTCCTGTATGACTTCAGCAGTATTGGCTTCAAAACTTTGAATTATTGAGGAGGAAGTGAGACATTCCAGTCTAGACACTAACTATGAAATCATCCCCATACTCCCATTTTTGTCTTGGAGCGGTTCTACCAGCCGCCTTTACACGTCTATGACAAGCTTTTCAGAGAACGCTATGTTTTATTTGTGGTCTGCAGCATTAATGTTTGGCCAAAATGTTCTTTTAAAATATATTGGTCTGCTTTGTGACGAAAAGCATTCAATTAACTACATCCGGATCTCGGCTATATTAACCACAATTCAGATTTATGAACACCTCAAATATAAATCAGTAATACATGTGCGTCTACATCAGCAGATAATGGTGTCAAATGAAATAATTTCCTAAGTCCTGAAACTTCCTGTAGCTTTTCAAGGACTATTCATCATTGTTAGAAGGCTGTGCACCCATACATTCCCTGCATGATTCTGGAAATACTGCAGAATATTTCAATGACAGCACCTGTCTCTTATAGCTTTACCTCATAGTGAAACTTTCTCCCCTTCTGCTGCACAGTATAAAAAATGCAGCAATGTGAAACATGTACAGCTGCATACCTGATTTAGCCACTTTGGTTTAAGATAAAATAAATATGTGTATCATGGGCAAATATGAACACTGAAACAGAATTTATTTCTTGTATTTCTATCATTCACACTGACCAATCAATGATCTCTCAGTGCTTTCAACATGAGTGACTGACAAAATGAGCAAGACATTTCAATAATCAACAACAGACAAATCAATCATCCAAAGTTGGAACATCTTTACTTTGAAATTCCCACTTTATGTTTCTGCATTCCCTGTTGATTTGCAGTGGATAGGTGGTAATAAAAGGAGATTTAGTACTCACTAGACAATAGCGTTGAAGAAGAAGCTGGCAAATATCTCAAATAAGTTCAAATGACTTTTAAATGTATTTCTACACAAAGTAACGATTGTATGTTTTGTCTCCCGGTGATTTTTTTTTTTTTTAATACAGTCAGTGTGAGCAGGAACAGTGACTACAGCGAGCAGAGCCTGTTTCATGGTTCATTTGCACATACTGCTGTAAGACGGTCTGGAAATGTATGAACCTATACCTTGCATGAATGCAAATAAGACAGGATGATAAATATTGAATGAAAGTAAATCATTAAGAGTTGGACAGATTTATTGTGATGATGTTCACGTCCCTGTCTGTCCTGGGTGCTAGGGTGACATGGATTGCTCCATGAGCCTCTCTGATCTCTGTATATGACCGGTATGCTGGGCTGGCTGCTACACAGTCCACAAAACACATGGCAGGATGACAACATAACGACAGCTGAGTGCCTTAAAAAGACCCAAAGGAAAGACCACCAATGGATGAAGAATATGAGTGAAAAACTGAAAAGGTGGATTGACAATTCGTAGCAAAAACGATACATTTTAAATAACATCTTCTTTCTCGGCTGTTTAGCCTAGAAGAGTTTTTACTTTATTTCTGGTGTCAAATAAATTTAGCTTCCAGGTCCCAGAAAATAAAGTGTCTTCTTGAGTGAATGTGTAGGCTAAAGGGCTGAGGTGGCCAAATAAAAGACATCGAAAGCCCCTTTTATAATTCTCCAACTCTGTAAAACAAAAAAAAAAAAAAAAAAAAAAAAGAAAAGAAAAGAAAAGAAAAGAAAGAAAGAAAAGAAAAAAAAACCTTGAAGAGGCGTGGCTTTGGGGGCCACAAACGGAGTCAAGCAGGTGCTCCCTCCCCCTCTCCTGGTAGTAAGATTCTTAAAATGTGCACTCAACAAAACATGAGTAAAACTGTTTGGGACAAGAGAAGATAACATGAGCTATTACAGTGGAAAAGATATCGATGTGTGGTTTTCATTGACTTCTGGACCAGATGACCGGGTTCATATAGTGTTACATAATAGACGTGGGTGTCTGTGGAGGGTATTTCCAACTTCTTTTTTTTTTTCTACACTATGGGTTAAATTTACCTGTTAATTCACATTTAAGAGTCTGCGTGGAGTCCAATTTCCTTAAACATGTAAGAAAATGAATTACTCTAATTAATAGTAAGGTCTTACTCAACCCTCATCATGCTGACCCCGGGTCGACTGAGACAGCTGCGTCTGTGCCAGTGGCCCTGTGAACTTATGGTGGAGGCACACAGAGGGGGGCTATTGAAATGCCAAAGCTTCTGTATCTTTCACTGTGCACACCACTATGTAGTGTCCACTGTGGCACATCTGAGATCTAACTCTCAGGCATGTATTAGCTGCGAGAGAAGTCAGACAAGCTCGATGATGTACCTCTACAGAGAGTAAAGCCTATCTGATAGCACCTCGGATGTTAAACTATGCTTTGAGGGAGCTGGTGAAATGATCCCTGGAAGACAAACAAGCCGTACTGGCTAACATGACACCCCTCAGAGGCAGAAAAACTTTCACAGGGGCTTATCCAATAAGACAGATTTGTTTTGCATGGATAACACTGATGAACTGGGGTCTGTGATAAGCCATTCTGGTGCTGATCTCTACTGAGGTGTCTGAACTAACTATTTTACTTCGAATAAAAATGATGAAATTCAACCATGTCACTATATACAGCTTAAACCTTCACTGTCATAAAACTTTAAGATGTCACTCCTTGGTCACTATTACATTTGTCATTTGCCTTGTGCTTACCTGTAGTTTCTGCCTTATCTTTCAGGATGATAATTAGGTCATTATTATCACCATGTTTCTCCCAAATAACCCCTACTACTTCTTTGAGTCCTGACACTCTACTTCCTGCCTGTCACTTGGAGGGTGTTAGAAATAGGAGAGGACGTCTTGGTGTGAAGGAGGAGTGACTCTCCTGACGTCCATACCCCTTGTATAGTCACAGAAGCTGTCAAATGTCGTGAAAGAGCGAATCACTGACGAGAAACAGAAAAAAGACGGGGCCCGCGTTGGCAAGCAGCTGCAGTTGTTTCCAAAAAAGTATTGGGTATCCAGTAACTGCCCAGCCAAAATACATATTTGACTCACTACAGCCCAGGCGAGCTCGCACTCCAGCTTGGCGTTCAGTGTGGTTCGGACGCTCCGATCCTTTGATTCAGTTTCTTTTGTTTTTGGTCTGTGTGGACACCCCCCAACACTAAGCAGCCATGGATGCCATCAAGAAGAAGATGCAGATGCTCAAGCTCGACAAGGAAAACGCCTTGGACAGAGCAGAGCAGGCCGAGTCAGACAAGAAGGCAGCCGAGGACAGAAGCAAACAGGTCGGCATCCAGTGTGACTCACACTCTGGCGCTTTTACGCACGAGTGCGCTTGGCACGGTGCGCCTGGCGCTGCATGTCTAGTCTCTTTTGATTCTGGATTAACACGTGTATTTTCATAGGAGTAGAGGATCTCATTATGATTAAATGCATTTTCTTTTTTTTTCTTTTTTTTTTTTGCTTATTTTGCTATACATTTGGAACTGCTTGAAGGTGAAAGGAAAAATCCGTCAAAATGTATTTATATAGTTCCAAATCATAACAAAAGTTATCTAATGGCACTTTGCAGATAGAGCTGGTCGAACAAGACACTCAAGCCAATTTACAGAACCTTATAGAATCCTCCAGGAGCAAACATTTGAAAACGCATATATTGGTTTTAAATGCGCCTTTAAAGATGTATCACTCAATGTATAACTCATTAATGTTAACCTATTTGCACATACTATGAGATGTCTCATATTGGTAATGTGATGATGCTGTTTGCCCACATGCAACTAAACACAATCTGTATTTTCTGTCCTCCAGCTTGAGGATGACCTGGTGGCACTGCAGAAGAAGCTGAAGGCAACTGAGGATGAGTTGGACAAGTACTCTGAGGCCCTGAAGGATGCCCAGGAGAAACTGGAGCTCGCTGAGAAGAAAGCCACAGATGTGAGTTGGGGCACCGACTCGGGGCCTGACTGGTGGAGACGCACCGGTGTGACGCCGGTTCCCTACTCCTGACCTTGAACCACCCCTGGGCTCCATTTAGGAAAACCAAATCCTAACACCCCGAACGCATCTCCAGTAGTGATTTAATTATGCAACAATCGATTGCAGGAGACTTTAGGGCTGTATATGAATCTATGGATGGTTAAATTTAGCCCATGTGCTGTATATGGTAAGGTCCCAGCTTACTGGCTCGGCAGTGCATTCCACAGCCATTTGGACGAATCTTAGGGCCAGTGTAGGGTTTCAGTCGAGACTTTTACAAGCATATTTGGCCCGTAAAATCCTTGACAGATTTGTGGTCGTGCTGGTTTCAGTTGGCACTCTAGCTGCGGGGATGTCCAAGTCCGATTAAATTACCGGTTTATTGACTATGTCTAACGTTACGGCAATTATTTCTAACGCGTGACGTCACAATCAGCAGCGACGACGTGAAGTATAACAATAGAACGTAGACGTTTTAATATAATTACGTAGCATGAAATAATATAAGACTGACAGCTTTAGAGTCAGTGGAGGAACTTTATTAGTTGACTGATTGATAGACACATTAGAATAGATTATGAGTCTATTAACAAGAATCTAATTAAATAAACTAAATAATGAATAGACAAGACACATAACAAATTAGGCCTAGACAGGGGGCAATGGCTAGAATAGCTGAATAACAACAACAACAACAACAATAATAATAATGATAATAATAATAATGGAAATAAGATCAGAATCATAATATGGGTAAGTGCTATATCCAGATTACAGCATTTGCAGTTTTTCCTAAAGGTAAATGTGTCATAACATAGCATTATAATGAAGCATTATTGTATGACTGCAAGTCATCACAATTAGGTTTTCTTTGCGTATTGTTCAAACTTAGTGGCTATTCTACAAGGTGTGTGTCAGCAGCAATAAAATATGTTGGGAAACAAATGTGTGACAACTAAGAATAAGAATAAGAATCAGAATACAAATAAGTATGAGAATAAGAATATGAATAAGGATGAGAATAAGAATATGAATAAGGATACGAATAAGAATACAAATACGAATAAGAATGAGAATAAGAATATGAATGAGAATAAAAATATGAGTAAGAACACAAATAAGTATAAGAATATGAATAAAAATAAATAGAATAGAATAGAATAGAATAGAATAGAAAAACTACTATACCAGTTGTCTATACTAGCATTCGGACTTGTTAGAATAAGACTTCAATAAATTCACAGACTAAATCCCAGGAAATATAGACCTGATGCAAATTCAGAAGATTGCTCTACCGGGATCACAACAAACACTTAAAACCATCATCATCATCATCATCATCATCATCCACTTAGACTTACTTATACGTGTAAACAGTTGTATTTTAGTACTGTTGTCTCCAGACTGAACATTGTGATGTTTGGGGCTTTGATTTTGACAGGGTTAGCCCAATTTACCGCCAGGGGATGCACTCAAAACAATGAATAATCCGATTTCATGTTTAGCCTCCAAAAGTTAAAAAAAAAATTGAAACTCGTGTTTATACGGTTGCGAAAAAAAAACATTTGGTCTTTTAAATTTTTTTTATTCATTTTATAATTACAATTATTTCTGCGTAAAATGGGTTACTTCCGGGTTGATGGCACGTCCCAATCCTCATCAACGGTTGATTAAAGGCGTTGGGGGCAGGGATCAAAGACGCCGCATCTCCCTGCGTGTGTCCGTCTGAGTGGAGGTAGCCTGTACCCAGCCCGGCAAAACTAGCTTAGCTCAGACAAATAGGGCAAAAAAATGGCCGGTGGGAGCTCTCTGGAAGCTGTGAAGAAGAAAATCAAGTCGTTGCAGGAACAGGCCGATGTGGCGGAGGAACGGGCGGCGTCTCTACAGCGGGACCTGAACGTGGAGAGGAGCGCGAGGGAAGCAGTAAGCCGAAGCTAATGATTTAAGGCAATTAGTCCACAGGCTGGCCACGGCATTAGGCGTAAATCTGGTCAAAAAGCGTGGCTGCGAGGCCCTGTCAGCGGCGGTTTGTGCTCAAATACAGCCAGGTAACAGGTAGATGTGTTGGAAATAATCCCACCGTGGGATGTACGCCAGCGACGGTTAGATGAAACGACACCCCCAGGTAATAAACAAACAAACAAACAAACAGCGGTGTAACAAGTAGGCTAATGTTCCAGCAGCACAAAACCATCTCTTGCTAGTAGCAACACAAGGTAGCAGTGTTTTTCTATCAAATAATACGCCTGTAGCATCTGTGGTGCTATTCTGTTTATGGAACACAAATCACTAGACGAAGGCAAATTCAGGATTTAGCTCGTAGAGAGTAAAAACAGTTAATACATATACGCACTTTGTTTTTATCATGTATAAAACTAGCATATGTTAGGTAAAGTCCTCTATTAAATGAAAGGAAAAATGCTTGATCCTCTCACTGGGAATGGTCCTGACCCATCCCATACATGTAAGGAGTCCACTCTGGGGGTGGGGATGTGAGATTTTCAGGATGCTGTTGCAAACTTGGCTGGAGCTGATGTGATTGTGTTGTTTTGTTCACTCAGGCTGAGGGTGATGTAGCTTCCCTGAACAGACGTATCCAGCTGGTTGAGGAGGAGTTGGACCGTGCTCAGGAGCGTCTGGCCACAGCCCTGACCAAGCTGGAGGAGGCTGAGAAGGCTGCTGATGAGAGTGAGAGGTGGGTACCACACACCTGGGAAACACATCCCTGTTTAATAAACAGTGGCCCATCTTTGTTAATCTATCCACGTAGCCTCTTTGAATCAGGTTTTTAGTATGGCAGAGCTACTTGTCAACTGCAAGAATTTGACTAAAATAAGTGAAAGGATGTTCTCACAAATAAAATAAAAAAAAAAAAAAGTATGTGTGTATATGTATATGTGTATATATATATATAAATTTTTTCTTGCATTCTATTGATTACATTGAGACACAGTGTCTTTCACATAAATGTATAAATAAATTTATGGGTAAATCACAGATCCTTTAGACACCTGCAGCACTTGAGAATCTCTTTACATCCCTCAGTGCTGGCCCCCATGGCTGGAAGTTGTATTGCAAGACTTTTGAGAAAAGACTGGAGTTTTAAATGAAGTGACAAAGTAGTTTTCCTAAGTGATGCTTAGCTTAATATCATCTTTGAATAATCACAAATCATGAAAATACTTTTAGGTCTTCTGTAAGAGAACAGCTGCTTTTCTGCAAACTCTACTCTACTCCAGCTGATGTATATTGGTACGATAGTGATCCTTATGATTACTGATCCGGTCATGCTATTCTCTTTCCCTCAGAGGCATGAAGGTCATTGAGAACAGGGCAATGAAGGACGAGGAGAAGATGGAACTGCAGGAGATCCAGCTGAAGGAGGCCAAACACATTGCTGAGGAGGCTGACCGCAAATATGAGGAGGTGAGTTTTCTCAGCTGTTCACAGCACTTCAAACCGTGAACTCTGTGAGCATTTCATAGTCGTTTATTAAAGTGCAACAGCTGACATCTTGTGTCAAAGCAGCAGAGAACACATTTCTTACCTAAAATACTTGTATAATTACTACCTACACATGAATATTGGTAAAATTAGTGCAGAGATTGGATTAAATTGTGCATTATTGTAATCAAATCATACTAAACTTTGTATGCTGTGACTCTAGGTGGCCCGTAAACTGGTGATTATTGAGAGTGACTTGGAACGTACAGAGGAGCGTGCTGAGCTGTCTGAGGGGTAAGAATATTATTTTTCCAGTAATCTTTCACTTCAGATTTGGACTGTCTCATTCATGTCTCTGAAGAATGTCAACAAGCCAAATTTACACCCCATCATGCAGTCCTTTCCTAAATTATTCCTTTGCAATTGATCTTCTTTTGCACCTGTCTTTCTCCTGTCTGTGGTATCTTCACACATATTCCCTACTTGTTCCACCAAACAATAAATCATCAGCAAATGCTCAGAGCTTGAGGAGGAGCTGAAAACTGTGCAGAACAACCTGAAGTCTCTGGAGGCTCAGGCAGAGAAGGTAGGATGGCTGACCAAACAGATTCTTTGCAAATTCTCCACAATGTCCACAGTTTTTTATTTTTTTTTGGCTTTGATAGTTGTCATCTGTGATTAATGCTGTTCTATGTATGTAACCATAGTACTCACAGAAGGAGGACAAATACGAGGAGGAGATCAAGGTCCTGACAGACAAGCTGAAGGAGGTGAGCTTAGAAGACCAATGGCAGTTGGACTACCCTACAATATATACATCTTTCTGAGGCTTTTATTTTTAGTCCACACTTTATTCCATATAGGCATTTTATTTATTAGGTAATTAAGTTTTTTTACAGATAAGTTTTTAGTTTGTCTCGACAATACTTTTGTAGCTTAAATACTTTGCCATGACCACAGTAAAGCACTTCTAATGTTATGCTAATGTTGTTTTTTGTCCCACTCAGGCTGAGACTCGTGCTGAGTTTGCTGAGAGATCAGTCGCCAAGCTTGAGAAGACCATTGATGATCTGGAGGGTATGAGTCTTTTCCCTTTAATCTTTAAACATTTGTGCAGTTTGTCACAATTATCACAAAATGTATGGGCTAACTTTGTTAAAGGCGCAATATTGATTGACCAGTCGACACAGAAGATTAAGTTTGTTAAAGCTTATTGGTGTCTCCTCATGGCTTTTTTTTATTGTAAGACTAATTTTCTCTAATTTCTCAAAGGGACAACCGTGAAAAAAAACATTTTGCCAACATTTATACACCTGGCTGTTAAATAGGCCTCAGGGTAGCACTGTTGATCATGCAAAGCAGCGATCCACAGAGGCTATTGGGATATCATTCATATTGGCAATGGCGTTTCTCACCATAGTGCTGTATCACACTCTACTGTAGTGACCGTTCAAGGCCACATAGTCCTGAGCAGTCCTCAGGGTCACGGAACATGTGAGGCAGTTTCTCTGTGACTCCTCCGGAATCTGACACAACATCAGCAGCTGTTACATGTGCCCTTCCTATTTCTGTCCTGCTTTTTTCAGTTTCTCTATTTGTGTTATCCTTTGCCTTCTGTTCTTTTGACTCTGTTATTTTTCTTTGGTCTTGTCATTTTATTTCCAATCCTTCACTGCCACTTCATTTTTACTATAACCACACAATAGATGAGCTGTATGCCCAGAAACTGAAGTACAAGGCCATCAGCGAGGAGCTGGACCACGCCCTCAACGACATGACTTCCATGTAATTCACCACATGCTTTTGTCTGTGCTGTGCCATAGTCTTTGCCTCCTCTAACCACTCATCCAGCGTACCATAGCTCCCTCTTGTGGCATGATTGAGTGCAGTGATTTTTACTTGGTTAAATTAAACATGGGTAGGGTTCCACTTCAGTGTTTGTCTTTCCGGAACTACAGTAAATTGTGGCTAGCATCTTAGGCTAGATCTGACATTTGGATAACTACTAACAGCCTTTAGAGACAGTACCAGATTCTTTCTTGTTACTATGCATACATGGTTTCATTAATCTTCATCATTTTCTGTAGGTTACCTCTCATAGTTCTGCATCCTTAGTTACCTATTTGGGGCCGCATGTCATTTACCTTTCATTTTTTCCTTTATTTCTCTCTCCGACATCTGTTTTTCTGTCTTTTCACAGCTAAACTTTTACACTCATTCACCCCAGAAGCCAGCCGCTGGTTGAGCGTCATCATCTCTCTCCTGTGCAGCTCCGCCCAACTTTCTTTCTCCTCTGTCTCTGTATTTCTTTACTGTCCTGCTACTGCTGCACATTGGGCGATGGCTGCCACCATTCATGTGTATATGCACATCTCATGCACATCTTTGAGCCGTGTTTCTTTCTGTAAAATAAACATTCTTACATCAATGTCAGCCCTTCCCCCTTTCTCCTGCCATGTTTCTTCATTTTCATTTGTCCCATCTTTTTTTGATTTGTGTCTTAAATGTGTTTAATTTATTTTGTCGAGTAGCTTTTTGAATAAACTCTGAAGCTCCTCTCCCATTCACTGTTCCTTTTTCTGTCTGAGAGGACTGTTGCTTTGCTTAACAGTGCTTCTGGAGTACAGACTGATTTATTGCCATAATAATAAAGTAGTGACCACACTAGAAAAAGAAGTCATGACAGGTTACAAGCTCTGTTAGGTTATATGCTCTTTTCTGAACCTTGACTGCAAGATTGGATTAAAAAATACTATTTTACAGCTATGATAGAGTGGAGAGTTTTTCAATTGGATATTACTGATGAAGTGTGTTGATCTTAAGGGTCTGTAGCCTCCTTTTTAGGGACCTTTGTATTGAAGAAGTTGTGAAACTATGATATCTCTTACATATTTTTTTTGGCTGAAGTATGCATCAATTACTGGTAAGCTTTCAAGTTTCTTAAAATGTTCAGTGTTAGTGATGCAAACAGACTACATAAAATTTCACAGTACCACCAATTACAATATCAAATTCTTTCTGCTCTAAATAACGGGGACAAATAGGGTTTGTGACATTTTGAGACATTTTGGAAATGTGAACAACTGATATTGTATTAACCTGCGATGTTCAGAGGTTGTCAGATAAAAGGCTTGTGTTCAGGACTAACGTTTGTTTTGGGATTTACATAGAATCAGCTGTGTGTCTTTGGTACTAACCTCCTTTCTGTCTCTTTCCCTTTTCTCTTACCTGCTTTCTGACGGTCAAGACCATCTATACAAGCAGCTTGAGAAAAACCGTCTTCTGACCAATGAATTGAGAGTAGCCTTAAATGAGGCATAAACTCAAACAGCCTTTTGTATACTTTAACCCCTCTGAATCTTAAATGGCCAGGCAATGTTGTCATTTATAATGTGTCATGGACACAAATCTCCAACTAAGAAATGCTCAACAAAGATAAAACTGTATAATATCCACAAAATGCATGCAAACCGTGGGTTCTGGTGGAAGGTCAGACATCAGTCTGAAAAATTGTGGAATGGGTTTGATATTTTTTCTTGGTTATTATCAGGGCTGTAGTGCATTTGTTATATTGACATTTGCTTGGTGCTGTTGGATTACTCTAGCAGGTAATGGACAAGTGCAGTCACAGCAAGGTCAACTGTGTAATTTAGGAAAAACTAATTGCTGTCCCAGAAGTTGCAAACCCCACACCAAGGCCTTAGATATGAACAGTGTACAAATCTACCAAATTAACAGCTTAGTAGTACAAGACAAGGAGAAAAGCGTTCAGTTTGGTGTTTCTCAGTGATGGGAGAGGTGACAATGTAGCAGTTACTTCTGTAAAACAAAAATAACAAAATGTGCCTTTATGGACAACTGCAATTCTCCATTTACTAGACTCTCTGGTACAACAGGGTTGTAAACACCATGAAACACTGACCTGTAACAGCAAATAAAGTTTCAGAGTAATGCTATCGAGAGGATTGATTAGTTTCTTTCATGTTCATCTAATAAGTGTAATGTTTTTTATTGACCTTTCTGTAACAATCTTGGAGTGATATTGCATGTTATGGTCCATTAGCATGAATAAATAATACAGACTAATTTATTTAGGTCCATTGGTCTCTCAAATCTTTCTCACACACTGGTTTGGTACAGCCCTGATTATAGCCTGAGTATTGTATTTAAAGAATGATAGTTTGTAGTAACCCACATAGTATTGGAGAAGAGGATTGTACTAACTTAACATTAACACCTGTTATGGGGAAATGAAATGCAGAACCAAAATCCCTCACTTCAAGAGGTTTTTAACGCTATCAGCATATATCTAACATATCGTACAATAACATACGGGGATGATGCTCTGTCTGTTTTATGTCCTGTGCTGTTATTTTATGATTTTAACAGATGCAATGCTATATTAACAGATAAACTGACACGTGCTAAAGAAGAGAACCTGAGCGTAAAGCAGACGCTGGATCAGACTCTAATGGAGATGATTAACATTTGACCCAGCTCTGTCCCCCACCTCCTTATCTTCTCTGAGCATGGCTGCCTTCTGTACACTGTGCAGCCGCTGCAGATAATGTGGGCCTTTGTGTTTGTGTGTCTCTTCGACCTTGTCATCAAGAAAAAAACAAGCTCAACACAAGGTAGCACAAACAGTTCATCTGCACTGTTTCCACACTGTACTCAAACAGCAGGTAAAACTCACTGTTTGTCTTTAATAGGTTTACATGTATATGTTGGGAGATTTTGCACTTTTTTGGGAAGAGTACTGCACATAATCATCGTGAACAAAGCCATACGTTAAGCCAAGGTTGTATAAAAGGGACTTTTATTGTGTATATTTTTGTAGTTGCCCATGTCCTTGTTTTCTGTGTTAACATTTATTCAGTGTCAGTGAAGTACACTTCCAGTTTAGCAAGGAAAGAATTATCACAGTTGCTTGAATGTACTGTAATATTTCCAGCTAAATGAAAAATGTTTGCACATTGTACCTACTTTTCTGTTAAATGTATAATTTTTTTTTTTTTTTTTTTTTCATGAGAACTGGTTTGGTTGATTGTTTTTGTGTGGTCTCCCATTTTTAAAATGTAAAAATCATGAATAAATGGTAAAATGAAGTATCATACTCTGAAAGTCTGGTATTATTATTATTATTATTATTATTGCTTTTTTATTGTAGTTGGACAAGGCCAACATGACAGGAATACTCAGCCATT
>JAPQRP010000019.1:19481911-19498507 GCA_037367295.1 Apogon hyalosoma | reverse complement strand
TATTATTATTATTATTATTATTATTGCTTTTTTATTGTAGTTGGACAAGGCCAACATGACAGGAATACTCAGCCATTTATTATTTTTAAAAAATATTGTAATATATCAGTTCTGTGGGCCCAAAGCCATAGAACCCTGGTCCTCGAGAGCCACTACCCTGCATGTTTTAGATGTATCCCTCTTCCAGTACATCTGGCAGTCTTTATCAAGCATCTGCAGAGCTTGATGATAGACTTATTTGAATCAGATGTGTTGGAAGAGGGATGTGTCTAATCTTATATTTGATGATCAAATTCTTGAATGATTTTAAATGCTATTTAAAAAAAAAAAAAAAGCAGAAAGTTGTGTATTAAAAATAGTAATGAAACATGTCGCCAAAGACTGATCATTTTATGAGTAGCTTAATAAAATCTTTTATTATTATGGTGCATCACACTGAACAAACAACTCACTCCGTTACTTTTCAGATTCTCCCTCCGTTACCATGAATTAATGTCTTTAAGCCAAAATAAAAATATCAGTTTCATTTTTGGATATAATGTACTCTCATATATTAAGAAAAGTGTGGTATGCTAAATATTTGCACTTTCCTTGAGGAATAGCACTTTTTGGCATTTTTTCCTAACCTTGAATAACTGCTGTATATTTTTCCTCACTCCGTTACTTTGTCAGTGATGATAAATCCATATTTTTATTAAATATTTGGTTATTATTCCTTAATGGCATGTTAAAGTACTTGCTCAGACCTACAGTTTGAGCTATTATGGTTGCTGCTAAATTAAGTTTTAAAAACATATGGAATGATCAGTATTGCTGCACAGTGCTTTCTCTCAGGTCGGTAGTCGCTCGGCCAGGCCCCACCCCCTGCCTGTGTTTGTCCTGTCATACTCCTCCTGGCCGCAGGGGGCAGTGTGTTGTCTGTGCGCGGAGCAGGAGAGGTGAAAGTTCGTGGTTGGCAGACGTGCTGGAAAGTAACGACTTTAGAGGGAAACATGGGTGAAAATCAGGATTTTACCCTTTCTTTACAAGAGAATATGGCTGCGGAGGTACTTAGCAATGTTGCAGAAGTGGTGGAGAAAATTCTAACCTTCGTACCGACCAAGTCCCTTCTCCGTATCGCGAGGTAACGGAAAACATTGGTATGCTAAACGGCTAACTTGGCTAACGTCAGTGGCTGTGAATAAAAACTGAAAGTGATATAATGCGGAGTATGGGGTAAATAGAATGCCAATAAGGCGATTTTAGTGTCTCGGTAGACATTTTACTTGGTACACAAGGCTTTTAAATACCAAAATCTGTGTTTAAATAGCGGTTTGAACTCATAAGTTGAACACCGGCGTTAAGGTTTGTGTTGTGTAGCTCCGTGTGTTGTGGGTGTTTTCAGTGTGTGCAGACTGTGGAGAAACTGCGCCCGCCGGGTGCTGAGGACCCAGCAGCAGCTCACCTGGGTGTCAGCCAGTGGACCCTCCAACACAGAGGTGCATGCTTTGTGTAGCATCCTGGCAGAGGAGGTGGAGGTACACACACACACACACACACACACACACACACACACGACCATTATATGTATACACTGGACAATGAAGTGGTGGAAAACACGTATGATTTGTGTCCTCTCACACATGGGTATTTTTATGTGTTTTTGACGCAAAACAATATTAACATGATATGTGAACAACTTTCTGATGTTTAACCATGTGGTTGTATCTCTTATTGTTTACAGAAAGTGTTCTTGCTGCCTAAAACCGTCCTGGCCATGGTAGATTGTGAAGCTTTTGGACAAGGATACTGCTATGGACATAATAAAGGTAGTTGTTCAATAATTGTGTTGTTTCAGTAGTGGTAGTAGAAAAACCATGTCTCATATACAGTGTAAGTGATTTAATGCAACCCTTCAAAAAGGCTTTGAATTTAACTGTTTAGATAAATAAACCTTATAATTGTAACTCTATGTTGAAATGGAAATCAAAACATGCACATGTTGTACAGAGGTTAGTGACTCAAAGGGAAAACAACAGTATTTTTCATTTGGGAATGAAATTTATCAAGATTTCGTGTTTGTAATAGAATTACTGAACACTTATTCTGCAGATGCTGTTGTCGAGTTTCATCATTCTATACGGCACGTTGATTAACAATAGAGTGTAGACTACTGCATACTGCAGTCCCTCTTGGTCATGTTCACCATGTGATTATGTTTCTCATTACTACGGTGTCAGGTACCTTAAAAATTAAGATCTGGTCAGTAATTGTGCCTTTGTTGTTTTGACTGAGCACATATTTTTAGCATAACTGATTACAATTTTAAAATATATCTGTTTTATATATATACATATTATATCAGTTGTGTATGTTTGTTTGCCATATCTGTCAGTGTGTTTTACCTCAGTTAATATTACAATGGCAGTGGTTACAGTTTGAGAATACTTGTTAGAGTGAAAATATGAATTGAAGGCATGCAGATGTATTGATTTCATACAGACTACACATAAATGCTTAAACTGGTATTAAGCAGAAGCTGTCTGAATATTTTTGCAAGATTAAAAACTGAAAATTTGCAGTCAGTTCTAAGAAAATCATGCTTAGTCCAAATTTCTGTAAATATAACATCTTTCCTTTTTTATGTCTGAGTGTATGCTTTATTATTTAAACCATATAACATGTTTCTTTCTTTTCTATTCTGAAGCAAAAAAGAGCCGCCACAGTCTAGACATAGTTGAGGAACTGAACCTACTCTTCCCCAAAGGCTGTGATATCATGGGAATTGCCACTCCAGGCATAGTTTGTAAGTGTTCCTTTCTTTGGTTTCTGTGGTTTGTATTTTTTACTTTATGTAGAAAAAAATGCAATGACCTCACACAAAATTGTTAGAAGAAGCAGTCATTGCAGGTTACAAACATATTAGCATAAACACTTTAACTAAGCATCAGACCCACTCTGTGACGGTATTTCTTTGGAATGATGTTGGATGTTCCACGGAAAGGAATGAGAACAGCTGTCTTGGGCATATCTAAGGCTACGTTCAGACTGCAGTCAAATGTGGCTCGGATCTGATTTTTTTTTTTTTTTTTGCCCATATGTGACCTGTATCCTGTCTGTTAAAGACAGATTGAACAGTGCAAATCCGATTCTTTTATTTTATTTTTTTTTCAAATCCAACCCAGGCCACTTTCATGTTGTCCTAAATCCAATACGTATCTGATATTTTGCAATGCGACTTCAATCTGAACGGCTAGGTCGCATTTATCCGACCTTTACGTCATTGAAATGTGGTAAACCTCACAATACTGCGTCCCAGGAGAAGTGGTGGGAAAAAACCTATTTACTTCGTGAACACACTGTGTGCCTGCACCTGTCAGGACTTCCTTTGTGCATGCGGGTCACTTCAGGGTTGCATTCAGTTCATACTTAAAACTGATAGAAGTCACATTTAATGTGTAATATGAACGAGCACACCAAAAAAAATGGGTTTCACCAAAAAATCTGAATTATGCATTTAGACCCGTTATCTGAACATAGCCTAAGCAGAGTAGCTCACCTTTTAGTAGTGAGGACAATACATTATTCCTCTCTGCTGCTTCCTTAGTGGAAAGCGCCACTGGTGGCTGGCACCTTCCTGCCTCTTTCTCTGATAGATTGCCTAGTCTGCCTACTGCTGTGCTCCCCATTTCTCTATATAATCACAACCCTCCGGAGAAGTGACTCTCCATCAGCCATGTTCTCTTTCCTCAAAATGATGGCTTATCAGGTTCCCATCGTCTATCAGCTTTAATGGCTGCCTCGGCTGTTTGTGATAACACTCATTTTGTGATATTGCAGCTGAGGGTCACTGCAGGGTCACTGCACACCTCTAATTCTATTCAGTAGAAGCTTTGATTGGATGGAGTTGAACCTGTAGATTACTTATAATAGGCTAACCATACAGCCTGGAGGACATCTTGTCATCTATGCATTTTAGTGTGAAGACTACCCAGTATTAAAAAAAAAAAAAAAACCTTCCATGTCTGTTTAAATATAGTTGGTCTACATAAGCCTTTAGGAATTCCATAAACTATAATACAGTGTAAGATGGAGATGAGTGAGACATGAATGTGTGCTGTATCTGCTCATTTTGATTAAAAAGGTTTTCTGCGATGAGCACATTATGCTGCTCAACAGTAATATAAACCCTTAAATCTAAAATGTATCGAAATGATAAATGGAGCTGTATATGGTAGGATCCTGCATATTTATGACGCACAGCCTTATGGTCTCTCTTCTGGGTCTACTTATAGCCACTAGTGTTCTTTGCTATGATAATGAGGTTTTCCTGTGGTTTGCCTGTAATTTTCAATCCCCAGCCACTAGGCACATCATTTTGTTTGTAAAGTCAAACAAGACTGCCTTGAGCTGTAGTTTCTCTAATAGCCACTAGATGCTGACTGCTGGATACAGACTATTGAAAAATGGAAAGAAGAAAGCCTCCCACTTCCTTATTATTAATATCACAAAGCCAGACTGATATTCAGGGGCTTCAGGCCTCTTGTAGTTAATTTTACTTCTCAAGTCTAGTTTCACATGTTTCTTTTAGCCTATCTTTTGCTATAGTAGATTTTTTTTTGTGCTATTTCCATTCCTATATAAGTACAGGAATAACTTTAAGTAATAGACATTACATCACAGTTATGTAAAGATTTAAGTTAAATACCTGCTATTTAATTTTCTTATGAGCTTTAAGGATAGTACACATGCTTTCAGAAATTTCTGCAAATTCATTTGGGTCTAGTACAGAAATAAAGTTCTTTATGTGCATGTAAGTGGTTCAAGTGAGTGTGTAGCTGATTCCCAGCTGGTTTTAATACTCATTAGTTAAATAAGCTGCTTAGAATACTTGGTTGAAATGTGGACTTGACACTAATTGACCTCCATGACACTTGACACACACGTACGTGACCATCATAACTCATTGCTTTATGATTCCCTCCCTGTGCAGTAACTCCCAGCGGCTCCAGCTCCAGTCCTCCCATGGAGTACCAGGAGGGGGAGGCCGGCTTTGCAGTTATGTTCCCCAGCATGGAAGGTGTTCAGATTAAACCTTTTCATTTCTGCAAGAAGACCATCTCACTAACAGCCCTGAAAGAAGCTGGTGAGTATTTTGCACCACATACAGTATCTTTAGTAATCTAAACTGAAGGATGTTAAGTTTATACATACTATAGGTTGTGAGTCATCGACTGTACTCTCCTTTCAGGACTTGTTGACAACCCAGAGCTGCGTGTGGTTCTCATATTCATCTATGAGGCATATAAATCTGGAGGAGCACGGTTCCTTGACCAGATACTGGAACCGCTGTCCAAGAGCAAAGCTGTCATTGCTGGAGGGATCGTAGAGAATGTCTTCTCTCCTCCCAGACACTGGTAAGTGGATCAAAAATCATTCACAATTACTCCTCCCTTCTTGAAAGAATAGTGGTTTTGGAATAAAAATGTTTAGTGTTTTTGGAAATTCTGTGAATAAAAGGTTGTTATCAAAGGGTATTTCAATGGAGGAAAAAACTGTAGGCAGTGATTCAACCTACAATTTGCTGTTGGGACATAAAGACATCTAGTTGTCAGTCAAGTTTGAGTGTTTCTGGCTTCTGGAAAATAGCACTCATTACTGTGCTACTTAGTGTAATCTTACCTGCCTTTAAAATGTAATTTCTGCATTTCACTGCCACTTTGACCATTTGAATTTGATATCATCACTGATAATCTTATTTAGCAATGTTAATATCTTTCCTTTCTAACATCTTTTCTCACTGTATAGCTGCAACCAGGGTGCATATGGCGTGATGGGCTTCACTCTGAGCGGATCGAAGGTACAGGCGGCATCTGTGCTGTTGGAGCAAGACGTCAGCACCCCACAGATGGCTGAAAACACGGTCCGGCGGCTGAAGGCGGCCAAAATTCCAGAAAGAAACACCATCGGTTTTATGTTTGCCTGTGTGGGGAGAGGCCAGAATTATTACAACAACCAGTCGAACGTGGAGGCCAACGCCTTCCACAAAGTGTTCCCTAACACCCCACTCTTTGGTCTATTTGGCAACGGGGAAATTGGTTGTGACCGGATTATTACGGACGGCTACACGCTGTCCGACACAGACAGACTGCAGCATGAATACACTACAGTCATGACCCTGGTTCATCTAGGTTAAGTGACTGACCTACAGTGAAGCTGGATAGACAAGCAAAAACAAAACAGACCTATCAAGCTCCTGCTTGGAACAGCAGAAACTGAGTACGGCCGTCAACATGTCCTCATTAAACAGGAGATTTGGCCGTCTGAAATGGCAACGCTTTGGAAAATGTGACCGTTAGAGACCGTAAACAGAGGAAGATGTTAAAACTAGTGAGTCTGACAAAGTTCAGATAGGGTTCTATACAGACAAACCAAACAGCCCCTTTCATAGGTAAATGTAATATAGTATTCTTGTTCAATATGTGTATATAGTTTTTTTCCCCACACACATTAAATGCATATCGTACCCTCTAATATCAACCTCATGGTCTGCTTGCTTTGCAGGTGTGACAATAAAACACACTTGTGTTTCCCAGATTATTGTATTGATTAAGCAACAGCACTTTTAATAATAGTAAGAGGAGTGTGGTTCTTCAGCCACAAAATCAAGGCCGTCTTGACTCGAATACTCTTCTTATAACAAACTTTGTTTTGCGGTTTTATCCAGAAGAGAAAAAAAATAGCTTATTAGCCGACAAACCATTGACCATGGTTCAAACAGTCAGTGTGTAGTCAGTCAGAATCATACAGTGGCTATATACTTTGTCCAAATGTCAGGTTATGTTTTCTGCCTATTTTCAACTGTTAATTGTTGGACTTCAGTCAGCTAACTCCTACAGTTTAGTAGATTCATGGATTCTTCTACAGATTTCTGACCTGAGGATCTATGTTGGTGGTGTAATATTGAGTGTGAAATTGTTCAAGGACAGGAAAAAAAATGTGAATTTCTCCTCTAGTGGTGTTAAGGTGTTAAGGAATGTGTACTCTGTATTTGTTGCTGTTGTCATACATGGCAATGGGCCTTTGACATCTTGATAGTAGATGTACAAGCCTTAACTACCCAATTGCACATTTTTACAAACTTGTTAAATTGAATGAATGCCTTTGTATAATAGTAACTCATCCGTCAGGTTTCACATTGCTCATTTCTCACTTCATTGTCGTTTTTTTTTTTTTTAACATAAAAGGAACAGGCTGATTTGAAAAAGGTGCAATTTACAATATCTTCAGTGTATTTGTTGATGAACTTGAAAAGTAGTTACCATATTATGATGCAACAACAGTTTCCAATATACTTCTTTCTCCAAAGTTGTCTAAATTGGGAAAAAAAAGTCAAACGTGTATATCTTAATATACACATCTACCCTTATAGTTTCTGAAGAGGACATTTCTTTCTATCTTATGTTGATTTATTCTTTGTATCTTATTGGACTAAGATGTTTTGGTGTTGATGCACTTTTCTAAGGATGTGCCAAATCATGTATATTCTGAATTGCTCATCTGCTCATTTCTCAATAAATTCCAAACATTGAAAGAGCTTGATTTTCCTTTTTTTTTTTTTTTGCCTCCTTTTATTTGATCCCCACTGTTACAGCCACTACGGCAGCATCCTTCCACCCAACCAACCCGTGATGCTGCTGGACGGGCCTTTGTAACTACAGTTAATTCACATCACACTTTCCGTTCTTTGCGCACACCCTGAAATCCAAGCCTCAGCCTATAACATCCTCAGCATCCCACGTTCAGGCGTGTTTAAATACGGGAAGAGAAGCCTGAGATTGATTGATGTGCGCTTTAACCATCGACTGGCTAATCCCGATGAATGACAAACGGTTAAGCCAATTGCTGCAAAGGCAATTTATATTCCCATAGTATCTTTATTTTGGGAAACCATAAAAACCGCTCATGACACGGAGAGGGACGACCTACCAGGCGTAAAGCTAATAAAATCATCTCTGGCGATAATCCGGTCTCAAATTGGCCTCAATCGGGGAACTGAGAAAAAAAAGATCCTCATAGGCTCTCTCTCTCTCTCTCTCTCTCTCTCTCTCTCTCTCCTCTCTTTCTCTTTCTCTCTCTCTCTTACACACACACGCGCGCACAAACACACACGCGTCCACCCCACGGCCAACATTTTTAGACTGCTATGTCGTGACCGGAGCGATGCAAATGTCACACGATTCATTGGCGACTGTCAGTCTCCGACACGGACGCGTCAATGTTTTTCTGGCGTTTGGATGAATTACGCGCGGCTGCTGCGTCGGCCGCCGCTGTGGAAGGAGCTTCGCTGAGGAGCCGGGGCTTCGTCGGGCTCGTTTCAGCTCCTTTCGCAGGGTTCCCCGCTGCGCTCGCCGGGGAAACCCTGGGCTGAAGGAGCGGACCCGGACCCGGACCCGGACCTGGACCTGGATCTGGATCTGGATCTGGAGCGCGTCACCGAACGCATCCGGGAGGAGACTTGCGCTTCAAAAAAAAAGCTCCTAATTCGATCGGTCTGATGCGCGTAAAAAGCTAATATGATCTCCCCGAGTGACGATGGTTGTTGCATTTGAGCTTCAGCATCTCTGTGGTTTTGCATTGAAATCCAAGCAGCATAAGCAGCAGCAGCAGCAGCAGCGGCGGTGGTGGTGGTGGTGGTGGTGGTGGTGGTGCTTGTCCAATGCAAAAGTGCTAAGGATAGCTGCAGCCTACACACACTGCGAGCCTGCTGCTGCTTCACTTACTCTGATCACCACCGAGGGAGACATTACTATCAGCAAGGGGGAAGCGGGAGGCACAATTACCCATCATCAATGTAAATCTCACACAGGTAGGTCCCCATAAATAATTAATCCTACTTTATGTACAGTGAGGACCTCTCAGCTGTTCCACACACAACTCTCATTTAGTCTAAACATCACAGTTGCCATATATCATTGTTGTGATTAAAAGTTGCATGCAACAAAGTCAGGTTGGCTGTAAAGCAATCCATTGGTGAAAACTTCTATAGCCTCTCTACACTTTGTCTTAACCGTATGGCTGTTTTGGTTTTTGACTGTTATCACCATCTGCTGGAGTCGGTCCGTGTTGTGTGTGATGAAAACTTGCATTTCTAACTGCTTTAATCCATAGTTTCAGCTTTGTAAAAGAAGTCCTCCAACCCCGTCATTACAAAAGTCTGCATATACGCTTTGGATTCCTCAGCGAAACAGCAGCAAAAACTCCCAAAGATCACTTTCTCTTTGTGTTTGTGTTACTTTTTTACGTTCTTAGGTTGCTTAAATGATGCTGTTCCTCGCAGGTTCAACATGAGAGGAGTGTCTATCAGATGAAAAGGTGAACTGCAGCACTAAAACAGGACCTAGTGACAAGCGCCGCATCTCTCCCCGCTCCATCACCCAGCAACATGGCTAATGCTGAGTGAGTACAGTCCACAAGCTGTCTATCTAACACAGGTCTACTCTTCATCTCTACCATATTCTCCTCATACACCAAACTCATCCCATCCTTATCCATTTCCTCAAAAAAGTGGTGAAATGTTGTGTAACCTCCTTGATTACAGTCTTTTTCTTTTTCTTTTTTTTTTAACCTCCTGGATGTTTTTAGCCTGCCTGTGGTTCCTGTGTTTCCATTTAATAACCTTTATTCAGTAAAATGCAGCTGCTGGCGAGGTGCCTCTCTGACCCTCATCACTTTGAATGCAAAACGCAGGCACACACTGACATGAGGATGCACACAAACACACCTGCGCAATGTCGACTATAGAGCGTCCATTTTGCAGCCATAAACACAGGTCACATTGTTGTTTTTTTTTTTCACTGTGCAATAGCATTGATTATCTATAACCATTACAAAACCCTTTTCCAACAAACCACCTCCACCTCCAGGTTTCTCTGTGCTTTCCATTTTTAATCTGCTCTCCAAGTGTGTACTGAGAACAGCTGATGCATTGCTGAGAGGATGTGGTGTACATTAGTGTGAAGAAAAAGAGAAACTTGCGTAAAAGAGAATACTGGAAATCATTATTCTCTGTCAACACCTCGACTCTGCTGGCATAGCATGACGTTCTAATTTGTCTAATCTTAATTAGCTGCATTTATTCTCTTTGACCTAGATGAATAGCCCTAAATCATTGCTCCATTTGTGCTTTTATAAGAGGACCAGTTCTGCTCTTGGTCCCATACAGAGCTCAGCTCAGCTGGTCACAGTAGCACCACTGTATCATGTTGTGTTTAAAGTAAAAAGGCGTCCTAAAAAGGAAATAACTAGTATTTGTTTCTGACAATACACCTAAAAAAAAAGTACTTTACTCTTGATGACTTGTGATCACGAAGTTCTGATAAAGTATTCAAAAACTACTGAGTAAGTGTAATAAGAAATGATAAAAACTTTCTTTTTTCTCTTAGTCTTGGTTTTGCTATTGATGACTTAAAGCTGCAGAAGCTGAAATAATGTTGGAAATGCCAGAATTTGCAACTCTCTTCTTTCTGTCTAAATTAAGAGACAAAATATAAATATAGATATAAATATAAATACAAATATGAATATAAATATGAATGACATTGGTTCATTCTGTGAAGCGAAGCCACATTTTCATGCTTCTGTGGAGAGAAATAGAGGTTGAATCTGAGAGTATCTGATCAGCGATTGGTAATTACAGTATCAGTCACGTACTTAACCACTCTATTGGTCTGAAAACACCTAAAATGGGTAGATTTTCCACAGCCTGAAAACACAGGACATGAATAGGTGCACTAGTGTCCTCTCAGACCACTTCAAATACAATATGCTGAAAGGGAATCATGGGATCTTTGCTCAGTGATGCTAAAAAGTGATCGATAAGTCAATAAAATATCTGGGTTTATATGCGAACTGACAGACTTTGGACTTAATGTAAGCAAGTTTATGAAACTCAAGAAAATCATCCCTTTGCGATTATGTCTGAGACTTAAAACATGATCAATGACTGAGAAAATAATGTGTTTATGATCATAATTCTAAGATGAAGAGTCCCACTTGCAACTTTTACAGTAAATCCTTGTTGTTTTAGAGGTTGGACAGCTTTGATTTTCTTCAGACGGTTGGAGTTGACATGCACATGGTGTCACTGCAAAGAAACAAAAATGGTCTACAGGAATCTGGACATTCTGCCTGACTGTCTTTTTTCCCAATTACAGGGGTTTTTAGAAACCAAACATGTCAGTTAGAATGCAACATTAGAGTTACAGTATGTAGTAGTCAGTGTTCATTGGTATTTTGTTATATACAGTCTCTTCATGCCTTTATCTTTGATGACATAGACTGTCTGACCATTACAGCTCCCTCTATAAATCATCATAAGTTTGTCATTTTAACCCATAAAGACCCAAACCTCCACCGGCGACCAAAACCATCTACTGATCTAAAATGTTTAATGACTTCTGATCCATTAATCCTATCAAGCCATGTAAATAATAGGTGTAAAATTTAGTTTGTCGTCTTTTCATGATCATCAGATTTGACCCATTTGGACGTTCAGAGGCTCTGTAGTTACCCTGGAAACACCGTCATCTTCTACAACATTGATTCACCAGTAAAACCCATGGACTTGGGTAAATGACAGTTGATGGAGATGCTTGTTTTTATGTTCAGTTATTGATATTTTTTGCTGAAAAAGTCACTATTTCTTGAGTTTTCTCTGTTTTTGAAGCCTCAGCTTTACTCTGAGTTTTTATGAACTACATCTACATGATCAGTAAATTAAATATAGGAAATACGATATGATTTACACTATTAAAAAAAAAAGGCAAAATAAGGAAGATAATATTACAATCATTGGTGATAAATCATTTAAGAAAGGTTAAATATAGAGAAAAATCCATTTGGGAACTAACAAAAGTAGCACTGGGTCTTTATGGGTTAAAACCAATCCGCCTTATCTCCAAAGACCTTTTCCTTCTCTAAATTGTTCCTGGAAGTGGCATTTTTGATATAATTATTCACTTCTAACTAAATTAATAGGATGACACCTGTTGTTGTAAATTTCCTTCCTGAAGATGCAACTGGATTCTGATACACAGAATATATTTCAGAAGAAACAGTAAAGTTTCACAAGCCAATGGGAATCTGTCTTTACAGCCATTCAGTATTTTAAGAAACCATATTCCCTTAAGTGTCTGTAGAAATTAAAACAATCTATTATTGGATACTGACACAATATAAAAGGTCTATGGACCTCTTCATTATGAAGAAGGCTTATGTACATGTGCTGCCTTAGTCCTGCCCCTCAGGGTCTCTGTGTCTCCTGTGTCTTCTACAGCTTGTATCTGTAAAGGTCAGATAAGAGACTGGTCATACCAGGCCAGAACAGTCCATTGTGCAGTCCACCAATTCATCATAGTTTAATCTGTAATATTATTAATGAGCTAATGTGCCTGGCAGACTTCATTAATATCCACTGGCATGAAATTATGAAAGTTTCTCAGAAAGTTGAATTGGGTGTTGTAAGAAATTACCTGAAGCAATTTATAAATTCTGTAGAGCTGACAGGTGACTTAGAAATAGTCACGGTGTATTGTTCTTGCATACAATATATATGTATAACAAGGAAATACTAAAGTAGTGTTGAAAGGCGATAGTGCACATGCATAAATGTAGTAAGAAAAGTGACGTGGGCTTCTTTTTCTGCTGGTAGCATTGCATGGTTTAGTCCAGGGACAGTTTATGGGATAGAAAAAGGACCCCCAGAACCCCCCTCATAATCATAACACTTGATAGGCATATCCTTAGTACCGTTTATAATTTCAAATACCGCTGGAACTATTTCCACTGATTTGTTTTTACAACTTTTCAATGTAAATAGCCCAGACATTTTTTTTAATAGACTTAAAAAAGCCCATTTCAATTTGATTCATGTTGATAACATTTATATCATATATTTTAAATATTATGACCTTTTAGAAAATGAACAATAGTTAAACCTCATAGTCCCAATAAAACCACATATGTTGCATGACCAATCTGCAGCTGATGTTCCATACAGATAACTTTGCAATAATAAACTTACTGGTTCTTATTAAAATCACTTCAACCTCACTGTATTATCGCATTTACATTTGTGTCATTGATGGCAGTCGCCTGTAGATATGTGCTTTTAATGTTAAATCTATTTATGCTGCATATCCACTGGTTTAATGACATTTTGCAGACATAACTCACTGTCTTCTACTTCCTTCACATCAAAACATTTCTCCAGTTTGTGTTGCTTCTACAAACACTCAGGATTCTATCAAGTGTACATATGACCTGAACTGTTTTCTGATTATGAGTTATGAGCTGCAGACAAGCTTTATCTGTTTTCACCAACTGTGTGCGGTGGTACACATTCAAATGCGATGGGTATGTAACACTAATACACAGTGATGTCCAGCTTCTCCAAAGTTCTCCATAGCAGCTGTTGGGAGCAGCGAACATCTGTTTTGTATCTCCATGTTCTGGCCAAGTCGGGGTGTGTTTTAGATCCTCGGGCGTTTTGGTCTGTCAGCCTAATCTAACGTGTGTGTGTTGATCCTCTAGTCCACCGAGACTTTGGACAGAATACAGTGCTGAATTAAAAGTGCCTGGAAAATTATTTCTATACTAGAGTATTTTCCACGTTCTAATAGACATAACACTTTAAGTGAAGATGATAGAAATTGCAATTTAACCTTGTTTGATGTCAAATTCGATCTTTTTTTCCCCCAATAACAGAAATGCGTAATGTTTATTTTTCATAACACAACGCAATGATTGATATGCAATATTTAACAAGTACAGTTTTATACTATTAAACTATATTATATTTCCTCTCACTCCTTTTCAAATATGCAAATGAAGTCATACTTTGTTCTCATGTATGTTTTTTGTTTGTTTTTCTTTCTTATCTGTTTCATTTACAAGGACTAAGTAGAATTTTTGTTTTTTTTGATGCACTTTTGAAATAAACTAAACTAAACTAAACTAGCATGTGGAAGTGGGTTTCTGCAACATTTTTTAGTTGGAGAAAACAAAGATAAGATAAGATAAGATAAGATATGCCTGTATTAGTCCAACAAGGGTAAATTCCAGATTTATAGCAGCAAAGCACAAAAGCACACAAGAGCAAAAGAAAGTGCAAAATCAAAAATAAAGACAAATCAAAAAAAGCTATGTATACTATTTACAGCTATGCACATTCTGATCATGCCACAGGTTGGATAGGGAAACATCTTCATTATAAGCATACACCTTGTACTGTGGTTCCTACCTATGCATTTTTTTAGTAGTATTATGTTTAAGTGATATCGACTCTATTGCATTTACTGACAGATGTGAATGTCATCATTTAGTCTGAGCTGTTCTGAGCTGATCTTCTTTCTAATAACTAACTTAAATGCTCTATATTTGATATGAAAATAGATGACTTCCAAATATAATTGTAGAAGCAAAGTGCATCAGACAGAAGGTTTGACAGTTGTCTCCCTTTTTTGCCTTTCCTTCTAATATTTATAAAACAAACACATTTATTCCTTCTCCTTTTCCCCAGGCTGCTTATAACTCTAGCTGATTGCACAGCAGTCATGAGGGGTCATGAAAGAAACACTTCTAGTTGTCGGATGAGGAACATTCTTCAGCGCCACTGGCTCCTAGTTACTTACATGACCTTTTGTTTTGGTCAGTGAAATCCCTTGAGCAACTTTTGTCACATAATGACCTTTCCTACCTGCCTCCCAACACTACAGTCTACTATTTAATTTTATCTGCCTCCCCCAGGGAATCCTGCTATCCTGAATATCACTTCTTTCCTGTGGGTGCTCTTCTGCAGTTGCAGACTTGTTAGTCTTTCACTGAAATAATGTTTTTGAGAATTTTGCAATTTCCACTTTCTTTTAGGTAAGAACAGGAGGGTTTAGAGAAAGGTCAGTGTTTGTATATAAGATGGCAAAAATTTGGTATTTATATTTGTGCCTAGGGTCTGTGGGTTTGAAGTTTAGTTTTGTCATTTGGCATTGATGAGTTTCTCAAAATCACTGACTGTTATACAGTACACTGGAAAAAAGGCCTGTACAAAAATAAGAAAATTTAACTCATTATTGGGTTAAATGTCTTATTTCAAGTAAAATTATCTGCCAGTACAGTAAGAAAATTGCACTTATCAAGTTTTCGTAAAATATGAACGTATTATCCAAGGATTATAGATTGCTAAAATTCTTATTTTAAGCAGAATATTCTTGTTTCAAGTTTTCCTTGTAAGATTAAAAAAAAAAAAAAAAAAAATCTATGATATAGACTGTATATATAGCCTATACATATGGTCTTATGAAATGTAATGATTCAATAATATGTATAGGTAAAACTGCATAACACAAGTAAAAATTTCTTGAGACCAAACAGTTAATGTATCCACCATACTCATCTCCCAGCAATATAGCTTATTTTGTTATAAATATTGCTTAAAATTACTTATAATATCTAAGTGGGGTAGCTCAAGATGAAAATTCTTGGAACAAGTCAAATAATCTTAACAAGATAAGTCTCAATTAGTAAATAAATCTAAAAAAAAAAAAAAAGATCATTCAAGGTAAATATCCCACTTTCAAGTCAGTTTATCTGAGTCAGATATTCCTTTTTTTCCAGTAGAACCACATGACAGCGACTGGTCCCTGAAAGCACAATGTTGGTTCCATTATGATGTTCATGTCATGTGCCTATATTTTGAAAGCTTATCACTGTAAAAATTATTCAGCAAAACACTCAATGGCAGAGTTTGTAAAGGAATTTGCACTTTTAAGTAAGTGTGCAACATTGTAAATGATAACTTGAAAAATAAATAATTTGGGGGGATTTTCTATTAAATGAAGGGTCAGTTATTTCTCTGCAAAATCACACACATGCTGCATAGTAATATCTATCAACGCAAACTTTTGTTTTTTTTTTTTGGCAAATTAGGAAGATGTCTCAGAACTAAAAGCATATTTTCTTTACATTTCTCCATCTGTATATTTGGTCGGTGTTCTACAGATGAGGTATTAACACTTGATCACTCAATACTAACAGTGAACTCACATCCTCTCCATGACAGGCAACTTAAAAATAACTGATGATAAAAACATTAATCCAGATCAGTTATTGTAATTCAGTTGGGTTGATATGATACAAGGACAATCTCTGATTTATTTATTTTTTTTAAGCACGTGTGTCTACCTATTAGTTGAATTTGACTAGTTTGTTTTTTAAAACTGCTACAAAAACACAATATTTAATGTATTTATGAAGAACAAGAGCTAGAAATAAGATAGTTTTTCTTGTTTGATAGAAGCTGCCACAGCAACACATCTCAAGACAATATTTGAGTTTCCATAAATGTATTTAAAACATATTTTGAAGTTTTATACTGGATAAAAACAGGCATATGTATATATATTAATTCTCCTGTTAGTGCCCCTGACCACAGTACTGTTGGTCCCAGATGCCTTCAGTGGCAGCTCATTGCTCCTCTGCAATATCCCTTTGTGGGACTAATAAAGGCTAATCTTATCTTATCTTATCTTATCTTATCTTATCTTATCTTATCTTATCTTA
>JAPQRP010000019.1:19447763-19471130 GCA_037367295.1 Apogon hyalosoma | reverse complement strand
GGTCCAGAATAGATCCCATTAAATTTTGGTGAATGTAGGTCAAAGGTCAAGGTAACCAAAAATGTGTTTTCGCAATGATAAGAGATAGGGCAAATCAGGTAAAACGTTTGTGAAGGGTGGGGTTTGTCATGCCTGGCACCACTTGTTATTTTATTTTTGATTTATGGGGTAATAAGGATGAATTAGAGATAAATAGCATTAAATTCATTATTAAAAATCAGGAACTGCTCAGAGTTTTTAACCAGATTGTGGGGAGATAGATGTATTGTGATAAGAATGTCAATATAGTGTCAATTTTATCTATTGCTTTATGTTTTTGACCTGATGAAACTGAAAAGAAGCCACTGCTGAAAAGGGAGGACGTGATGGTGTGGCTCATTTATATAGATGTAGACTTTTATTTAGTTATTTTAATGTATTGTACTTGTATGTAATGTAATTCCCATAAAAGGTCATATGTCAAAAAGAGATGACAAATAATTATGAGTTTTATTGTAGAAATTGCTGTTCATTATATACTGTACATTATACTTTTTGAAGTCAGTTCAACCAAATACAAATAGAATTGAGACAATGTATGTATGAATAGTTAATGTATCAAATGTCTTAGTTTATCCCCTTTCTTTCTGTTTCAGATCCAGTTGTACGTGACGACATGAACAATTACATCAGCCAGTACTACAGTGAAGCAAGTAGTGGTAAGTAACCCCAAACAATGAGACTTTCTGGCCACTCATGAAAGTTCTGGAATAGTTATGAGGGTGGTGTGACACAGACTATGGAATAAATGAATGGCTTAGCTTTGTACGTAATATTTGTTGCCATAGCAGTAACTCTTTCAGCTCTTACCACCATCAAAAGCAAAACCAGTTTACATACAGTAGTGGAAAAAGGTTTTTAGACACCTCGTGCATTTGTGTTATATTGCATTAAGAATCACTCTGACATCACTGAACTCTGCCAGGTATCGTTCCATTCTCCAAACCCACACGCTCCCCTCTGCATGTGCTCGGTTCCATCGAGGTCAAAACTGGATGTTTCAATAAAGTAATGAAACACATCCAGGGCATGGTATATTTGAAACTGTCAGGAATTTGGTTTTGTTATTTTTTCTTGTTAACAATAAACAAAAAAAATAATTAGCATTTGTTTATTTCTGTCTGATGCAGCCACACCTTTTGAAACACACACACAATAATAATCTATGCGGTTTTGTAAAAATTTAAGGGTGTCTGAAAACCTTTTTCCACAACTTTCTTTAATTGTGTTTTTTTTGTCTTTTTTTCATGTGCTTCCCGAAGTGTGAAGTCGACTCATATGTCAGTTTTGCATTTGTTCTGTCCAACTTGTTCCAAATGTACAAAATCTCTTTCTAGATGCAGGGGCGTCTGGTTTAGGTGCCTGTGTGATCACCACGGCAGCCATTGACGTTCACCTCCCCACCAATCCAAACCCCACCCACTCCAACCCGATGCTTGCCATGGAGCGGGTAGGCAGCGCTGTCAGTGACGTCTCCACCAGCATATCACGGTCCAGTGGGAGCCTGACAGCCCGCCCCCACAGCCTGAGTAGCCACACTCCAGGTTCATCCATGACAGACTGCAGCAGCAGCACGGCCCAGGACCTCAGCCTGAGCTACAGCGCCCACCGCTGCTGCCCCCCCTCCTTCTCAGGCCAGGACCCCTGCAGGGACCCTAGCATGGTGGTACAGGAGATCCTCTCCTCTCTCACCGAGGACTCCTGTCTCGCTCAGAAGGGCCTGGCTGTGGACCCTGTCAACCTTAAGCTTCCCAGTCCCACTGGCTCAGAAAAAGCCAGCCCGGAGCTGGACAACAGAATAAACATCTTCAACCGCAGGAACCAGGAGGAGAGGCGAGGACGGGGAAGGGGCTGCGTGCTGTTGCAGACCAAGCCTCTGATCCACCTTCAAGGCAGCACCAACGAACCCTCTCTGGAGGAAAAGTACCGGCTCCTGGGACCAGCTGACACACCTCTGGGGCACATGCCTGATACATAAGCTACATTTACACAGAAACAGAATACGAGCTTTTTTCTCTTTCTACTGCCACGCTGTTTGGCTTATTTCTGAACTGTTGTGGAAGCTTGTGAGAGGGGCCACACAAGGTTTAAACAGTTGGATTTTTCTGTTGCTGTGTAAATCCAGTCTTAGCCATCCAGAGAAACTTGAGCCTAAGCTTCCAGCTTACACTAATACTCCTTACCTTGATGTGTTGAGAAGTCAGTAGTTAAAGTGACAATAAAAACTCTTTTCCATACTGTCCAACATCCCCTGTTCCTCCTTGATGGATCTTTGAAACAACAAATGCCCTGATATAGCACAATGAAGACAATTATATCCCAGTAGAGGGATTCTAATGTGTTCTTGGACACATTCTTCATCAGGAATTCTCACTTTGAATAGGTCCTAAATGCACTGAACTTTGTAAGAATTAAAACCAGCAAGGGACCATTCAGGCCTATACTGAACAAAAACTTTATTGCTAAACAGTGTTGCAAGCCAAGACACTGCTCTCTGCTTTTGGGAAATTAAGCAGATAAAATGAGTGTTTTATAATGGATTTTCTTGTTAATTTGTTTCTTTTCATTTGTATTATCAACTTTAAACATTAATCATGCAGTTTTTTTGTTAAAAAAGCCACAGGGTACATAAGACTGGCTTATCTATACAAAAAGCCATTTTTTTTACCTTTGCCTTTCTGTCACCTGTTTGTTTAATTTGGAACCATGGAGCATCATGAAAATGTATTGAATAGTATTTTTGTTTTAAGATGCGTTGTTAGGTTTCTTTTTGTGTGGATGAAATGAAAAGGTAAGTGAGTGGAGTCAAATGAGACCAGATTGGAGTGCTTGTAGCATGAACCTTTAAAAGAAATGTGCCCTAAATGGCAAGCAAATTCTTTGCACTTTAATGTTTACAGACACTTTTGTAAACTTGATATGGAGGACATAATTGCCAAATACAGGTGTTGTAATTTGAAACAAAATAGCAAAAATAAAAGTTAGTATTTCCTTAAGGTCTATCAGTTTACTGACTCTTAGCCTGTTCAGTATTTTTAGAGATCCTGCTTGGTTGCAATGGTGAAAACGAGACCATAAACATCATTGAGTTGGTGGATTGATTCGAATCTCAGGCTCATGGTTACACACTGCACAGTACACCATTATTTCATCAGCATCAACTTCTTATTTGCATATGGTTTAAAACATCTAAATAATTTAAGCTTATTAAGATTGGAGGACCTGTCACAACAACCACTAATTGGTCAAGTCATTGTAAGTGCGTAGTGAGAAGATTCAACCCCCTGATTACCTCCTCATATCATTAATTCAGAACATAAACCGCTGTACCATTTTGTTGCTTGTCAAATGTTTACAAGGATCCAGAGGATGTTTTAATTGTTAATAAGTTTTACGTCTACTGTGAGGCACAAATCTTTGAGTACTGGGTTAAACTATAAGACAGTTTTTTGTAATATTATTTATTATAACCTTAAATTATTCATTGGTGCCATAACATGGTACATGACAGGAGGAGTTTATTACATTATACTCTCATATATCTGTCTGAATTTGGGGACTTGCTCACATGATTCATATCCTAATAATCCCAAACTTCGTCTCACATTTTATTTCCAGTTCAGTTCATCCCAAAACCTGTATCTTAACTCAAAGAAAATCATTATGCACTTTGCACTGCTCTCACTTCTGTGAAATCCTTTCCAGTTCCAGTTTCATGGGGATGTACAAGGTGCATTATGGGTAGATGAAGCCCCAGAGCTGAGACCAGTAATGTAATGTAATATGACAAGTGAAATCTGAACATGTTTGCTCAACAACTGCAGCTAAATTTCGACTTTTGTGATGTACAAATGAAGTTTATCCTTTTTATCGTTCTCTACACAATGCAATTAAATACTACTCATGTTATTTCCTTATAGTGAAGACCCATGATGATAGGTTTGCTTGTTTAAGTGAGAATTTGATGCTATGGCAGTGGTTACTTTTCAAGGTCATTTTATAATTAATCTATGGACATGCATTATTATTCTGCAGATGTCACTAACACAGCGTGGAGATCGTTGGGTGACCATTGAGCGATCAAAAATTGGCTCGATCTCCCAAAAAAACATTTCTGTGTAAATGTTTGGGAGATCCTTATGTGCTTGTGCCTTTGGCCTCCAACTTTAAACTGTCTGGTCAGTCGGATCAGGTGTGTGTGTGTGGGGGGGGGTCATCAAGATAGTCGTACCCATTCCCTCACTGACCTCTCAACCACCTCTATCTTCGGGATGGAAAAATTTGGCGTTCATTGAAAGATTGCTGAGAGATCATTGGGAGATCGATGAGATGATTGAGGGCTCCTTGAGCGTTCATTGAGATATCACTTCCCTTGGTGATTGTTGAGAGATTGTTTTGGACTGAGTCAAAACTTTTAGGAGACCATGGAGATCACTGGAAGATCACTGAGAGATTATTGAGAGATCTTGGTGATCACTGGGCGCGCATTGAAAGATCGTTGAGAGATCTGGCCCTTTTTTCATCACTTAACAATCTCCACGATCGCCACCCTTGTGTAAAGGGGGCTTAATTCTTAATCATTAGGATTATTGGGAAGTAAATTTTCATTCATAAATCATCAAATTTTAGGAACATGTAGAGCGTTAGGAAACTGGCACCAGCAGCAGAGCCACTTGCGATGGTGATATTGTAAGTCTGAACAGGTTTTAGTTTGGCAGATCCAACATGAACATGATACTTGACAGCACCAACAACCGATCCTCCTGACACAACATCCTGATGGTCTTTTTAGTAAAACCAAAGCCTTCCACTGACAAACTTTTTTTTTTTTTTTTTTTTTTTTGCAAAAGCCACAACTCAGATTCTCAGCAAAGCTATTTTTTCCCCATTGTTTTGCACAAGCAACTACATTGTGAGTTTATTTTTTTAAAAAAAGACAAGCAGTCATGTAAGTTGATAACCTGGATCTGCCCCCTATTAGCTATCACATCAATCTGCTTCACAAAAACAACAATACCTATTGCATGCCATAGAACAAGTGAATAAATAATGATCTGCTTGGCTCTCAACACACACAAAGGACTCCTTTTGAATATGGGTGCCAAACCCTGCCTAAGTCTTTATCTGTCACGGCTGCCTTGGTGTTAATGTCTTTGGGTGTTGTGTCTCTAATCTGAACCCCTTCCAGCTCAATCAGCCATGTAAAAGAAGAGATAACTCACACAGTTCAGCTTCCATTAGAGCAATACCACTCACTAAAAGTTCACTCTTACACCTGTTTAAGGACTATTTATGGGGATGTACGTACGCTTTAAGACAAAATGCATGACACATTCCACTTAAAATAAATAAATAAGGTTAAAATATGTGTGAAAGGTGTGTAAATGATTCATATGGACCCAGTTTGTTAATATGTGTCATACCAGGACAGTCTGATAGGCAGGGACACCGAGTAGACCTTTAGGAGGCATACTAAGAAGCAAATTGCTTTTGGGACCTCTCTAACCAACCAAAGAGGTACAGTCCCTGTCACACTCACAGGAAGCAAAGTGAATTAACAGTGACCATTAGATGCTTAATAATGGAAATGTTTTAATAATGGCTCAGAGGGAGTCACTTTAACTGCATTAACATTACATGATCATTGTTTTCATTCTCATTAACAGGAGGAAAAAGAGGGTCACAGAGATACGATTACATCTCCCAACTCTTAAATTACACATTTGATGTTGAATAAAAGACAAACCTGCTTTTTTTTTTTTTTTTTAATAGACAATTCATTTATAGTCCCAGAATGAATAAGTCATATTATTGTTGAGTTTACACTCTGTACCTTAAACATAAAAAGATGGGATCATACAAACATATAGTGAATCTGTATTACTGTGGTCGATCTGTGGATTGAACAAGACAGTTGAAATGCATTAAAAATAGAAGTTTAATGTGATCTTCATTTAAAGCTCAGGATGACTCTGAGTACTGCAGGTTGACAGTAATGTCTTAATCTGGTGGAGCTATTTTTAGTTGTCATCTCCAACTCTGATTTCTGATTCCTCAGCAGCATATAATTTAGCAAAATTTAATAAGAGGTTATAATACTTATTCATACCTCTAAAATGTCACCATAGTGTTTTTGGTAAATGTTATTAATGCTTCTAGCATGACCAATAAAATCAAGGAAGTATTGTAAAAATTAAATCAATCATGACTGACCATGTTATTAAAGTACTAACCAGGAGCTGTAATTAAGAGTTTTGCTGAGTCATATTAACAGCATCTCATCATAATTATGCCTTATATATGTTTTCCAATGCACTGAAGTGATTTAGACAACCACCCTATGGCGCCAAACAGCTGGGTATATGTAAGAAAAGGTCGAGCTCATTGAGAAACAAATAGATGTGGGGAGTGCGACTGCATTACTGCTGCGGTCTGACAGATTGAGAACACATCTCACACAGGACACTCTTTCAAGAAGCTCTGAAGCAGGAGAAAAATACAAATAAATTATACATCGTTCTTTAAAAAGCTTCCCAGGTTCTCTTTTTCAAACATACTTCCTAAGTGCACAGGATCCAGAGGTTCACTTGGTGGAAGAAATCTACTCAGGAGACTGTTGTCATGGCTACACAGGATTTTTTTTTTTTTTTTTTTACATTTACATAAAACAGTTTTCATCTGGTACCCTCCCCTCAGATGTATGTTACGCTTCTTAGGGTAAAAGTGGGTCACAACAGCAAAGAATCAGAATGACCAGCCTCAATCACTTCAGTTCTCTTGAGATGAAATATCAATTATTAAATTATTGAAATAAAGTGTTTTTTTTTCCCAACAGCTATTAACTAAAAATAGGAATGTTAACTTTATCAATAAATAAACCACTTAGATATCCATATATGTTGACTTGGTTGGTTAGTTTTCCCATATTTATCCAAAAAAAAAAAAAGTGAAAGACAGATCATTATTTTTGTTATTTCTACATGTACAAGACTTCTGAGAATTACACTTGTCATAAAATGATAAACATGAAGGCACCAGTAGGATAGTCCTCTGGGAGTCAGGACATAACTGTCTGCTCCAAAGAACTCAATAAAATGATCCACAACATCAACATTAATTTAGCAGCCTGTAAGACTCTAGTAATGCATGACTTGCTGCATGGATGGTAAATTAGCCAACATTTAGGAGTAAAAAGCACAACTCTTCAGGGAAATGACACAGATTCAACATTTTTCAAAACCTTGCTCAAACCACAGTCGTATTTACTGTATATTCTTTTTGCTTTCTGCCACAAACAACCTGATGAAATGTTTGCAGTAAGCTATATAAATTAATGAAAACACAGACATGTACTTACCATATTACTGAAAATGATTTATTTAGAGGGTGAATAAATACTTTTCCCTAATCGGTGAAATAGGCTGGCAACAGATAAACAATAGAGTAACTGTATCAGTGGGAAATAAACCGTGTTTAACATATTTAGAAAATGTGAATGTGTTGAAAAGAAGTCTTCAAATTTTAATAATAATCTAAACCAGTGGTTTTCAAAGTGTGAGGCGCGCCTCCCCTGGAGGGCACCAGAGGACTTCAGGGGAGGCACAGCATGAGAAAAAATAAACCTGAATAAAAAAGAAAACAGTGTAAACATCTGGTAAGCTACAGTACATGTGAGGGGCAAAATGCATTGATTTTTAGTAACTCAAGTGAAAGAGAGAGAACACAGAGTCTGGGGTGAGCAGAAAACAGAGGAAGTTTATGACCCTGATTATTTAAAGTTTGTCTTTTCATGGACTGGTCCTGTTCATGCTCCACTGCCACAGGGTGTTATTTGCAGAGGTGCTAGCTAACCACTGTATGAGACCATGTACACTCCGGCATCATACTGAAACTAAGTATCAAAGTTTGAAGACCAAGCCACGAGTTTTTTGATAGGAAGCTTCATGAACTGTGATCACAGATGAAAGTCATGGAGATGTTTGGCTGCACTATAAATACCAAGGCACCGAAGCATCATACCACATAGCATTACGCATTGTGAAGGCAGAGAAACCCCACAACATTGGCAAGACATTGGTTTTTCCTGCTGCCAAAGACGTGTTTGGTAATAATGGGCAATGATAAAAACACACAAAGATGTTAAGATGTGTTAAAAGAGATGTTAAAAAACATACAGATGTTAAAATGTATTCAAAAAGATGTTAAAACACATAAAGATGTTAAAATGTGCTTAAAAAGATATTTAAGCACATACACAGATAAAGATGTTTAAAATTTTTAAAAAATATGTTTAAGAACATTCAAACGTCTTTAAAAAGTAAAGATGTGTATAAAATGTTTTATTGAAACCTTTTTTTTTAAGCCTGCATGGAACATACAAAGTAACGACAATAACAGTAAAAATAGCAATAATAACTGGGGGGGGGGGGCAGCTGCTTTTGAGTTCTTTTATGGGAGGCTCACTATCCCACATTTTGAAAACCCCTGATCTAAACTATCCTTAAAAGCTTTGCATCCACACACACAAATAAAATAATAAATTAAAGCTGCAAGCAGCACTGGCTGGGACCTCGCACCACGCGTTCCTCCTCCTGTGCATTCCTTCTCCCATGAATGTAGACACCTCAGCTCAAGTCACACCTCTCCATCCCGACACCAGCTCTCACCCTTTTGTGTCCGTTCTCCTTACATCCCTTACATCCCAGCAGCCTTTTGCTGAAACTACAATCACCTTTTATTGAGGCTTTTATTTTGAAAAACCCTACTGTGTGTGAGAGATGTTCATTCTGATTCTAATTCTGATTATGGACTACAAGGAGGAAGACCCTGACCCCATCACATCAGCAGGGTCACGACAGAGACATTCACCACCAGACACAAAAGCATTGGCCTTTACATCACTAATGATATCACTTGGGACAGAGGAGAAGGCCCGGCAGCACCTTTTCCATCTCAGGCAGCTCAAGAAGATTGACATGGGCCCAAAGATCCTACAGGCCTTCCACTGAGAACATCCTGAGTCAATGCAACCTGGAACAGGAGCTGCACTGCCCACATCTCCATACAGAGGGTGGTGAGGACAGCCCAGTGGATTAGTGGGAGTGAGCCTCCCTCCGTCCAGGACATCTATTGAATCTGGGAGGTCCAGAGAATCATCAGGGACCCAGGTCACCCCAACAACTGAATGTGTAGTTTCCAGGTGGAGTAGGCAGAAAGCCACCTGGCTCTACCTCTAGGCGGACTAGGCAGAGGACAATGTGTATGGCTACCCGGTTCTACGACTAGGTGGACTAGTTGGAGGACTAGGTGTAGGGCTACCCAGCTCTACCACTAGGTGGACTAGGCAGAGAGCTACCTGGCTCTACAACTAAGTGGACTAGGCAGAGGACTAGGTGTAGGGCTACCTGGCTCTACCACTAGGCGGACTAGGCTGAGAGCTACCCGGCCTATCTCCTTTTAATGAGGCTTTTATTTTGAAAAACCCTACTGTGTGTATGTGACAGAATAATGAATTGAAAATGTATGAATAATTGATCATAAAAATCATGATTTACCATATTAAAGGCTTTTATTTTGAAAAACCCTACTGTGTGTTGTGCATGTGTGAGTCTGTGAGAGAGAATAATTTTTAATGATCCATAACCTTTTGTCCTATCTCCAAAATTCTTTTGCGAGTGGTTTCTGCAGACTCTTTTGAACAAACTGATGTATAAGATGAGTGAAAAAATGTTGAAATGAATAAGCAGTAATCACAAGAATGCGGAGTTATTTTAAAAGGTAGATTGCCAACTTCCTGTTGGAGTTAGCTCATGGGTGTTAGTGTATGATTTGCTGGGCTCAATAAGACTTACAATAAGAATTTTGGTGTTTGTTTCATGTCTGTATGGCATTCCTACTGGCTGCTAGGGCTGTTTTTGTGTATTTTTGTCTACATAGATGGTGCTACAGAGCCCATTTTTGCACCTAAGGGGTTAATTTGGATATTTTATCAAAGTGTTTTCCAGCCATGACATGTATGCCAAATTTGGTGAGTTTTGGAGGATGTTGAGGGGGTCAAATGGCAATTTACAGTATAAAAAGTGTAATAGATAAACAAATTTAAATCCATAACTGTGTGGTGAGTCCTGTGAATGTATAGATATTTAACATGTGGGCAAAAAGTCCAAAGTTAAAAATGAGTTCATACATCGCAACTTTCCGGGCGTACCAAAAAAAACTAAGATAGTTAATACAAAGTTATGAGATCACTTTTTTAGAAGGGTTTACTCTTATCTTTTGGTGCTATTTACAAGCCAATACAACAAACGGTGTCACACGAGTTCATTTTAGAAATTTTATTTTGAAAGGCAAATTGTGGACTTCCTGTTAGAGTAAGGTCATGGGTGTCTGCATATCATTTGTAGTGCTTCATCAAACAAACATTTTGGCATTGGTTCCATGTCTCTATGACATTCCTACTGGCTGCTAGGGCCGATTCCTTTTTTTTTTTTTTTTTTTACATAGATGGTGCTAGAGAGCCCATTTTGGCACCGATGAGGTTAATTTTTACATTTTATAAAATTTTTAATTTTTCGTCAGACCTGACATGTGTGCCAAATTTGGTGAGTTTTTGAGCATGTTTAGAGGGTCAAAATCCAGTTCAAAGTGATGGCGGAATAATAATACAAAAACGAATGAAAAACAATAGGGCCTTGCCTTTCCAGGTGAGTGTGAGTGGACTCACCTGGAAAGGCTCAGTCCCTAATTACAAATGACTTCTTCGCACCAAGAAGGATCATACTGGGCCAATACTTTCCCCAAATTAATTCAAACCAAAACTGATATGCACCAGGTTCATCACTGGTTTGTGTGAGCGTCTGGACGCCCGCGTACACACTGACATCATCCATCCTGAGTCCGACACAGGTCCACATAGTTTGACTCGGTACCCTGAGCTAAATCACAATCACTGTCCCGGCCGGAGCTCAGGGTGTCTGCCTGAACGTGCTGGGGCCCTGCAACATTTCCATCTGGCCCCTGGGGAGTCGCACATCAATTGCTCTCAGCTAAATGCACTCACATATGAATATTTCAGTACAATTTAATGTTTCAGCTACAGCCCCAAAGGAGCAGAGCATCAATTTGTGAACACAGTTCTCCTGGAGTTAAAAGCCAAGCCGGATAATACAGTATGAAAGGCGCTGTCAATCTAGAGGGCCTTTTTTCACTTGAGAGACAGAAAAAATAGAAAAGCATGTGCCTTTGCCTTTAGTATCCAGCTGAACGCAAACAGCTTTGCCTCTGGAAAGTGGCCGACTGAGGCAGCAGGCAGTCTTTGGTTTAGAACGATCAGACTCACCAGTCAATGCAGAGCTCAGTCACTTTTCCCAGAGCACTGGCTTTCTGCCATTTAGTCTGTACACACACACACACACACACACACACACACGCACACACACACACACACAATGCACACACAGCTGTTGGAGGGAGCAGGTCAGGGAGTCCTGCACCTGCTGTCCTGTTAATAAAATGCCCCAAAGTGATGCTGAGACCTCTTCTTTCACACAGTAAAGCTTCCCATAGGTGTGAGAACATGAGTGCTTTGCTAAACAGGCAGCTTGTGACACAACTGAGTTAATCAGCTGAGGTAATCAGTACGCACAAGACGCAAGGACACGACAAAAATGCAATGCCTGCATGAACAGTGGCACAAATTACACCTAATTACCAGGTGACACTTAATGCCAAGAATAGAGCCAAGAATAAATCTGATGCTTAGTTCAATACTGGTGCACTCTTACAAGTGTCCTTGATCATTTGTCTGAAGGAAATAGTGTAAGCATTAAAGCATGTTGCAAATATTGACTAACAAAACATGACTTAAAAAACTGACAGGAAATAGCAGCATGTTCACCTTTAGATACTCGTGTCCATTTTACATGCTATTCATTCTCATTTTTGATCATATTGGTTGTGTTATGAATTTTGGCAAGATTGTGTATTTTTCCTTTTTTCTTTTTAATTTCTACATCAGCTCCTACAGTAAATCTAAAATATACTGTGTACAAACCAATGTTATGCTCATGGCAAGGCAAGACACATTTACTTGTATAGCACAATTCATACACAGGGCAATTCACAGTGCTTTACAAAAATGGAAAAGAGGCAAGTTAAAAACGCACGGTTACAATTAAAACATAATCATTAAAACATAAATATAATCAATTAAAATGAAGTGAAAGAAGAGTGCAGATAGAGCCCTTCCAGTTGTTATATGCACAGTTGAACAGAGCCGTTTTCAGCCTGGATTTAAACTGTCTGACTCATACTGTGAAGTGCAAAAAAAAAGTGCCAGTGGAACCCATTCAAATCAATCTATAAATGAAGACATGTTTTGGTGCTCAGTGGTATGAGTGAGTATTTAACCTGGCGCAAAAATACTAGTGCATATAAATCAAGGCTGCTGCTAATCATTAATATATAACAGGCTGTAATAAGCACAAAAATGACTTTGCATGTCGTATGTTGAATTTTTTTTTCTATTTTCTGTTCTCATCTAACAGCATGGTGACATTACAACAAAAGCCTGGCATTTTAATAATCAAGATATATATATAAAAAAATTTATATTATTTGATATCAATAATTAGGTCAGATGTAGATGAAAAAAAATCACCCAATGAAAGTAGAATATAATATTAAAATATGATATTTTTAGAGCACAAAGGTAAGGGTTAAATGATAATTGTGCTGGGGTAAAAACATCTTTTTCATTTCTCTCATTTTCTTGTAGTGGAGAATATATGCCGCCACTTAATTTGGACAGTCCACTTACAGAGAGTTTGCAGAGAATTTCAGCAGCGTATTAGTTTATATTCAGCAATCCAGCTGTTTCACCTTATACACGGATGAATTATCACATACTCCTTTAGACAACTTTTCTAGCACTTTAACGCTTGAATAATGGGGGGAAAATGAGTCTGAGATCATTTTTTTGTACTCACAATTTTGGTCAGAATCAAACCCCTTTTAACACTGTTTTATGTTGTACCCTAAATAATGAACATAAGCTAATGAAATGTTTCAAATACACCATTAGTGAAAATCTTTTACAGACTGCGTTGAGGTGTCAGGCTCCATGTGACGGCATTATTTTGACTGGCCCAAACACTCAAGCTCCTTTCTTCATTTAAGTGACACAGCCTGTTGGAAAAGCTGCTGATAAGCAACAGGGCCGCCGCTCTGTGCTGATGAGAGCCGCTGATAATAAAATACAAGATGCACATTTTGTAAAATAAAACAGGCGGCTGACAGATACACTAATAAGGTAATAATGGCACAGGTTTTGAAGCTCAACAATGCAGAACTGCCCTGAGGCACCAATCAAAAATTAATACTAATTATCATGTGAATACTGCATTAGCTCTGAAGAATGATGAATTATAAATCCGCAACATGGTTCCCCTCTCAGACTGGCTACACTTGCATGAGGATGTGATTTTTTTTTTTTCTCATAGAGGCATTTTTGAAGAGCTGTCACAACATAAATAACTGGGCGTACCATCAACATCACGGCTACAATATACATATGTGAAAAAAACATTCTATGGTGAAATATACACTATTTATGTAATATTCCTCCTTCTATTTTTAAGTGAAATGATTTCATACAATATCTTTTTACGCATTTTAATGTCTTTCTTCCTGAGTGCTTATATTAATTTCAGTTTTGGCTGACCTGAGGACTTAAAGCACTTAAAGTCAGCCTTCTATTGGTTTTGGTGAATCATTTAGACCGTGTAAGTACATTTGGATCTAGTTCCAGTGTTTATGTATCCATTTAAACTAAATCAAGGAAAAAAAGTGCATTATAGTACAGTGAAAATAATGGTTTTACTGTGTAACCAGCAGCAGTTGGCTTTATAATTACAGTTTAGGATGCTTATAATATACAAAGAATACACATTTTCATAAATTGTTTCCTATCTTTTTTCCAGTTTGGCTGCACTCTAGTATATTCTATATAAGATTTAAGTTTAAATGATTTCTCTGAGGGAAAGATGTATGCTTTTAAGGCTTAAAATGGTCTGTCTATCCTCCTTTGTGCCTTTTTATGCTCTTTTAGAATAGTAATTATCAATATAACATCAAACAACATATTTCCTATTGTGCACTATTGTCCAAATATTGCTTAAGGAGGTAAAGTAATACAGTCTGTTCTAACAGTGCTTTCAAAGTCAGGCCCTGAATCAACCTCCAAAGCATAATTTACTTCCACTGCTGCAGAAACCCTGTAAAAGTCCAAAGGTATAATCTGCTTTCCGCTCCTAAAAAGCTCTTTTTATAACTCTGAAATGTACGTTATATTTCAGATTTTGGTAACTTAACCTAAACTCCATCTCAAGCTGCTTACTGGACTTGAAAAGCTTAAATTTCAATAAAAATGGAAAAATGGGAGCATATTCTGTATACTGCCATTTAGATAAACTAAGAGTTATTCAGTTTCTAAAATAACTACAACTCAATATTTATGACACAAAAACACATGGTGAGTGTTGATGCATTTAATTACAGCGGTGACTGTAATTTCGGTTGATCTGTGTGTCAGTCATAAAGCATCCACTGCAGCTCCAGATGCCCTCACTTTATTTCCATGCAGCTGATGAGGAAAATCTTCCTGTTTGTCTCGATGTCACGCACACAAAAATACACACTCACGACCGTATGTGAAGCCATGTGCAGACAAGTGACTGCACAAGGAGAAAATCACAGAAAGATACCTATAGAAACACAGATAAGAAAATACTGACTAAACACAGCCTCCAGTTCATACAATATCTATACAACAGCTTGGAGTTGCCAGTGAAATGGAAATCATCTGGACTGAGATTCGATTCCCACTGAGATATCATAAACTGCATGTGCTCACGTTGCTGTTACACTGACAGGAAAAATGGTAACGATACTGATTATTTCATTATAATGGCATCTTTGGGCAGCAAGTGAGCATCTAGTCCTGGAAAGTGTTAGAATGTGTTGGAAGCAACAAAATGAGCAAAATAGGAAACTGAGTGACTTTGACCAGGTCCAGATTGTGATGACTGGGTCAGAGCATCTCCACAACTGCAGGTCTCGTCATGTGTTTCTGGTCTGCAGTAGTTATTTCAGACCAAAAAAAAAAAAAAAGGAAGGACATCCAAAAGTCAGGACCATTGAGCATCTGAGGAACGTGCTGGACAAATAAATCCAATCCATGGAGCTCCACCTCTGTATTTCCAGGACTTCAGGATCTGCTGATAAGATCTTGGTCCAGATACCACAGTTCACCTTCAGAGGTCTCTGGTCAGAGCTGTTTTTTGTGGAAAAGTGGGAACCTACACAAAATTAGACAGGTGGTAATAACGTTCTGGTCTCATAGATGCTCGACTGGTTGAGATCCCACTGTTCTTCTTTAGATACGTTTGGTAGGTATTAACCATTTTACACAGGGAATGAACAACATCTGGAGATGCTCTGACCATCACAGTTTCTCCCTTGTCAAAGTTTCTTAGATCCCTGCTCTCGCCCATTTTGCTGTTTCTAACACATCATCTTCAACCCACTGACAGGTCCCACTGTAATGACATAATCAAAATTAACACTAGTTTGCCTGACAGTGGTCAAAATGTTATGGCTGATTGGAGTAGATGTGTTTTAAACATCAATAGGCCTGGACAGGATAAATAATCCAGATGGACTTGTGACCAGAACAAATCCTCCTCTCTTTCTGTTATATTATACACATATGGCTGAAAATGAATTGCCAACAAGTCCCTCTTTTATTTTGTTAATCTCAGGTGTCTTGATCGGGTGGATACATCTGTAAAGAAAAAGGTTTTTTAATAACAAACAAAGTACAGCATGGAAAATAAATAATATTACAAGATATCAGTGTAAATCTCCAGGTCTGAACCACACTGAAAACCCAAGAATGCAATCCAGACAGAGATATATGGTCAAAAGCCATCAAACAAATTGCTTGCGTTTTTGCACCAGGAGTGACATAAAGCACTATCAGCAATGTGAAAGACGGATGGAATATTATTCACTAAACATTGATTTCTGACAGAACACAAGTGTTGTGTAGTTTAAAAATGAATATCAATGAATATTCTTTGCATGATTTGAGGTCTGAAGACACTTCACTTCCACAAATAAATGTTCTATTAAAAAAATTCAGAGCAAAGTTGTCAGTTAATAATTACGGTACTTCATTTTCCTGCAGGTTCTGTTTTAAATGTCAAGTTTTCACTGAGGTCAGCTCGGAACAGAAAGAAATGACTGTCTACACTGTATTCTTTGTTTGATGCAGGTTTAACTGGTTTTGATTCTGGGAAAAAAAAATAGATAAAAAGATCCCGGCAGACATAAAAACTGGCAGAACTTCAGCTGAATGAAGCCCAGGGACTCAGAAGGCTTGGCCATAGTAAATTACTTATAGGTCTGACAATAGAGGCAAAGTGCCATAGAAGCCTAAAACATTCAAGAGAAAATGACTCGCTGTGAAAAGTTCAGTAAGCCCAAGAAAGCCCTCCTGAATTCCAAAGAACATTTGGCTGTTGCCAAAATTTAAGTGGATGATTTCAGTCACACATATATATTTCATGAGGTTAATGGGGCCCATCAAACTGTGATTAGAGATTCTTCTGGGAGGCTTTTATGGCAGAATGAGTGACAGTTGGGGTGGCTAGGCTAGATCAAGCAGTCATTAACAGGTCACAAACAATAATGCAACTCAGAATATTCCCTGTCGCTGTGTTTTTAACGTATAAAACACCCCTGACCTGGACACTTAATAATACACTAAGATATAGCGTATAGTATATTTAGCTGCAGAGACTATACACAGTAGTAGATGTGCAGTATACACTATAAAGCAGCACACATAAACTACAGTATCATGAGCTGTAATGATTTATTATTCTGTGGGTATGCTTACAGGTGAAATATTCATTGAATCATTTCTATACTACGTTGTATGTCATAATAAATGATCCCAACATGGGGTTTTAACTCATCCTTCATTTAAAAAAACATAGCCACAACAAATTAGTTTTGTGCTTGTGGGATTTTTCATCAGCTTCACCTTCACTTTACTCTCTCCTCTGTCCCCTAACCAAGGATTAGGGGTCCGAGTGGAGACAGATGGACGCCTATATAAGTTTCTTTCAGGGCTTTTTCCTTTGGTACACAAAGTTTTTCCTCCACACTGTCATTTTGGGCATCCTCCTGGAGCATTTGTTGAATTTCCTCACCATATAATCTTCTTAACCCATAAGGATTAAATGTGACGTTTGTGGTCATTCCCAAATGAATTTTTCTCTCAATTTAACCTTTCCTAAGTGATTTATCCCCATTTATTATATTATCCTCTGAATTTTGCATTTTTCCAGTGAAAGTCATCTATTTTCCCGTGTTTAAATGACTGATCATGTAGATGTTCATAAAAGCTCGGACTAAATTCAAAGGTTATTGTATCAAAATAGAGTATTGCCTCAGAGGAATTTTTACAACAAAAAAAAAAAAAAAAAAAAAAAGCTAAGGCAACAACAACTGAAAAAAGTAGCTGTATTTCCATTAGAGGGGCTAATCTTTGGAATGGCCTGGAAGATAAATTAAAACAGTCTAAAACAATTAAAACTTTTAAAAAGATGTAAAAATTAACAATTATTCCAAAATATAGAGCTCAGGATTACTAAAGAAATTACCTGTTTAAAAGACTAGTAGTTGGTGATTGGTAGTTCACATAAGGACATGATTTACCTGAATTAAAATTAAATATGTATTCTCTTCTGTTGTACATTTAGCAATGATTACACTGAACATTTTTTCTTTGTTTGTTTTCTTGTGGAAACATTGTGTTAATTGTAAATAGGGTTAGGCAAAATAAGTCTTTACTTCAATACAAACCCTTTCAGTCACATTGGATATGGAACAATGGGTATGTTGTTTTTGTTTGTTGTTTAAAGTAATTAACGATCGAATAAACTACTACTACTACTACTACTACTACTACTACTACTAAAAGGTCACTTTTTCAGTAAAATCTATCATGAACTGAACATTAACCCAGTGTCTCCATCCACTGTCACTGATCCAGCTCCATGGGTTTTACTGGTGAATCAATTTTGTCAAAGATGACAGTGTTTCCACGGTAACTACGGAACCTCTGAACGTCCAACTCGGTCATATCTGATGACCACGAAAAGACAACAAACTGTATTTTACACCAATAATTTACATGGATTGATAGAATAAGTGGATCAGCAGTTTAGATCAGTAGATGCTTTTGGTCAACGGTGGATGTTTGGGTCTTAATGGGTTAATGTCTTCATCTGATCTTGTGAAGTGCCTTGTAATAATCATGTATCATTATTATTATTGACACCATGTGAATAAAACTGAACTGAACTGAATTGACTGTACACTAGAGAGCTACTGTAGGCAAACAGTCATTTCATGAAACTGCAGGTTTTGGTGACAGTATAAAAGTTAAAGTGAACTCAGTGTAAGTGGTTGTAATGAGCCCTCTACGGGCAGAACGAAAAGGTCATGCAGTAGCACAGACTTAGAGTGGTATTGTTCAGTCTCAGTACGCAGGCTATACTTTTACACTAAAACACCCAAACCACTTTGGTTGAAATACAATATGAGTATAGTACCATTTAACAGGACTTAAGTGACTACTGATAGTGAGTAAGGTTGATTTTATCACATGTTGAGTCTACCTCAGACATATTGATCACTCACTTACAATGTTAAATGGTAATACAAGCTGGATTTTATATATGTTGCATATTATTATGTTTAACGCATCTTAATCTGTGTTGGAAGACAGTTTCAAGTGTTCTTTGAGGCTTCATCATTTTGCTTCGGAGCAGTTATACCATTCACTGCAATATGATCCTCTTATCATGGTTATAAAGTTGAGAAAACTTTATGAATTTGATAGAAAAGTATGTTCATTAAAGAAGGATTTATCAGCCATTTCTATCTAATATACTTTTGGGAAGTGTCCACAATAAATATGTCAAAAGTACAAATGGTTGACATTTGACTTGTCTACTATAAGGTGGAAAAATCTACCATAAATACACTATTGCCCGTGAAGCTTAAATAATTTAGTTTTCAGTCACATTTTTTAATTCATATTTACATACATCAGTAATCCCCTTTGACCTGGTGCAACAATCACATACTGAGTCCCAGTTACACTTTATCTATCATGAATAAATCACATTGTCACAATCATCACATGAAAAGAAGTAAAAATATTTTATTCCAACTTTATGGGTAACAGTGTATTAAGTTATGCATGACAGCATATACAGCCTAAAAACCCAGTACAAACATAGGTTTTATTATGCATCAGTCATATTTTGTACTTGTACTTACGTTTTGCTGTGATTTAACCATGAGTTGATGCTTCAATAGTGCAACTACCAGGCATCTGAAGATACCTCTGACACCTTTTTATATCTCTACTCTTCTCCCAAACACTCTGCAAATGGGTCAGCTCGAAAATGACAACATGAGTTGATTATCAAATAGTGTAAAATAAGGTGCTATATTCCCGTATGGAAACACATATTTAATGGACAAACTCAAAAAAATGCATTTGTTTTAACAGCAGGGGTAGAGGGATTGGTTTCCTTACCTTTATCCACATTAACCCATAAAGACCCAAACATACATCGGTAACCAAAAGCATCTACTGATCTAAAATATTAAATACCTGTTGACCGACTAATCCTATCCTAAATAATTGGTGTAAAATGCAGTTTGTCATCTTTTCATGGTCATCAGATATGACCCATTTGGACATTCAGAGGCTCTGTAGTTACCATGGAAACACCATCATTTTCTACAACATTGATATACCAGTAAAACCTGTGGAGTTAAAAAAAAAAAAAAAATGACAGTGGATGGAGACTCTTGGTTTATGTTCAGTTAATGATAGATTTTACCAATGAACTCACATTTTATTCAGTTTTCTCTGTTTTTGATATAATAATCTTCAGCTTTAATTTGAGCTTTTATGAACATACACATAATTAGTGAATTAAATATAGGAAAGTAGGTGATTTTCCACTGAAAAATGCCAAACACTGAGCATAATATTAGAATAAATGGTGATAAATCATGTAAGAAATATTAAAAATAGAGAAAAGATAATTTGGGAACTACTGTAAAAATAGCACTGGGTCTTTATGGGTTAAACCTTAGGTGTAAATGTCTAGGCCACATTTCAACATCATCTCCAAGCTACAATCTCCTCACTCCTTTTTCCTGTAAAGAGCAGTTCCCCTGTTCAGCCAGTAGATGGCAATGTTTTCGAATAGATGATAAACCTGGTCAGAAGAGACTTACCACCATGCCCTTGCTTTTTGTGTCAAGAAAAACTAAATTCGTAATTTTCATGTATGCAATATGTTGTTTACCGTTAAGAAAACATGTACATCCAGATAAAGGCCGTTCTCTGTATAATCTATGTCTTTAACTTTAGTCTAGTCTATAGGTTTCACAAGAAAAGTTACGTCATCATTTATCAACATTAAATAGGCCTATGAAATTATTTTTTATTATTATTATTATTTTATTTATATATACTCTTAGGAGAAAAAACACAATTTATTTTATGAGTGAGAATTTAGATTTCTTTAATACCTATCTCCTTCAGTCCAGACGCATTATTTCTCTCTGCGACTAACAAATGTAGCTTCGAGTAAAAGATATAAAATGGCCATTTTATATTATTGCCTTCGATTTTATTTTCTTTTGTGATGTGGAATATTTTGCTCCGCCACATTTCACTACTCCGACCAAAGATGGTGATAATGATGAGCATGAAAATGCACTAAGATCTTTTTCTAAATTGCTTGATGTTTTTTTTTTTTCTTTTTCTTTTTTGAATCTCTGAAATTACTAGTTTTAATTCTGGTTAGAAAACCAAGCTATAATCTGCCTTCGAAGACTTAGAAATCATAAATATGCACAGAGTTTATTTCTTGAGGTTTAGAGACAGTTGAAGGGGAGAGTCTGGGTTTTTGCGTCATGACGTCAGAGGAGCGGCGTGTGGGACCCTGCAGCCTCCTCGCCCCCCTCCAGTCCGGAGAGACACAAGTTATCAGGGAGGCAGCCGAAGGGCCAGTCATCTCTTCACATCTTTTCTGCATCAACCGCAATCCCTTTTATCCTTCCTGTATGGTGGATATTATTTTCAGCTCTTCTTTCTTGGGTGATATGGGGGATCATTCCAAAAGTAAGTAAGCCAAAGGGCTCGCTGTCCTTTTTTTAGAAGCTGATTTTGTTTTCGCCGCAGTGACAGAGCTTTCTGAAAGCAACACAGCACCGACTACTAAAACAAATTTCCTAATAATGCAGTTACAGTAATCTAATGATGTGGGTGCGTTTTGGAGACGCTCTTAGGGAATGAAATAATTCTGTGATTTGCATTACGAACTGTCTGGAAAAAGTCTCCATCTGTTACATAACGTCAGAGTTGTTCAGTCTGCAAAAAGAGGAGCTCACTTATTTTTATTCAACTGTACGCTACAGGCTGCACACTGTGCTGTTTTAATTTGATTGCATTTTCACTCTGTGTTTACTATGTTGTGGGCGCTTTTGCAGAGAAGCCAGGGTTCGCGATGTGTGTAGGATGTGGAAGTCAGATCCATGACCAGTACATACTGAGAGTGTCTCCCGACTTGGAGTGGCATGCAGCCTGCCTGAAGTGTGCAGAGTGCAGCCAGTACCTGGACGAGACCTGCACTTGTTTCGTACGGGACGGAAAAACCTATTGCAAAAGAGATTATGTCAGGTAGGAATTATGTTTATATCCGCAGAATTATATTTAATCTCGTGCCAATTTAAGTTTTGTCAAATGCAGAAAAAAATATGCTGCTAATATAACTTAACTTGCGAATAAAAAGGAAATTTAAAAAAAGAAAAACAAACAGGCAATACTAAATTCTATCATTTCACAATGCAATTCAGTTGCACAGTTAAACATGTAATTCTGCACAGTTCAAAATTAATATTAGTTCAATCATGAAAATCACACACACCACACAGTTTTCAACAAATATTTAAAGTTATAATTCACGCTAAGTCTATTATTTTGCAATAAATCCCATAGTTGTTAATATTCCCTGCTTTAACTACCAGACCAACTTTTCTCTACGCTTTCATTTGCTTCTAGATACTTAAACCCACTTCTTCCCATTTCCATCTTTCCAGGCTGTTTGGAATAAAATGTGCAAAATGCAACCTGGGGTTCAGCAGTAGTGATCTGGTGATGAGAGCCCGGGATAACGTGTACCACATCGAGTGTTTTCGGTGCTCCGTGTGCAGCCGGCAACTGCTGCCGGGAGACGAGTTTTCACTGCGGGAAGACGAGCTGCTGTGCCGGGCGGACCACAGCCTCCTGCTGGAGAGGAGCTCCGCTGGAAGCCCCATCAGCCCCGGACACATCCACTCCAACAGACCGCTACACCTAGCAGGTCAGGGTCTGGAGAGAGCACAGAAATATATGGAGAGTCATTTAGAAAGTGTGACTTGGTGCGAGAAAAGAAAGAAAAAAATAATTATTCCAGGTGTTGGATTTTTCTTTTTCTTTTTTAATGAAGTGCTGCTGTCTGTGCTGCAGTGGAGTGTGTTTGCGTAAAATGTGCAGCTTATATGATTCTATGTCAAGTCTGGGTTGCAAATTTTCTTAAGTCTAATTTTCCCACTGATCTCATTAGCGCTGACCTGCTCTGTTGTCATTATCTGAATAATCTGTCGGGCCTGTGTGAGTCGTTTCTGAAGCGGAGTGTGTGTGCGTATATGAAGGCTGCTGTGCGTCCGCGTGTGCGTATGTGTGTGTGTGTGTGTGTGTGTGTGCGTGCGTGCGTACGGAGCTGTCATCCCCGAGGCGCATGCCAAAAAACGTGAACAAAGTAAACGCGAGAATACTGTTCACCAACTTCCAAGTTCTCAGTTATAAAAAAGTGAAACGACAGGCCTCCGGTGGTGACACTTCAGGGCTAAAGTGATTTCATATGCCTGCTGCTGCTGCTGCTGCTGCTGTTTCCCCCCTCACTCATTTGGTGGAAAATAATCTACTATTTTTACGCAACACGAACAAGGATTATTACAAGCTGACAACAGAGGAAAACACAAGGATTTTTTTTAAGTGCAAAGAAAACATTTTAAAATAGGTGATTGCATGTAAAAAAAACAAAACAAAACAAAAAACAAACAACAAAACAAACAAAAAAAAAAAAAACGAAGCATAGGTTGATTATCGTGTAGCCTGTTTTTTTT
>JAPQRP010000019.1:19425305-19441180 GCA_037367295.1 Apogon hyalosoma | reverse complement strand
ATCTATCTATCTATCTATCTATCTATCTATCTATCTATCTATCTATCTATCTATCTATCTATCTATCTATACATACAAGTGCACACAGTTGTTTTCATGTGTGAAAACAGATCAAACAGACATGCGCCACATTCATGAACACATTCCGTGGGAGTCCATGCTGTCATTGTCAGAAACACATGTGGGAACCTCATTTCTGACACTTTTGATGGTTTTCTGACATAAAAGGCTGTTTGCTGTGATACTTTCTGACACTCCATGTCTTCGTCTTTTCAGGTGTCTTTCTCTGAATCGGGCTCTCTCGGGAACTCCTCGGGCAGCGACGTGACTTCTTTGTCCTCTCAGTTACCGGACACCCCCAACAGTATGGTACCCAGCCCGGTGGAGACGTGAAACGGGGCCCTCAGACCTGCAGGTCCCCACACCACTGCAAAGACAGTTGCAGCATGATCCCGGTCCCCTGCATGTGACCAGCTCATCACATCCAAACTACAGAGAGGAGTTTTTTTTTTTTTTTTTTAATTATTATTTCCTGGCTTGGAAGAGACTGATCGAAGACGCACCAATTGATTCCGTTTTTTTTTCTTTGGAGATTTCAGTGACAAAAGTAACAGTTGTTGCATGACTTGATACGGAGAAAGAAAATGTACAGAAGCAGAAGATCTCCCCTTGGATATACAACAAACAAACATACAAACAAACAAACAAACCGGAGACGTTTCCATGTCAAACCAGAGGGACATTCAACAAATTCATTGTGATCATATTGTGTCTTGTTTCTTCAACATAAGACTTTTTTGATACATTTATTGCGTTGTCGAGTCCAGTTGACTCAGATGTCTTTGTCTTAAGGTCTGCATGATAATCTGCAAATTATTCGTGTTGTAAAATACTTTATCTTAAGGGCAGGATACAGGTTGTTTGAGCTTCTCGAACAAAAGTAAGTTATTGTTATATTATTTATTGTTAGGAAACCGATTCGTAAAGGAATTATTAACTGATAAAAAAATAAAAAATAAAAAGCTGAATACATAAAGTGTCGTGATGACCAGTCTTTGCACAGGCGCAGTAAGAAGTTTGTGACTTTGCATTTTATTATCACTTATTTGTCAGTAATTTGCTTGAAATTGGATTTATTTGTCATAGGAAAATTTAGGAGCATATACGCGCACAAAAGCCCAGTTGGAATGTGTTTTGGAGCTCATTTTATGTTGGAAAACCTGAATCCAAAGGTTTCAGTGAGTCATTTTAGGATTTTGCAATAAGCGTAAAGAACACCATAGGGATGTGGGAGATATGAGGAATTTATCCACGGCGTTAAAAGGTTAAAGAAACATTCAGAGCTGTTGCGCACGGAGCATGTTGTTGGTCCTGTTCAGCCCAGACCTTCTGCACAGACTCGGCCTGAAGTGAAGTGAAGCCTGGAGGCTCTGTTGTCTTATCGTCCCCCAAGATCGTGCGTGTTTACCCCCTTCGGTTATGTAGCAGGAATCGGCCAGTGGTCATTTACTATCTTGGGGGCAAAAATCTGCTGTAAATTGTGCTCAGTCCAGTTCCTCTGGTTGAGTCACAAGCTGGTCTAGACAGCGCGCAGGAATCGGCGACCTCTTATCTGGTCCTGGCATCACCTGCAAGCGATACACTGACTGAAGCCACAACAAACTCACTAAACACCCCCTCCACGGACACACACACACACACACACACACACACACACACGGAGGACTACAACGCCCTCCCCAAAGCCCCTCGTAGGTGAGGGGAGCAGCTCGTAAAGGGTCACTTCTCTTCCAAGGTTTATTTTCCTTCAGTGAATTGCGTTATTGCGCACAGGTCAGCCAGGATGACAGCCCAGACCAAATGTACTGAACTCCTTTACAGAGGCGGAAACCTGCGTTCAGCTTCACATCTACACACGCAGATTATTCATTTTCAGGTCTGCATTTACACAGGCATTTTTAATATTATGAAGGCTGAAGTATTTTAGTCAATAGGACTGAAAATCCTTGTACAAGTGCGATAATTTCACTTCAATAAATTACGCAATTAACAGGATTTTTCTTTTTAACAAAGAATAAAAGGGAAAATGTGTTATGAAAAGAACATATTTATTTACAAATTGTTGATTTTGTACCATATTGCACTGACTATAGCCGATTCCACCTTGCATTTCGATTTATACATTATAAACAAAAGTACTTAAAGACAAATATTCATGTAGTTTAACTGTTAAAAAAAAAAAAAAAAAAGAAAAAAGAGAGAGAATACCCCCCTCTCCTTTTTTTTTCTTTCTAGTAGGATAAACCGGCAGTGTCTTAATCGGAAGTCTGAATGACAATAGACAGATAACAGATTTGTAATTGAGCTCTTTCAAATAAGATAAGTAAACAACGCAAGCAGATTAAGATAACAGAGAGAAAGGAGGAGAAACAATGGCGTTTACGGAAAAGAATGCAGACCTATTAACTCTCCTCTAGCACAAAATCATTACGGAGCCAATAATGTTTCCAAAACAGCTAATTTCCAACATGGACATTTAATTCATCCCTCACAGGCTCTCATGAAACTGATCCCATCAAAGCGCAAACACATGCCTTTCTTTACAACATTCCAAATTAAGAATCACCTTTAAGCACCAACGGCCTAATGTTAGCGTCTTATAAAGCGAATATATAAAAGCATAGGCTTTATTTTAAATGTATGTTAAAGTAATATTTCTGTGCATGCATGTGAGTTACAGATAGTGGGTTTATTCTTAATTCCAGAAAACATGATAATTAAAACATTTTCGTTAAATTGTTAAATTACAGAATTGGGCATTAAATAGAATAATGTGGCGATTTATTTGGGGAAAAAAAATTGCCACAATAAGCCATTAAGCCAGTGATTTAAAAAAAAAAAAAAAAGTGCGTATTTTAACATCACTATACATTTTTTCCTCCCCAAGTGTATTAATGAATTAGGGTTCTTATTTGTCTGCGTTCCACACACAGATCAGAGATCACGTCCTCTGACACCAATAAAAGGTTGCTTGAGTACCTGTAGGCCACATGATCTTCTATCAAGTCTATCAATCGGCGTTTTCCCACAGTGCGTTAAACAAGAACCAAAATAAACACCGGTGATCCCTGTCGACAGGGCGCACGCACTCAGATCAGGCAACATTATCTGCGCCTTTCAGTGGGATCACCCTGAAAACACACGGCTCTAATTGACCTAATTTACCAGGGAGCAGTTTGGGCCTTTACGCAGCACTGCGGAGGCAAAATGGACTTTGAAACGCACGCAGGCCTCGGTGACCAAACATTAAATACTCACAAATTTATTTCTCACAGCCTCGACCCCACACACTCGGACTAACCCCCCCCCCCATTCATACACACACATACACACACATTACCCATGATTAACTCCGACCCGTGTCAGTCCCGCACCTCTCAAAAAGTCTCCCTGTGTCAGGTTGCCACAATGCAACTAGAAGCTGTCAGAGGGGAATGACACCGTATCATTAATGATTAAGAGGACGAGTCCATTTAAAGGTGTGATGTAATTCTCTAATTGGCAGAGGGTGTGCGTAATTAGATCACCCGCGCGTTCGGGAGGAGCAGCGCCGCCCACCGCGACCAGTCACTAAACGGTCACTGAAAGCCTGTGAATGACGGACGCACACAGCTGAACAGCACCTTCCACACACAGACCATTAACATGTACTTTAACTCATGTGGACAACCCTAACCCTGTATGTTTAAAACAAACACGGACGCCAACGGAACACACCTGCTCTTCACTGTACTCCCTTTATTCTTAGAAACATTCACAACAATTTGATCTAATTACAAAGATGTTATTTAATTTTTTCAGAAATACCTGCATTATGTATTTTTTTCCCCCTTATAAAATATTTCAACATCGACAGTATCTCCGTTATTCCGTCGTCAGGCTCAAATGTATCGAATTAAAAACATAGTCTAATACGACAAACATGCAATTAGAAAACATAAAATCGGTTTTTGTTAAAACAGCTTAAGAGAGGTCTGAAATTAACTTTATATGTGCTCATTCTTACAGTAGCTGCCCTATTGTGTCTGTAGTCATTTTCATGTAAATTTGTCAAATGGCAAGAAATTTACCTTTGCCACCATCTCAAAAGCACTGTTTTATATTATATATTTATTATATTATACTAATATTATAATATTCATAAGATTATGAAGCCTCTTGAAATGATTATCTACACAGTCAATGGTGGGAAAATCAGATACACTACTACTACTACTACCACCACTAATAATAATAATAATAATAATAATATTGATAATAATAATAACAATAACAATAATAATAAGAATATTGATAATAATAATAATAATAATAATAATAAGTAATATTTCATTTATCATTGTATTTGAAATATTAAAATAATATAAGGACTTTCTTGTTGTCTTAACAGTCCCACAGTGTCAGACATTCAGCCAAATGTTGCTTGTGTGATTCCTGTGAAGGCTCTGTGAAAGGTTTGACACCCGGGCCCAGTATGACCTTGATCCTCGAGTGGGGGCCACCAGCAGAGGAACTGCTGGGACGAACTTCAAGTCCAAACTCTCCGGGGAAGCATTCTGACAGGCTGACTTAATGCAGAGACTGAACCGGGAGGATTTTTCTTTCTTTCTATTTTTTTTCTGCAAGAGAAAAAAACCAAAGAGGGAGTGGAGAAGAGAAAGTGTTGCACTTGAGTGGAGAAACAACACTGACTGGGCTGAGGGTCTCAACAGCTTATGTAAAATTAAATCACAGAGAATGATACAGACTCAGAAAAACAAAGCTATCTGTGGGATCTTTGCAAACTGGTTCTCAAAATAAAGGAGATAGTGGAAAAATTAGTGGGAATTGCATAATATGTGAAACAGGATGTACCAAAATAAGACCTCAAAGATATCTCCATTCTATCTTCTCATTCATCTCATATAATCCTCACAAAACAAACAGACAGAGCCTCGGATCCTGTGTCAACAACAGTAAATTGTGCGGTGTGTTTGCAATGTGCACCTCCTGTCAGGTGTTTTAATAGAAAATTTAAGGACCAATTTATCTTCAGCGGGTAATGGCCAATTTAACATCTACTGACAAGAATTTAATCATCTCTACTCTTAGGTTACACTGATAATGAAAGGGCAGCATCAACATCTATGTGTACTAACGGACTACTGTGTACTATCGATCCAAGGGAATGAATGCTGCTTTTATGGGAAACTGACACAATGAGTAAATATCCACATATTATCCTTTAAACTTTTAAAAGCACTAAGGCCAACAGGGGAGCAGGTATTTCAAGAAGAGCATTAGAAAAACAAATATTGATTTTTTTTTGAGGTTGGATTTTTTTTTTTTTTTATGTGTTGTGTTGAAATATAATATTTTGTGTGGATGTAAACACATTAGGAAAAAAAGAAGAATTTTGCTATTTTAATGGATATCCAAGAAGTGCAGTAAAACATAAGCTCGCTTTACCGTACTTTAGGTGAACCTTTATGGAGGAAACTGCAACAAGCCTGCAGTATCACAGAAGCTGTGTGTGTTTTCATGTCGTGTGTTCTTGAGCATATGTTGTTGAATCCTGTGTGCGCGTGTGTGTGTGTGTGTGTGTGCGTGTGTGTGCGTGTGTGTGCAGCAGACCTCGGTTTTACCTGGAACACACACAGAGAGCCACAGTCAGCCTCTCTGGTCCCACTGCTGAGACAGTGTCAGAGCTCTGTAAATCACACCGCCCCACCCACACATAAATCTACTGCAAAAACAACACACCAACGCCCATTAGGAAGAGAAAAGAAGGTTAGAGCCGCCCCCCTTGACAATGACTTGCTATAAAACACAATGAGGGTTCACCTGCGCTTACCTCCCATTTGACAAGACCAAACTGTCAGTAGCCGGACGACGAAGACGAACACGTGTCACTGGAACCAAACAATGAGGCAACGAGTGTGAGTCACGTCAGAGGAGAAAGAGCATCAAAAGGTTTCAGGGAGACACTCATCAGGGTCATATGAGTGTCAGTTCAGGAGTTCAAGAATGTTTTCAGGAAGCCTTTGTGTTTTAGATTTAGTGCTAAAGTTAAATTAACCTTATGACTCATAAGTTAGGATGAAGCCGAGGCTATCTTTAATTACAGCGTACAGAGGCATAAATGACACTGATATACTGCCTCTGTCAGACAGAAAGACTCTGAATTAAGACAGTTGTCTGTTCACCAGATAAGGACATTTCAGCAGTTGGCTGTCAGTGACTGGAAGCATATTTTACAAACACTCCTTCCATTTATTCACATGCACATTGTATGTCTGTTATTGCTAATGTACTGATCCTGATTCAATACCATATTTGTGAAGGTGAGCCTTCATTTAAGATAAATCCTTCCTGATGAGGCAGGAATTCAATGTCTCTTGTGTTTACAGCCACAACAGCAGTTTCAAACCACAAACACATCGACTGTGACCAGTTCAGTCGAAGAAGCACTGAGTAAGACACAAATGGTCCTGAGTCAGTGAGAGATACTGAGCATACAAACAGTGAGAGGGGAGGGCTCGGCCTGCCAGATGCACCGCTCCTCATCTCCCAAGGCGTTCCTGCCACTTTAAGAAATGAAGCAATATCATTAATGGAGGCCTCCGAGGGCTGACATCTTGCTCCAATTCACCAGTCCCCGTCCATCACACCATTACGAAGGGCCCAGCAGTATTAAAATCCAATCACTCCTCTGGCTAGTTTGATTAAGGAGGGCGACCACACAAAGGAGGGCCCGGCCCCTCTGCCAGGGAGTCCCCAGAGGCTAGAGCAGGTCTCTGGTCCCAGGCTGCACCCAGCCAGGCTCTGGCCACTGTAGAAGCCTTCCAGTAATCTAGTGTGACTCCTTGCTGTTGTTCCAGTACGCCCTAGTGGGTAAAGGTTTGCATTATCACCCCTGATTCCCTGATCCACTTCACTTCTGATTCACAAGAATTCAATTCAGTATTGATTTGGTCGGGGATGTTTCAGTTTCAATAGTAAGTTTGCTTGAACGTGAAAGATAAATATCAGATAAATAAGGCTGTGAATTGTGCAAGGAACTCCCTAATGGCTCTGTTCAGCTGTACATATAACAACTGAAAGGGTTCTACAGTATCTGCACGCTTCTCTTTTACTTTATTTAACTGATTATATTTATGTTTTATTGATTATGTTTAAATTTGTGTGTTTTTAACTTGTTTCTTTTCTATTTTTATAAATCACTGAATTGTTCAGTGTATGCATTGTGCTACACAAATAAATTTGCCTTGCTTAACCTGGTGTATTATCCTCCTGAGACCCAGTAGGTAAAGGTTTTGGCTTTTTTTTTTTTTTTTTTTTACATGAAATAACTGCCTTGGAAACAACATGATGCAACAGTTTTTAATTTTCTTTCTTTAATGTCTTATGTCGTTTTTTATTTTTCAGCCCATAAAGACAGCACTTCTTCTGTGGCAGTTCCCAAATGAATTTTTCTATCTATTTAATAACTCATAATCGATTTATCACCATTTATTATAATACTATCCTCTGTATTTTGTGTTGTTTCTATGTAAGTTATGTATTTTCCTATTTTTATTTTCTGATAATGTAGATGTTCATAAAAGCTCAGATTAAAGTTGTGTTTTACTATATCCAAAACAGAGAAAACTAAAGAAAAAGTGACTTTTTCAACAAAAAATATCAGTAATTGAACATAAAACATGATGACAGTGTTTCCATGGTAACTACGGAGCCTCTGAACGTCCAAATGGGTCATATCTGATGACCATGAAAAGACAACAAACTGCATTTTACACCAATTATCTCAAAGTATTAATAGGTTTAGTGGCTCAGAAGTTATTAAATATTTTAGATGAGTAGATGATTTTGGTTTGGGCCTTTGTGGGTTAAATAAAGCTGTGAAACTCTTGTCCACTACAGAGGACAAAAATGCATTGCTGGGGTCTCAGAAGGTTAACGAAAATATCAGTGTCAATACATGAAAACTGATCTAAAGCAGCTACATGAATGTGCTTTCTATTTTACAAATATTAATAAGTGCTTTCTTAAGTGCAGGTGGAAGCTTGAACTTTATTCATCGCTACAAAATGAACCTATGGACTTCACTCATCATCATCATTCATCCAACAACAGTCAGTCAGCCTTTATAATGACAAAAAAACACACAGATCTTAGGGAGTCACTCAGATTGACAGCCACATTTTTCAAAAACAGAATAGCACAAACTTAAATATGAATTATTTAAGAGATTTTAAGGGCCTTGCTCATAGCGCATCACTCACATCAGTTATATCTCCCTGATCCCAATATCTGCATTTGGCTTTGAACCAGCTGCTCACTAACTCCCCTTCTCTAAATTTCAGGCTACTGCTGTCCCACTGAGGGGTCACATCGGTCACACTGCGTCTGGGAAAAAAAAGGCTGCATCACAGGTACAGACCTCTGAGAGCAGATCCTGAACCAAATTAAAACCAGAAGGCCAGGGTGAGTCTCCTCAACCACAGTGACATAAATTACTGGGATTTACAAGATTTTTAAAACACTTTTAACAATACCCCTCTTTTAATGTGTTCTCTGTTTAATAATGCACTTTAGCTTTTAAGAGCATGATAAACAAACCAATAATTCACTTTTTTTTATCATCTGAGGGTGAAGCCCTTCAGGACTGTGTTCTACAGCAGCGTTCAAAGGGGACTCAAATGGATCAAATGAAGGGCTGTCGCAAGATGTTTTGGACAACAGTTGAGATGTAACTGGTGATCTCTTTGCTCTCTTGAAGATAAAAGTACACTGAAGATCATCTTTCTCAATACTGGGCAGCGTATAAAAGAGACACTGATGCAGCAAAGGAATAAACACATGATTTTATAACAGAGGTTCTGGGCCTGAGTCATGGGAGGAGACGAGAAGGTCATATGGGTAGCACACAGGTCACACAACGCTGAATGATTGTGGCAAGTATTTTATCCAAGAGATGAACCTATCATGCCCTTTTTAAAATTAGATAGATAAAATACAAAATACATTTTGAGCAATTAAATGAAATATTATTCAGCTGTATTTAAAACATGATCCTTTTGCAGAGGTGGTGAGAGTAAACACATTCATTTTTCAGGTGTAAAATGACTAGAAGTACAGTTTCATTTTCTTTAAGATTTAGATATATTTTACTGTCCCAACAGGGGGATGAGTGCCGCATTGCAGATGCAAAGGTAAACACAAATAATACACTATAACACAATAAAATACTGTTGTCTGACCAAAGCATCAGCAGGAAGTAAAATCACATTAAAATAAATACTAAGAACAAAAAACAAACAAACAAAAAACAGGCTCTGAAAAGTACTTAAAGTATAAAAATAAAAAGTAGGCATTTCTTACAGCTGCATCTGTGCACTTCAACACTATAGCCACATATACTATTAATATAATTTGACCACTATTAAACTATTTTAACACAAAGAAAACTAAATACTGCAATAATGATTAATTTTCTTTTCTCCAATTCAATTTCCAATGTCAGCAATGGAGACTGAAATATTATAGCAGCTTTTTGCTCCACTGTTATGTTTTTTCCTGTTGTTTTTGTCTCTATTCTGTCTATTATTCACCAACGAAAACACTAAGGGATGTATTCTTTACATGTTAGTATACTGTAGGTGTGCAAAATAAGACTGATCAATAAATCCCCTCAAATGCATTAAAACCAAAGTTAGGAGCCTGTTTTGTAAATTCTAAGGAGTAGAAAGTGTAGGTATTTGTGTTAAAGTGTAGGGAGTAGAAGTAAAACTTGTCAAGTCCGACAGAGATATTCAGAATTTGTCCAATCGTGTGCATGTGTGTCAGTGAAGTCTGTCAGTGTTGGATCTGGGAAAGCTCACAGTAGCATTTGGCTGCATTTTCAGTGTGTGAAGCTTCACAGGATAAGTCAATGATTCTCCAGGCTGCCAAGACATATAAAGAGGCCTCGGCAAGAGAACAGTTTCATAAATCTTGAAACAATGAAATTCAAAGATTATTAATCTTTCAGCAGGCAATGAATGTTACAATGTGGAAAAAAGACAAACATGTAACAAATGACTTCCTATAGGAGCCCAAGCATTTGTCATAAATGTAAGAACTCAGAGGAAGCAGGGAGGAAGACAACTGACGTCTGTGTTAGAGCGAGGACCTGGAACTGAACGCATACTCTTTCACACGCACACACACATACCCCAACCCACTACCAGCCGCCACAAATCACTGGGCCATCTCATATAATCCTCCACCAGCCAGTGCCGCAGCATTAAACATCCAAACAAATTGTCCTTCGTCAAGAGCTCGCTGCAGGAAAAGACATAAAGCAAAGGCAGATAGCTGGGCAGGGCCATGGGGTTGGATCTAGAGCCGTGTGGCAGCCTCTCTGCAGCTCCAAGAAACTGGACCATAATGTGTTGGCTGCTCTCTGCCTGTCAGCCTGCATTAAACTGTTCCTTGCAACTTTTGAAAGAGATTTCAGGGATAGCGCGAGCACTGAAGAACCACTCGATAAGACAAATGGGCATTCTTGGGTTTTCCTGCATATTTTCTTTTCTCGTCTTATTTCTACATCAGTCTGCTGCAGATGAATGAAGCAAACCCATGCAGTTGTTTAGAGTTCAAATCAGTATTTCAACAATTTACTTAAAACTTTAGTTCATGTAAATTGTGATAATACAGTTATGCACCAAGTGAGTAATGTTCTCCTTGTGGCCATGTTAGTCCAATATGTAACACTGTTGCCTATATAATTTTGTTTTCAGACACAATCCTCTTTTTATTCCTGTTTATACACATCAATAATCCCCTTTGACCACTATATACTGAGTCCCAGTTACACTTTATATATCAAGAATAAATCATATCGTCACAATCATTTCATGAGAAGAGGTAAAAATATTTCATTCCGACCTTATGGGCAATAGTGTAGATGAGAAAAGAGCATTGTGAATGCTTTAGTGTTCGAATATACTGTATGTGCTGTGGTGAAAATTCACTACTCTGATTCTATGACATTATACCAATAGTCACCATCAGCAAAAACTGATCAGTGAAAGTGTGTGAAATATAGCAGTGCCAGGGTATAGGTATGTTTCTTTCCTCTCACAACTGAATATATCCAAAAACTGCACTTCTGCTTTTATCAAAATCTTTTAAAATGCATGTGATGTGTCTATGCCTGGATGCTTCTGACTAGCTTGACTTCGACAGTCTTATAGACAATATTTTTAAAGTCAATGAAATAAAATCAAAATAAAATAAAATGCACTCAGATAATCTATCTTATTATTAGTTTATTTGAATTTATTGATATAGGACCAAGAGATAATGAACCTGGAGATATACAGTGGGGATATAAATTGTGATTTCTGCAAAGATTAACTCCATAAAACATGACACTGAAGAAGTTTGTGATCAGCTGCTACTGAAGAGGCTAAAGGATGTGAAACACAACTGAACACAAGAGCCACTTCTAACTTCCTTATTTAGATACTTCCTTGTCATTCTTCATCTGAGATGAGATCTAAGTGTTAAGCAATGTATCCTGACAAAGATCAGTCTTGTAAGCTGTGCCCTAACACTCACACTCACATCAGATCTCCAGTTTTTTTTCTCTTTGGAAAGCTGGAAGTGGGCACGGTCAGGATCCAGATAAGAGCGAGGGCACTGCTGTATCTGGGAGATCTGAGAGATGCCGAAAGCTCTTGTGAAAAGGAAACTAGGCTTAAGCTGCTGTAAGGACTTATCTTTACTGTTTCCTATACCACCTACTGACAGATCCTTAGACTGTGTAAATTCCTGTGTCTCCTGAAATGACTCCAGGCAGACAATGAGACGACACTTTGTGTACTGACGTGTGCTATAACACAGAGAACACAGGAGTTTTTACAAGGTATGTGGGAGACAAAGACAAACACAAGTTTCATGTTTTCCACATTGTGTTTGAAAATTAACAGCCTGTTTTATGCATTTTGTATGATTCACTCCATGAGCTATCAATAGGGCATTATCAGTTATGTCACTACTTTGATTTTAATTTACATCCTTTTGACAAATTTTACTATAAAAAAAAAAAAAAAACAACAATCAAATAAAATACCGTGTCAGTCTACGCTTCAAAAAATTCCCAGAATGTTCCCAGAGGATGATTCAATGTGTAAGGAGCAGCAGGGCTGGAAACAGAATCCAATGTTATTGTAGAAATGAAGGTGTATAAGTCACTCCTGAGATGGCTTTTGTATTCGGAAGAGTTATTTATATCTGAAGAGCAGGGGGCATTTATCATCTGGGGTAGTGGTTCCCCTTCAAAGTTCTCCTTTTTATGACATGCATTATTTCTTGTGCACACACATAAACAAAGCCAGGGCTGCCGGCACTGAATCAGCAGACTATGTCACCGTGTGGCCCCCGGGTCAGGCCAGCTTTCTTGTGCCGCCAGTGCTTACATTAGCATGTGAAAGGCTAAAGCTGTTCCAAATATTCACTCTAAACATTTATCCTGCCCCAGTCTCTCATGGAAAAAAAAATCCAGGGACTGGGAAAGGGTCTGAGGACAGGATCTGAATTAATAACATTCTGTTATGAGAAATTAATTATGGTGGGTATAGAAATATTGAGCAAATAAGGAATTTTCCCAAAATATTTTCCTGATTAAGTCTTAATCTTATCTTATTTAATGGCTTTTGCACACATTTTTTTCTTTAACATGACAGTAGCGTTGCACTATAATTTACATGCTTGCATTTTGTTTGTAGATGTTTTGTTTTGATGTGATTTTAAGTGATGTTCCTCAAATCTTTCTCCAAGACAGCCTTCATTAGCAAAGTCAGGCCTGTCCATAACGTGGCAGCAGGCAGGCACCAGCAGTCTGTGTTTACATTGGAAGTGCCTGGAAATGAATTTCCCCACACTAGTCTCATTTGTCTTATCAATCTGTAAATGTGTTGCCCTGATGATTGAGGAACACATTAAAAATTTTCACAAAAAGGGATTTCTTTTTCTAATCACTGAGGAGCAGAGCTAAGTTTAGACCCTGCGCTACTGCAAATATTCTAAATTAGCAGAGTGCGTCTGCTGGGGAGACCATGGAGGAACATATAAATATTCAAGAGGTACATGTTGTATTCCCAGTCTGGTCATTCTGTTAACTTTTCCACACTGCAAGCTGAATCATCTGTCATTCACCCTAATTTAATCATCAGCCACTCTCATTCAATTATCCAATATAATATGCAAATGAAACGAACAATGGCCAGCTCATGCTAATTATGTACATCAGAATAATTAAATTGGATAGAAGTGGTGGAGGGGAACTGAACTATCATAAAATGGGGAGCAGATTCTTTAATTAAGGCTGCAAAAATTTTATTAGAATCTGTAATCTGCCCGTAAATTGTTGAATGGTGGCCATGCACAGGGGGAACATTACTCTTATTGAAAAGAGCTCCCTGAAGACTCGCTCAGGGAAGCACCAAGGGACGTGGCTTTTATCAAGGGCAAATCCATCCTAAAACAGTATTCCCATTTATTATATCAATGATCTTGGACTGTGAACATGAAGAACTTATCTGAAAGTGACGGCGAACCATAAAAAAGCTGGCAATACACAGAAGAAGACTGAAAGAGAGGAACCGGCGGTGATCATTTTATCATTTTGTTTGTGTGTGTAAATGTTAGGAGAGCAACAAAACAAAGTTAATCTGAATATAAAAATCTCAAAACACACTCTCCAATGCAGGCTCAGTTTTCCTCGGGTCATAATAAAGCAGTTAGTGGACTGAGTGAATAATCTGGATTCTATTTAAACTACATTTTCACTCGACAGTAAGCAGAACTAAGTAATGTAAATTGTGGCTGCTGTGCCAAGGCGGCGGAGCATGCCTGGCAGCCAGTTAGACACAGAGAAACATCAGCCTTAATCCTCTTCTCTGCTACTGCATGCATGCAGGCACCAGTGCCTCCCCACAACAGACCAGCCATGTCCAGCAGCACAATACGACACAGTCTGCCATGGGACACACAATGGCTCACTCGGTGGACCAGCAGACAGCGAGCAGCAGGACCCTGGACAAGGTGCTGAAGCCACTAAAATATTTACAGAGGCGTGTTTTGTTGCTTTTGTGTCGAGTGATTGAAAAGAGAGACCTCTGACAGTCTCTTTCCGCCTGGTTTAGACAGTCTATCTGGCCTGTGGTTGACTTCATTAAAAAGTCACTGGCAACAAATAATAAAAAAAGTTATTAGGGAGCAACTTTTTCTTTTTCTTTTCTATTCTTTTCTATTTTTTTTTTTGGGTGAGGAGAGGGATGACATGGGCAGGGATGAAAGATTCCGATAAGAAAGCCATCACATATAATTCATCACGTTCTGTGCCGACAGACAACAACACCTCTCTAACACCGTGGTTTATCCTGTCCGGCCCAGACAGTATTTGCTAAACATGTCAGAGTGACAGAACAGCAGTAGGTCAGGAGCACTGTAGATTAAAGAGGGAGTGAGTTTGAGTGAGGACGTAGGAACATGTAAACTGACACACGCTTGTCTGCTTTCCCTTCCTTTTCTAATATATCTACAGTAAATGTGCATGCGTGGAAAAGACTGTTTACACTGAGTGTCCTCTTTGGAGAACATAACAAGTATCGACAGCCCATATTTACAGCTTTAGTTTAACACAGAGTCACTGGAAATCTATCAGTTCAGTTGAATTTTCTATTATAATGGGATTTTTATTGTTAGTTGTTTGTATGATTTAAACCATGCTCTTCATATCTGAGCTATACACAGTGTTTATAAAAGAAGAATATATCACCATTTAACCCATAAAGACCCAGTGCTCCTTTTGGACCAGTTCCCACATGAATTTTCCCCTTTATTATAATATTATGCTCTGTATTTTGTGCTTTTTTGTGATAATCATATATTTTCCTATATTTAATTCACTGATCACGTAGATGTTCATTAAAGCTCAGAGTAAAGTTGAGTGTCATTACATTAAAACAGAGAAAACTGAAGAAAAAGTGATTTTTTCAACAAAATCTCTCATTAACTGAAAATAAACCCAGTGTTTCCATCCACTGTCACTGATCCAACTCCATGGGTTGTACTGGTGAATCAATGTTGTAGAAGATGACAGTGTTTCCACGGTAACTACGGAGCCTCTGAACATCCAAATGGGTCATATCTGATGACCATGAGAAGATGACAAACTGTATTTTACACCAGTTATTTGCATGTATTACTTATTAGTGGATCAACAGGTATTAAACAGCTTAGATCAGTAGATGGTTTGTGTCACTGGTGGCTTTTTGGGTCTTTATGGGTTAATATATGTTGAATGTTTTTCATGATTTATTGTCTTGTTTCCTGACTGAATGAACATAAATAACAAACTATTTCACACTTCACTCTTTCACTTTGAAGCACTTTCATACTACAGTCATTTACTTGTCAAAGGCTGAAATTACAGTTATTCTATTTGCACTTGTGTGATCCCTAAAACTAAACTGTTCTTTTTTGTGTTTCTCAGAAAGCACACTGGAAAAAATAAAACAAATCAAAATCTTAAGTGTATTTTTCTCATTTCTAGTCCAAATATCTCATTACACTTAAAATAAGACATAATCACCTAAAGAATAACTTTTCAGTGAGATATAAGATAAGATTTTTTTTATTTTTTGTTTTTGCTTAATTCAGGCAAAAAAATCTGCCAATGGAACAAGTGAAAATTATCTTGGTGAGATAAGATTTTCCAGATCTATTGTCTATAAATCAGTTCTTATATCTCACTGAAAAGTTACTCTTTAGGTGATTATGTC
>JAPQRP010000019.1:19381718-19418529 GCA_037367295.1 Apogon hyalosoma | reverse complement strand
ATTTTAAGTGTGATGAGATATTTGGACTAGAAATGAGAAAAATACACTTGGTAAGATTTAGATTTTTGCAGTGTAAAGAGCAGTTAAAAGCATCACAGAGCCACAGCAGATTTCACAGACTGCTAGAAAATAAACCAGACTAGACAGAAAAAGCAAATATAGACACAAAGGCTTTAAGTGCTGCTCATGTTTTTACACTGCTTAACACTGTGCTTTTTCATTATTTAAGGAAGTGCACTGTTCACCTTTTACTGATTCATTGTGACATACAGTGTGGAGTGACAAAATTATTTTGTTTTGTATTTCAAAGATATACTGTTTTTCCTAATAAAATTTATACTGAATATTCTTAACTTCACTGAATAATTTGAATGATGAATTAAAAAAAAAAGCTTGAAAGCTAAAATAGATTTTTTTTCCCTAAATATTGTCACATAGTGCATAAAGTTCACATATTATTGGAACTGACTCTGTACAGTGACTCATTTGCTGAATAGGATAAATTATTACTAGTAGCCGTAACCCTCAAATATCTAACAGCTGACCAAAAAAGCATCGACTGATCTAAGATGTTTAACAACGTTTGAGCTGTTAATCTTATCGCTACATGTAAATGATTCAGGTAAAATGCAGTTTCTCAGCTCTTGTGTCTTTTTGGATGTTCAGAAGATCAGTAATGAAAGTGGAAACACCATCATCTTCTACAACATTGATTCACCACTAAAACCCATGGAATTTGATAAATGACAGAGGTTGCGGACGCTTCTGTTTAAGTTCAGTTAATGAAGTATTTAGCTGAAAAAGTCACTTTTTCTTCAGTTTTCTCTGTTTTGATACAACATTTGAAATCACTCTGAGCTTTTTTGAACATCTATGTGATTAGTGAGTTAAATATAGGAAAATACCTGATTTTTACCAAAAAATGCAAAATGTAGATGACAATATTATAGTAAATAGTGGTAAATCACTTAGAGAAAAAAATCACTTGGAAATTGTCACGAAAATAATGTTACGTCTTTATGGGTCAAGGTGCTTTTACGTCACAAATGTTCTTTTTTATCCAGTGAGTGTTTCTTACTCCTTCATGAGTCAATTACTCTTATCTATCTGTCAACTGATTTAGTATCCAACACTAGCTCCGACTCGCAGACCAGTACTGACTAACTTGGAGGTTTATACCTTTGTTATCGGATCATTTTGGTAGTCAGCATTAGTCAGAGTAGATGTATACTCTGAGAACAGAAGTGCAAACTGACCCATGTCTTTAGCTACTTACATGAACCTGAATCACTGACTGGACTGTCAACCTTGTGCCAAACTTTAGTATTAGTACAAATCTTTGTTCATGAGTAAGATCGGATTTACAGCAGGAGCGTGGGAGGAAGTCACAGGAGAACCCTAACACTTATAAACACTGATATATGACTTACTTTCCTGTTCCTCCTGTTTGTTTGTTTATGAGAATTTAGAACCTGATGCCTTTGTTTTTACTTCCATTTTAATCACTGCTGTGGCTGAAGATTATATTAATTTAAAATACTTTTCTTTTTTTGGATCCTCTTAAACGTAGTCGTCTTTTTTGTATTTCTTGCGGTAATACAAGCAGCAGGTTGAATTTGGCTGTAGCGCACAAACAACACCACCTCTGCGCCCTGCCTTGTCTGTCCACATGACGGATTAGCGGGGGTTGAAGGTCTCACTCGTTTATTCTCACAGAAGAAACATCCTCTCCTGGACTTGGAGGTGATGGGGCTGGTTTGTGAACCATCTGAGATGAGTGCATATGAGAATTCATTGTGTGCTGTGATGAATTAGTGTCTGATGTGCAGTGTTTAGTTTCAATGCTGTGTCTATAAATGCCCTAATAATGTGTTATGTATGATATCTTAACCCATAAAGACCCAGTGCTACTTTTGTGGCAGTTCCCAAATGAAATTTTCTCTATTTCTACCTTTCTTAACTGATTTATTACCATTGTTTTTTTTGTTTTTTTTTTTTAGAATATTATCCTCTGTATTTTGCATTTTTTGGTGTAAATTATGTATTTTCCTATATTTAATTCACAGATCATGTAGATGTTCATGAAAATTTTGAGTAAATTCAAAGCTGATTATATCAAAACAGATAAAATTAAGAAAAAGTGACTTTTTCAGCAAAGATATCGCTAACTGAATGTAAAAATGTGTTTCCATCCACTGCCATTGATCCAACTCCATGGGTTGTACTGGTGAATCAATGTTGTAGAAGATGACAGTGTTTCCATGGTAACTATGGAGCCTCTGAACGTCCAAATGGGTCATATCTAATGACCATGAGAAGATGAAGAACTGTGTTTTATACAAATTATTGACATGTATTGACAGGATTAGTGGATCAACAGGTATTAAACAGTTTAGATCAGTAGATGGTTTGTGTCACCGGTAGCTGTTTGGGTCTTTATGGGTTAAAATATTTATGAAACTTATTGTATTCATGTTAATGTTACAGAGAGGGACCTAAATGTAGTTTTAAAAAAATCTTCATATTGCTTAATTTACACTGAACATTCTGAACATTCTCAACATCCTTAACTTAACTGAATAATTTAAATGATGAAGTCAATTTAAAGCCTAAAAGCAAATATGAATTAATTAATGTATTTATTTTTTTAAATACTGTCATATAGTGCATAAAGTTTGCATGGTATTGGAAGTGACTCTGTAAAGTGACTTGCATTTTTCACTTCTACGACAACCTATCCTCAGCCTATTTCCTCTGCTTCTCTGATAGCAGAAATACATGCAGGCAGCACTGTCAGATGTGTTGTACTGATAAACTAAAGGTTATCTTCAAAAAAAGTCAGAAATCTGTTTTTACTTATGCGCAATCTAACTTCAGTGGCTGCATCTGTTTACTGACAGACTGTCTCAGCCAAGTTTCTACAGCAGCCAGACCATCTCTAATGACTGCACAGTAGGTGAAATAAGACGTGCATAATGTACAAGTGATCGTTTATGGCACATCTTTTATTTTTGACAGTCGACAGTGATTTACTTGAGCTTCCACCACGTGTAAAAATGAGTGGCAGCTTGTCAGCAAAACAAGAAAAAGATGTTGGACGTTAAACAGGTGAGGTCTAAGTGTCACATTCAGCCCACATCCTGAATGGGAATCCTTGTTCCCAGATGAAAGGCAGGAAAGCAACATATGGAACAGCGATGATTTGACTTAACACAATTATCTCTAATAAAGTAATCACATAATTAGCCTGCAGTTTCCCATTTCACTCTGATACATTAAAACCGGGTGCACAAACAAATACAAAACTGTCTGATGTCATTGCTACAACTAAAAACCCTTTCAGGATTTATAATGAGTCCGCAAACATTTTCATTACAAATTTGCACCCCACTTTCAACCCTAAATAAGAGAGAGCCGTACTTCCTCCCATAAATACCATGTGCAGGTATCTCTTACCCAGCGGCATGCTTAGCACAGGATGGAGACCTGTATGCCAATACCTCCACAGTGTAAGGGCCTGATTGTGTGCGGGGCTGCCCGGTCAGACTTAATGCTGTACTGAGACACCTGAGCATAAAGCACAACTCTTGTACATCAGCCAGTGCTGCTCCATGGCTCTTCTGTCCTCTTAAAACCAAGGAAAGAGGAAGGAAGGCTCATTTCCACCTCCTCCTGCAAAAATCAATGTATCTCTTGAACACTGGAGGGTCAGGGCTGTCAAATGGCACTAAAGAGACACCATTAGGTCTCCTAGAGGCCACGGGTTACTTCTTGATGTACTCATCTGAGACAGCAGGAATGAAAAGTGTGCCTCTTTGCAAAGGTAACGTTTTAAGGATAGGTACATGAAAGGGGCGAGTAGACTGGATCATGAATAAATCCACCTCCTCTGCTCAAATATTTATTAACCATCTCTTTGTGAATGAACAAACATTCTCAGACAGCAAACCCCCTCATATTATCCACGACTATAGGTTACATCCACTGGCTACTGTGCAAAGGGTGGTTGTGTTGGGCCTGTGGAATGAGTTGGGGAACAAACGGCAGGTTTCTCACACATATTCAGTGACAGGCGTGCAGCCGATCAAACAGCTGGCTGTCATTAGAGCCCAGCAGCTGGGCTTGACATGGCACCGACGGCAGCTCACAGCCAGAGCTGACGCTGACACAAACTACAATCAGTCGCAAAAATGTCAAATATGACAAGCTGCTGTTAGACATTTTGCTGCTGTTAAAATAAGTTTCTGCACAATAGATAAACAATGGAAGTGAGGTGGTGTTGATTTGTGAGAGATTTATTAGATGATACGGAACCGAGAGATGACATACTCGACATGTATGATTTTAACTACAATTAAAGGTGATGTCTGTGCACTTGATTATTTGTAATTCAACTAAAACATTGACAAAAATTGTAGTAAAAGTACACTGTTGCCCATAAAGTTAGAATAATTTTGTTTTCAGATACATTTCTATTTTTAACAAACGGTAAAGAGGAACATGTCATGAACCTCCAAGCAATAATGAACAATGTAATAAAAAATGGTCAGAGGTGCTCTTTGGTGAAGGGATCATCTGCCTTCATCAGGGGGGACAAAACCCTGATGTCCCCCCTGATGAAGGCCAGCAGGCTGAAACGCACTGGGGCTCAGTGAGGTCCACTGAGATAAAAATTATAAGAGTGCCTTAGTTTTTATATTTTTTGTACATTTCTATTTTTATTCCTATATTTACACACATCAGTAATCACCTCTGACCAAGTTCAATGATCATATGGTACCAGTTACACTTTATCTATTAAGAATAAACCACATTGTCACAGTCAAATCATCAAAATTTGTATTTTTATTTATTTATTTTTAAATTATTGAGCCTGGATGTTCCAATTTAATAATCCCTATTGGTAACAAGCATTTGTGATCTACCAGTTATCCCATACATCACAGATAACTACTATAAAAAAAAAATAATAAAAAAGAACTACATGTCAAGACTTTTTGTCAATATTGTTCATCAGTGGAAAATGAAAGTTCATGTTGAGCAACTCAGACAAAACAGCCTGTTTTTCATTTGACTCTTTTCTTCTTAGATCACTATCAAAACTCTGAGACGATATAAAGCTGGTAAAAGCTCCCTAACTAACATCACCAGACAAATTCAACAAAAATCTGAAACTTTGACCTTTCATTGAGCCATTAAAAAAACACCTTGACCATTTGACTAACTCTAAACAGAGTGACAAAGTAGAACTTGATAATGTGAGAGGAAGGGGAAGGAGTTCATGTCCAAATCTGGTTTGAAGTGAAGCCAGTAAGTTGTACTGGAAAAAATTAGGAAAGAAGCCGGAAGAAAAGACAAAAAAAGAAATAAAGTTTAAAGCCCAGATTTTTGTTATTTATTATTTGTTTGTTTTAACATATTTCTAAATGTACTCTAAAGGTCCACTTTTCTTTAACAGCAAAGAAAAGATGAGAACACGGAGAATTTCAAAACCTTCTCTGAAAAAAAAAAAAAAAAAATCTGTTGAGCTGAAGCAGAACTGAAATTCAATACGCCAAGCCTTAAGTCCACCATGACAATGCATTATTGTGATATCACAAATTTGTCCGGCAGTGACAGGTCCAGAGCACATTCCCTCGCCGCCCACTGCAGTACAAATCACTGGTAATTGGCCCATTACTCTGTCGCCATGTCCGTTTCAGAAGGCGAGCTCCCTGAGCCCCGGGAGAAGCCGGTGGAGGGATCGGTCTCACCTTGTCTGAGAGGCTCAGGTATGTCTACCCTGAAGGGACTGCAGCCCACTCCTCTTTAAGGGATGTACTGCAGAGAGGGCCGTCCATCACCAGACCTCCCAGAGTGACAATATTCCTCCAGTCGTCATCGGAGGCAGAGCAGTGTTCGATCAGCGCCGCTAAGAGCATTTACAACAGCCTTTCTTGGGCTCTCCCCCACTTCAAGACAATCCCACTCCTCTTTCAGGTCTTTGTTGGAGCTGTCAGTCACTGCAGACTTTACATATACTAATTATGATTTCAACTGCTTCCAACCTCCCTGCTCAGTGTGTCACATGTCACCTGGACTTAAGCTTGTTGTTATGACATTCTTCCCCTAAATGGCTTCACTAAGGCGTCTATTGTCAGATTGTCAGGCTTTAACTCTGAGCTCAACAGTTCAGGGTACATTCACCTTCAGTCACACTAGACCATAAGGACTTTACAAGTACACACAGCCAAGACACTTTTTATCCACATTTTAGACAATTTTCTGGAGCTTTGCAGCTTTTTGTCAATGGTTATGCTGCTCCGTGTCACTAATAAAACCGTGTCACTTGGTTTTTGTGCTGATAAGACTATATATAAGTATATTTTATTAACAACATTTTTGCTGTCTCTGTGTAAATAATGGAAATGATCAAAATATTTGACAGAGATGACAATGACATTTTTTAGTCTTCTATCAATAAAATGAATAAAAGTGATATATTTGAGCTGATCTATTACGTTACTGGATTATACAACATATATTGTCTATAGAACTTTTTGGAAGGGTCAATAATTGTCAAGACGATCAACAGGTTTAAGCATTTTTTTTTTAATTTATTTGTTAGAGAAGTCTCATCCAGTTCAAGATTTAATTTGCAAAGGGTGTTCCCTCTGGATGAATTCTAAAACAGGTTGGCAAGACTTATATCCCATCCTCTCTAATGTGAATATTTAGCAAAACTTATATTTTTCTCTATGTTTGGGCCTCTCCATCCAAATGTATGTTTGCTTGTGTGGCCAAGGAAAAGGGAGAGATTGGAAAACAATGGTATCACATCCCATTTTACATAATTTTGTACCTTATATTATTGTTTTGTGTAATGAACCTGTGCTTGAAACATCAAGCCCAGGAGTATAAATCCATGTACCGGTATGTTCTGCAGTAGACTGAGGTCAGTATGGGTCCCTATGGGAGACGTTATGGACAAATCCACATTATATAAAGAATACATCTGAACCAACACATAAGGAAACTGAAGTTGATAATTTAACATGTTGCTGCTCAGCTTCATGTCAGGTTTAAGTCTGATCCATTAGGTCAGGTATGTCCAGTACATCCAGTGTCATCTACAGTTTAAACTTGGCCAGAAACAATGGTTTGTCTAAGGCTACGTTTAAACGGTAACAATTTAAACTGAAAAGGCAAAAGTGGCATTGCATTCTCACTTTTAATACCACCTTTAGATGTGTGTTTTTGGGGGGAAAATGTGCATGCAGACGGACAAGCAAAAGTGTGTGAAATCCCCTATTTATCAATGTAGTCTGCACACCAGGTGGCATCACCACCACCAAGACCAAGCACCTGTGTGGAACCATTCTAGTTCTCTTCCTGTTCTGTCCTAGAACAAAATTCAGTTACAAAACAGGAAACAACGCAGGAAGCAACGCACAAAAACTGACAATTTTGTCAGGACAGACGAGGAGGTGGAGTTATCGCTTAACACCACGTTAGATTAAATAGCCACAGAAGCGCTAGATAACGTGGACTGGGAGTTAGGATGCCTGTGATGTAAACTACATGACAAAAAAACATGGTTTTGTGTTTTGAACACTTTAGACGGTGACGTAAGAGTGGAGCATCTTTAAGATTTCCACTCAGAAGGTGGTTTCACTTTTTTTGCATTTTCAACCCCCCAAAAAACGCTGTTACCATCTAAACAAAAAGCATATCTGATAAAATGCTGCATTTCCATTACATGGAACCGACTCAACTTGACTCAGGTAACAGGTCCTATTCCTGGAGACTGTTTCCATCACAGGATACTAGTGACTTTACAGTACCTGTTCGTCATAGTGATGTGGTATGTTACTTCTGTGTCATCTGCTCAGAGTTGCCGATAATAAACTCACTCATTGCATCTTGTCTGAATTTTTACGTTGGCCACTAAGGAGTGAATCTCCTGGACCGACCATGGTGTAGTTTTGCAGCTATCATGTGGATTAACCTACCAATATATTTACTGTCAACTTCCGCATCTGTTTTTTGTAAACCAGTGGGTCACAGAGACAACTGTCTGACCAATCAGTGGTCTGTAGTGTTTATACATCACATTTTGGCATCTGCCCCCAGTCCTGGAACTTACCCAATTCCAGGTCCTTTTTTGTAATAGAAACATAAAAAGGCCGAGTCGAGTTGAGTTGAGCCAGTACCACGTAGTGGAAATGTAGCATTATTTTGTCGTTTTCAACTGGGCCTCAATGTCTGTACCAGTTTGCAGTCATTCTCACAATGTGTGAACAGATTGTTTTCAAAAAAGCAGAGGAAGAAAATATCAGTGTAAGTGTGCACAAACTATGAGTAAAGTAATGATAAACGAAGAATTTTCAGACTTAAATATTAATATTTAAGGACACTGAGAAATTGCTGAAAAGTCTCTGATTGTGTGACACTGGTTGATGAGTGTTTTGTGAATTTTCATTTCCTGCACATCTCTGTCTGTTATATCAAGATTAAATTCAGGAGAATTTCATCTGCATAGATTGTTGCTTTTACTGCACTACAGTAGTTTAAAGGGGATAATGACTATACTTATGTGTTACCTAATAGCGTCATTGTGACTGGCCATGATCATTTACACCACCGGGCACCACCAGAAGCCTCTTCTCCTCCGCTGCCAGCACCCAGTGAAAAGTGGGCTCAATTAAAAGCCCTTCATAAATATTAAACACTATCTATCAGCAAGTTATTCATATAAATGATGTATCCGCTTGTAAGCATAGACTATCAACATCTAAATGTCCTCTGTAAATACAGCTCAGTCATGGAATCCTTGCTCTGCTGTAATTCCAGAGCCGTCCAGTTTTAAATGGGCAAGAGGCCAGAGCAGCACTTCACCATGCTAGCTAACACAGAGGCGGCAGTACTAATGTTTGGCTCATGCTCATATGGCAAGTGATCAGTTTCGTCAGAGTAGGGAGAACCCTGCACAGGGCTGGTTCATCTGTCACCAATGTGAAGGAGCGCTGTTGAAAGACACAGAACGCTTGGACGGAAAAGTTGTGTTTGATATTTCACAACCAAATTCGGTAAAGTTCCACAGTCCAATTTTATAGTGATGAAGCATATCTAATTACACTGTAAATACATTACCAATAATGTAGTTAGAAAATAACCCCAAGTGTAAATGTATAAAACATCAGGATGTGTTATTCCTAACTATTTAGAAGTGTTAAAATGACACTATTCATTTACTTTTTAAGTTAAAGGTGCCAAAGAAAGCAATATACAGATTTATAAATACTACTGTGGCTGTGAAGTGGCGAAAAGTTAACTAATGTAATAAATCTGACCTGTAAAGTCATCAGGGTGAGGCCAAAACCTGTCAAATGACAGGTGAAATGTTTGCTTTACATTTTTTTAATAAAGAAATAAACCATATTTAAATTAATGGTAATAAGTAACATTTAGTTTAAGAATATCTGATGTTGAAAAGTCATTTTATAACAATTAATATCACACAACACCATGCTGAAGGGCTGTTATACTGCATTTGGTCTCACAATTACTTCCAAAGTTATATAATGAAAAACACATGAGGTGGGTGTAGCTCAAATGAAATAAAATTTCAGAAGCATTTTGTACCTTCTCAGAGATCATTAGCCTCAAATAGAATTCAACAGCATTGTGCCATGAATAATAGCACATGTCTCTATATTATTCATCAGCTTGGGGCTAATGTTGGTCACTAGAAGTCACACTGACAGATGCTGTCTGGTCGGTTGCCAAATGCAGACAAGTGAGAAGTCTCGGAAGTATTTGCAGCCTGGTGTAAAGGAGCCCTGCAGGTCATGTTAGCCCTGTTCAGATAACCGTGGCTAAACACCAGGGCTAACCAGAAAACCTTTACAGTGGGAAACCACCACGTCCCAGAATTAGCTCTAGAGGGTTTCAGCAGGACAATGATCACATTTTAAAGAAGGGAACGAAGGGATTGGCGAAGGATGGACATGTGGAAGGACAAACATACAAAATATGAAGCAATAGAGTGACAGGAAAGAAGGGAAAAGAATTAAGAATTGGAATGGCTCTAAAAGACAGGTTTTTCTGGCTGCATGGTAGGTCGAGCTGGGTGAGAGTATAACACTTTTAAGGCCTTTAAACAAATAAGCATCACCCATTAATAGTATTTATGCAAATGATGATCATTTATATCGTGCATATTAAAATTACTTTAGAGCAAATACTGTTGTACTGTTGAAAACTAGATTCAGCACCAGATATAGGAAGATGTAGGGTGACGATGTAATGTCTCTGATGAAAGCTTTATGCAATGCATTTTCACCTGCTTGTTGTATTTATTTTTTCTAAATTAGAAAATCTAAATCTGGAATTATACTTTTCAGGTTGATTTATATCTGTCACATCAGACCTGGGATGTTTTTTATAGTGGAGTATGATTTCTGCCTGACAAATGTCAAAATAAATGCGTACAAGTAAGAAAAAAATGTATTGTTTTGATTTTAGCTTTGAAAACTTCGTCCAACTTGAGGTGATGTCCTTGCAGTTAATCAATGCACAGGCCTGAAGTGAAACAGTCAAAGCTGTCTGATTTGTACGTCTTAATCTGAACCATGTGTGTTATAAGCCGGTGAATGATTCTGACAAGTCCACATTGTTTAGTCTGTGTGGTTCCGTTTACATGAAAATGTGACAAATTCAACATCGCTGCAGTCTTTCGATCATGAGATAAGCTTAAAAAATAACACATTATTGCAACTTACAACAAATTAGGTTATCTTAGAAAACAGAGAATTCCTTAAGTCATCATTAACATCTGTTGGGTTTCTGGAGGTGAAAACTACTCTTTTGAGGACTCTTATTAGCTGGAAATCCTACAGACAAAGTTTTTCTTACAGATGATGCAAACTTTGATTTTGGTGCATTTTAAAAACATTATTAGATGGAAGCTTTTACTTTACACAGTAATTATGAAATCAAGACACAGCATTATTTAGAAATGGTATTAGAGCCTGTGTTTTCTGATCTTGCGGCTGTTAAGGATTCATTTGTGTGTGCTGTTCTTATTCCAGAGGCTCTGTATTCAATTATTCATGTCAAGTACATAACTTTTCAATTAACTAATTGCCAGGCTCTTGAGATTTCTGCAAACCTGACAGGTCACCAGCAGCACATGCAGGGAAATTCTTCAACTGTAGTCTTAATACACAGTGACTTTGAAAGAAATGAATTTAGTAAATATTTAAATTGTACAAAATGAGCTTTTATAATAATGAATCAACTGATCCACTGTCAGGGGTTTGATCATTCAAATACTTTAAAGCAGGGGTGTGAAACATGTGGCCCATGGTCCAAAACCAGGCTGCTAAAAGCTCCAGTTTGGCCCATGACAGGAATTTTTGCAATGCAAATATTATAGAAAAATATTAACAGTCAAAGGGTATCTAAATAATTTGAGTTCAGGGGCCACATACAGCCCAATTTGATTTCAAGCATTGCAATAGCCTATAAATAACAACAACTTCAAAATGTTCCCTTTGTTTTAGTGCAAAAAAGAAAAATGATATGATAAAAATATTTATGTTTCCAAACTCTCTATTTACAAAAAATGCGAATAGCCTGAACAACCTGAAATTTCTTTTAAAAAAATGTGGAATTTGAACAATATTATACCTGTTACTGAAAGTTTTGTGCTTTTGTAGATCCACTGTGATCTGTAAGTTGTAATGCACATGTATAAATGAGAAGCTGCGGTATTATACTGATAAAATTGCATTTATTTTTCTGGTTGTTCATGTTATTCACACTTTTTAAAGGATAGTTTATAGATGTAAACATTTTCATAATTTAACTTCACCTTTTTCACTCTAAAACATGAGAAAAGTTTGAAATTGTCATTATTTATAGGTTATGTTATTATTTTACTGCTCTGGCCCACTTCAGATCATATTGGGCTGTATGTGGCCCCTGAACTAAAATGAATTTGACACCCCTGCTTTAGAGCTTTTGAGAGACTTTTTTTTTTCTTGTGTTAAAGTATAAGTTATTGTGGCTCTTGTCACGTTTATTGTAAATCACTGGGTTCTATTTATTTAATACCACAAGTTCAATGTGAAATACTAACACACATCCTTCTGTAACTCAGGTGTCAACTACCAGACAAAGCCAAACAAACAGTACTACATAGTATCCAAAACACAACACTGAAATCAGCCCTGCACTACCTTTACAAGGGGGGTGTGATGAACCTTATCAAACCCCTCTGTGTGATTATAAGAAACATCATTACATTTAGTTTTTTGGTTAATCAGGATCAATGCAGCTGCTCGGGTTAATGTCCAAAACACACATTTGCAGGGCCAGATGGAGCTGTGATGGATGAGGAAGTGGAGGACAGTCGTAAGGAGCCTGTTTCTGTCACTTGCCAAACTCTGTCATGTTACTGACAATCTAATCTCTCTGACCTGATGACCTATCTGCACAGATAACAACAGGAAGTTCCTGTGGCAGCCAGTGCAGCCGGTGGAGCTGTGCTGCAAACTGATAGACTGATGTGTTTTTGCACACAACGCCACTACTGTAAAAAATGTATCTTTATCTGTAATGAGCTGTATAAAAGCACATAAATTTAACATACACATACAGTTTATGAACTATAACTCCAAACTTTTTATTTATTTATTTGCAATAAAAATTAATCAACATAAAATAAATGTGGAAGTAAGAAAAAAAACTTATTTTTAAAACTATCGCAACCAAAAAACATAGAGCAAAGAAGATACAAATGAATGATAATGAAAAATACCTAAAGTTTTCAGGTAAGATGAATGTTTTCCTGGAAGAAAACCACTTGGTAATGAAACACATACCTTTTACTATCTCTTTCTGTAGATTTTCGGTACGTAGCTCCATCTTTGAACTACTGAGACAAAAAAAAAAGTCATTTAAGACAGAGGTGGAATTCAATTGGGCTGACTTGGGTTTGTGAGGATATTTTAGAGCTAGCCTCTGTTTATTCCTTGTCATAAACATCTGAACATCTATGATAACTTTCTCCATCTGGTCCTCATTCTCAAACCAATCCTCACTGGAATAACAGTAGACATTATAAACCACATAGCGTATAAGCCTAAAGAAGCTTTGCATGGACTTGTGGTCGCCCCCAGATCTAGCAGATTTGAATATGGTTAAAGTACGGCTGCCTCCGCCTTCAGGCAGGTAAACAATGTATTAGGAAACTGTCACAAGTGATTTGAGGGGCGCACAGCCAATAGCAGGAGACTATATGACATTTCTCCTCAGATCACAGTCTTCTGATGGCAATCTGTTAAATTGGAGAGTGTGTAGGCGAAGTAGAGCATGAGAGGAGGAGGAGAGGGAGAACATAGCCAGGAGGAGGAAAGAGGAACGACGATGCTATTGACGTAGAGAACAGGACCGAGATGACAGGAACAGAAAGACCAGGGAGGGTGGGGGCGGAGGAAAAGAAAAAGAGGTGACAGGGGGTGTGCTATACTGTGATAATACTGGCTCCTTTCAGCCGGTGCACAGGGGTAAGGTGAGACTCCCTCCAAACTGTGCTTTCTGGGCAGTGGCCCAAGCCTGGGGTTGCCTGATTGATTTGCCCAGTAAAAGGCCCGTTTGTGCAGCTGTGCCAGAGCTGATTTCTCCTGACCAGCCCACTACAGCTCCCACTGCGGAGAAACCACGTTAACCCACATGTAAAGGCCGCCTCTGAGAGAAAATGAGGGTGACAGCCCTTTCCGTGATTGGCAACGTGTGCATTAAGGTGTCGGAACGGTCAGACGTTTTAAATAGTGTAAATAGAGCAGTTATGGATATTTAGACGATGTTTAATCCTTAACTATCTCATTATCCTAATATCTTAATATCCTTTTTACCTCTAAACCTGTAATATGAGTGATTATTGAGCAGGGAGGGACTGAGGTGAGGTCAGACTCCTCTTTATGTTTGATTTGAGTGTTAAACTCAGTTTCCCTACTGCTCAGCTGTTACTACAGTGAATAGAGCCTCTTTCTCTTGCTATCACATTGGGGTAACCACTGAAATGTAATCTTGAGATCATAAGGCCCAAGCAATGGGGCTATTTTGATTACTTTGCCAAAGTAATGTAACTTTTGAATTTCAGCACTTTTTCATTATTTTTTCTAAATAATGTCTTAACCTGAACATTAAGAGAAAAGTCCCAAAAATGAATACAAGCAGTTTAAAGTAATGTTCGAGCCCTTCTCATTTTCAGAACAGAAATATTGTTGAATTTCCAGCACTGACTGATGACGCCTTTTTGTGGTTAGCCAACCATACAAGCTAAACTATAAGCTTTCTACCAAAAAGAATATATTCACATGTAACCCCTTTGTACTGACATTTAGATTAGTAACACACCCTGCTAATTAGTAACTTACATTTATTTTGTAATTTAACTGCATAACGCCATTACATGGAACTAGTCGTTCTCTGACACTGCAGATTATAATATTCAACATCCTCTAAGTGACACTTTGCATTCATGCTCTGCTTTAATAAAACCACCCAACCTCTGCCAGTGCACAGTTATGTGTATAATGTGTATGTTTAAGGAGGATTTTCTGGCACCTTTTTGTGTGCAGAAAAGAAGGATTCTTGCTGGAGATTCATGGACAGCCACAGTTTTTAGTGCTGTTGATACAACACATGGATAAGTGCATATATATTGTAATATGCAGATAATTTAAGCTAGAGGTGAGAATAAAAAGGAGAATGATGTAAGAGTCAGCCCGTTAGTGTTGAGCTGTTTTTCCTACTCAGTAACTAGTATAACCTGATGACAGTGATCAAGAAACAATGAACAATGCACAAAATAACTAGTGTGACTGCTGATTATGCAGTTAAAATAACCAGTGTGACTTCTATACATGAAATCAAGGGAATTGTACATTTATTGGTTTGCACAAAGCAGTGACGGGCTCATCCCTGTGTGAATCATCTCCTTTCTGATTAGCCATTCAGAGCGGATGGGATAAGGCAGGCCCCAGGTGGCCCCCTCTGTTAAATGGCAGATTAAAGAGTGCACAACTAATTTCTTTAGCCTAATCTTATTAAAGTAAAAACAGCTGTCAACTGTCACCATGTGAATACAAACGGTCTGCCACGAGAACAGAAATGTGTCTTTGTCTTGTTGCACAGTGACACAGCACATGCACACTATTTCATGCATATTGATATAGTACATATAATTAATTCACATTTTATTTTCACATCCAGATTTGGGGATGTTATCTAAAAATAAAGTGCACAAACATACAGTTTCCTATAGTAACAGTATAATTTAAAAAAAGATTAAAACGTTCATTGTATTGAGCAAATACAAGAGCGTGACCACTATTTTTGGCTTGTTTTTATCATATATATTCTCATCTTATATGTTGAATTTTTGGTCACCTGCCCTCTGACATGATCTGACACCAGGTGCACATTACCACAGGGTCTTCTGGGGACCCCTCCGGTTTAAAGCCTCATCACCTCTGAATCCCCACCCTCGTAATCCTACCACCCTCCTGGCGCACATACAACCAAAACACCACACATATACACACACACATCCTAAGAGTTCATCGTTGTGTCGCGCAATTCAACTTTCAAGCTGATTCAAAAAGGCCTGAGTTTCCAGTATCAAAATGTACAGTTTTGAGAAATGGTTGGTTTGAGTTGTGGTGGCTTATGACACCCGGGGACCGCAGCCAACACACTCCAGCGCTGTGCCATCACGGCCTTTTGATTGCTCCTCCTCTCTGTAATTGCTAGTGATTAACCCTGGCATAAGAGTAGGCCAGAAAGAGTCCCTCTCTCCTCTGCTGACAATCCTTGTCAGTGGGTTTGAGGGGCAATTTGGCTGCTGACATGCCTTCCCCAGTCTCTTGTTACTGGGGAAGTATGCTGCTTGACCCAAGAGTGCCAGACTATTCACAGTTGCTGAATTCCTTTCTCTGCCTCTTTCAGTTTAACCTACATTTATCCTTTTCCTCTCTATTTGTCTTTCTCCCTGTTCCTTTTGTCTGACCTTTTTCATTTCCTCGGGTTTTTGCTTCTGCACTCCGTCCTCTATCTCTTTGCTTCTTTCTTTAAATTTCTTTCTCTTTCTGCTAGAGTTCACATCGGACAACCCGACTCCCTGGCTTTAGTGCCTCGGCTGCCTGTGTCTGCCTGCCTGCAAGGCTGCACGGGGGCAACAAACAATGGGCATATTGTTAATCTGTCCATAAGAAAGCCTTATCTTGTTGTAGACATGGTATTAAATTTCGAAACGGCCCCATGCGGCCAGCCGAGAGGAGGGGGTGCATGGTGGGGCGGAAAGAGAGAGATGTGGATAATAAGCTGTGTAATCTCCTCACCTACTCTAAACAGCTTAACCTTGTCAGTGGCTGTTGGCCCAGTGGCACCCTGGCAAGGGATAACATAGGGTTAATATCTACTGTATGCAAACCAGGCATATACAGTATAGATCATTCTGCAGAGGTGGAGTCTTTTTTAGATGAATTTGGCAGCACTATCCACAGTGCATATATGCAGAATGAGTATGTGTACAAAACATGGTGGATTTGATTGTTTGTGTCACTATAGGATAATGCAGTGCTCAACACAAAAAGCAAGGAATTTGTCAAGTGCTCTCAGTGATGTGCTGGAATTTGAGTCACTATCACAAGGTGTTATGCAAACATTTTAAATCTAATGATCAATTGGGATCTATTTTAAATGGATAAAGGAAACATACTCAGCATAAATAGAATATTATGAAGGTAAATTGCAAAAGATTAAATATTTTGGGAATCTGTCTACCTCGCTGAGCTTCCTGAAACCTGTATGAAGTTCAGTCTGAATTCCAGAACAGATGGTTTATCTGGGTGAGGGGAAAGAGGATTACAAGAGCAGCAAATGACAATTTTGACTTTAGACAATGTCCTTACTTTACTAATGAATGATAGTAATAATTTGGTGTTTGTGCAATCACTATAGGACATTTTCCTCCCATTTCAGACAGTTATAATCCATAGGAAACACTTCAGTCAGTCAATTCCAGCAGATTTTTTAGTTAAAAGGACACCAAAGACCACTCATATGGGCAGGGATCATTAGGGATTAGCCAACTCAGGGGTGTGTACCCTGGGTTTGGATCCTAGAGTTTAACAGGACCCCCCCACGACAATAGGAAATAAGAAGGAAGATCAGTACAATAGGTCAGAGAGGTGCTCAGGGAACATGTGGTGTCATCTCTACTGTCTATCAGATGAAGACAATAAGCAGCTGAACAATGTTCAGGTGTGTTAACTACACTTTACTATAAAAGATGTTTCAATATAAAACTATTAGAAATAGAAAATAAAGGCTCTCATCTTGAAACTTCTTTATTACTGCTATAAAGTTGAATAAAGATTAAATATATTAACATAAACAGCATATGTCAGCTGACAGAGTAATTTGGTCACATCATATTTAGTTCTTCACCCACTTTTCAGTTTAAGTCATTTCAGAAGGCTCAGTCCTTATGAAAATATCAATCCGTAATTTTTATGTGGCTGATTGTTCATTTATTTATTTTATTTTGCTGCATCAGTACAATGCAGTAATACAGAAGATGCTGACTATAACTTGGTATTTTAGCAGAAAAAGCGGAGCTACTGTAACTTGTAAATAGTTTCCACAGCATATGCATTATCCTTATTTCAGTGTTCACATGTTTGTCACCATCTACAAACTGAAGGATATCCACAAGCACCTGAAGCATAACAGGTTTTTATGCAAAAAGACTTTAAATATTCAGAATTTTATGCCAGATACTAAAACCAGTTGAAGTGTATTTTGCTAATTCTGTACATGGTGTGAATTGGCACTTAGTGTAACTATGTTTTGTTTTGTTTTTTTTCTGTCAGTGCTTCCCTGGAGACGTGGTGAGTCGTGGTCTTGTCTGCTGACAGGAGGCTGGTGGTGAGCCCAGATTGTGGCGACAAACTCACACACATTGACATCAACTCTGCTGCTCTCCAGCAGCACCTACTGGATCCTGCAGGAATCTACAGAAAACATACACATGAGGCAAGTCACGCACACTGTTAAATACTGTTGTGTACGTGAATGTGCTGTCATACACACAAGCATAAAAGTTATTTTGTTGTCACTGTATAAAGGAAACACAAGTTAGAGGTCATAGGTCAGACACAACATGCTTCATATGTTTGTATGAGTGTGAGACTCTGCTGTGGAGAGAAGACGCTGCTGGTGGAGACTGGAAGGAAGCATGAGGATTATTGTAAAGAGTAGACACTTCAGGAGTATAAACTGTGCTTCAGTATGTTATATGTTCATATGAATGATCACAGCGCTGAACACACAAAAGAGATTTAAACACAACAGTAAAGGAAGAACAGAACTACACCAGGTTACTATCATTTAATGCATATAGAATTCAATTTAAAATGAACAGCCCTTCTAGATACGTTTCAAGACAAAATAAAAAATTATCTGTCAATAGTTTGTCTTTGATAGTTTTCTACATATAAAACATTCTACATTGTTGTATTAAAAAAGGCAATTCCACTGAAAATCCATGACTTCAAAATCTGCAAATCTTGTTTTTAAAGGTTTTAACTGTTGGGCTAGATATCAGATGTTTTTAATGCTCCTGAAAGTCCATTTTCAGTGTATGTGCTGTAATGGTTTCTGTGTTTCACACTGAACAAATGTTGTATACTGGATCGCAGAAGGCACAACAAATATTTCAGTTTGCCTTTAAATGTTTTAAGGTGAGCACACAAACAAATTCTCTTCCTCAAGCAGATGAATGTCAACACACAAGCAACACTGTGACTGATAATTCTGTACAATGAAGCTCAAAAATACTTATACTGGCTAATACTTGCATATTAATTCCCATGCATTTACATTTACTGTATAATTATGTCCTTTAATTCTCTGCAATATGAATTAAAGTAATACTGTGATGTCTAAACCTCTGGTCAGAAATAAACCTAAAGCAGAGCAACGACATCAGAATAAAAGTCAATCACTGGATATGGAAAACAATGAAAATAATGTGGACATGTGTATGTCAGTGAGAGAAAAGTGAGAGAAAGTATGAATGGAAGCATGCAGACAGATGGTGAGCACTGCTAATGTGTTGTGTGTCTTTATTTATTAGGACATTTAGGGTCAATGTCATGGAGACAGTCCACATACATTACATGCATATTCCTGCTTGTTCAGGGGTGGATTATTTATGTGGACGACAAGAGGCTGCTTCGCTCTCTTACCACTGTAGTCATCAGTCTGTGTGCGCGTGTGTGTGTGTGCGTGTGTGTGTGTGTGTGTGCGCATGTGTGTGTGTGCGCGCATGTGTGTGTGTGCATGTGCGTGTGCGTGTGTGTGTGTGCGCATGCGTGTGTGTGTGCGTGTGTGCGTGCGTGCACAGAGGTGTGTTCTGTTTGCAGAGTTATTCATTAATGCCAGTGTGTGCAGTTATGACTAACATAACCATTGCTGTAAGAACTAACATGCTGTTTTATGTTGCTATTTACACTGAGATTAGACTCAAATACATAAGCAAACTAAAAAAAAACAAACAAACAAAAAACTACATACAGTGGTTTACTTAGGTGAAAAATGAACACCAAATCACAGAAAACAAGGCTATGATAGTTTTCTGTGACTATAAATCACATGATGTATGCTTTTTCTTATCATTGACTGGGTTTTAACTTTAACTTCAGGTGTTTTCATTGGTTTTTCAAATAAATTTTCTCATACACATTTTGCAGATTCAACTGAGAAAACTGTTAAGAAAGCAACAGAACTTAGCAGAACAAGCGCAACCAATGGATAATTTCACTCAATGTCCAGGAAGTCACAGCAGTGGGCCTTCATGTCAGGCCTCTGGTGCATGCAAAGCTAAACACAAGGCAGTGATTGTTACTAAATACATCTGTGTTTTCCCTGCTGTGACATTTAAATACCTGGCATAAATATTGTCTGTGTGTGTCATCCAACCTATCATTAATGATTTATTTCTACAAGATAAAATACAGTGCAGGAAACACCCCTTTTGTTGAATCTGCTCCAAAATGTTAACAGGTTTGTCTTTGTACCATGCACTTCCACTAATTTCCATGAGTAGTGCTGTAAATTTTTGCATAATTCTGCTGAGAGACAAACAATTAGTCAATATTCGAGGTAAAAATCCCCCTATTTCATATTTACATGGAACAGCAACTGGATTAAGAGCCCTTGAAATTCCTTTTAAAACATCTCCTCAGCTATTTCCTTCATATTTCCTTTTTGCCACTGTAGTCGTTTTGGTTAATGACTTGACTTAAGCAGTGCAGATCAATACCGTGCAGAGGTAAACTTGCTGAAGTAACAGTCTGTCCTGGTATCAGCACACCTCACAGCGATATGAGGTAGGGACACATGACTGACAGAACAGAATGGGATGATCCATATGAATCATACATGATCCATAGAAGTCTGACCTTGGTGATGGAGATGCGTATCTGCAAGTAATCGAGACATCAGCCGTAAGTGGTGCATTTTACATAGAAAGGGGAGGAGCTGAAAAACAGAATGAGACGGAAAGACAGTAGAAAAAAAAAATGCATGTGAAATTGAGGAGGTGTAAAACTGTTATCTCTTCATCAAGTCTTAACTGAGCGGTTAAAAACGGCTCATGAAAAGTGTACGAAAAATGGGGGAAAAATAGATTTGGATTCTGAAAACGACCTGTGAGAGATGAGTTGTGAAAATGATGTAGCTTTTGTGTGCTTCCCGGGGTCCATTAGTGTAAATCCAGGCCCTGCAAGAGACAGATCCCAGTAGACCACCGTGTCAGGTGCACAGTTTTACAGCTTCCCTGTCTACTTGGTCTTTCTGGGTGTTTTACTACTTATAAAAACAAGAAAATATCTATGTTCCAAACTGCATTTAACCCATAAAGACCCAAACATCCACTGTCAACCAAAACTATTATAAAATGTTTAATACCTGTTGATCCACTAATCCTATCAATACATGTGAATAATTGGTGTAAAATACAGTTTGTCATTTTTTTCATGGTCATCAGATATGACCCATTTGGAAGTTCAGAGGCTCCGTAGTTACCGTGGAAACACCGTCATCTTCTACAACACTGATTCACCAGTGAAACCCATGGAGTTGGATCAATGACAGTGGATGGAGACAAATGATATATTTTGTTGAAAAAGTCACTCTTTCTTCAGTTTTCTCTGTTTCTGATAATCAACAATCAATTTTAATCTGAGCTTTTATGAACATCTACATGATCAGTAAATTGAACATAGGAAAATACATGACTTACACTGAAAAATGCAAAATACAGAGGATACTATTATAATAAATGGCGATAAATTCCTTAATAAAGGTCAAATACAGAAAAATTAATTTGGGAACTGCAACAAAAGTAGCACTTGGTCTTTATGGGTTAATCTGAGCTTTTATGAACATCTACATGATCATTAAATTAAATAGGAAAATACATTATTTATACTGAAAGATGCTAAATACAGAGGATAATATTACAATAAATGGTGGTAAATCGCTTAATAAAAGTCAAATATAGAGAAAAAATAATAATTTGGGAACTGCCACAAAAGTCGCACTGGGTCTTTATGGGTTAAAGACATCTGTCCTTCTGATGGGTCAGATTTTACAGGGTTAATATAATTGGAGATTTACATTCATTAGGTGTGTACTCTACTTCTGCATTGCTGCTTGTACGTGATGGATGAGGCCCGATCTCAAGATGTCTTTTGTTTTTTTTTCCTCTGTCTGCTATGTTTTATCTTTATATATTCTTTTTTCCTCGCTTTTTTCATTAATGATGTTAATTGCCTGTTATGGAAAAAAGATGGCAATAAAGTTAAAAAAAAAAAAAAAAAAGACATATGGTTCGACTAACATGTTTGTGTGAGTTCTGTTTAGATGATCACAGCTCTATACCTCTAAGTCCACATGAGCTTTGGGCAGTACTGATAGGATTCCTCACTGGTGTGACAATCCTCTCTGGCTCACACTTCTCAACACCAGCGATAGCTCAAGAGGAAAAGTCTCTCACTCTCACACACTGAACAAGTACACACACACACACACACACACACACGCACACGCACACACACACTGTCGCATACAGACACACACACCACACAGGGGGTGTTGGGGAAGCCCCTTCAGATAAAGCACAGTACCTATTTACTTATCTCTCTATTTCAGACACGTGCAATCAAGTTTATTCACTGGATTCTCTGTGTTTTTTTGTGTCTAGTATTTTGTTTCCATTATGTGCAGTGGTCTAAATTAAACTGCTTGACCTTGTGTGGCCTAAAGTTTTTAAAAACCAAATTAAATGAAAAGCGTAGACATGTCAAAAGTTGGAAAATGCATAGAACAAACTTTTGAAGCCATTAATATCCTTTTAAGTTACATAAACAGAACTGCTTTACGTATTGCAGGAATTATACATCCAGTCCAGACAGCTACCACACCCTTATCAAAGTGTTTTCTTGTTTTGCAACTCAAACCAATACTTTCTCCCTAATGCGTGCAAAAATCCTTACTTCATATTCCACAATCGTGTAGATTATGATATTGATCGTGCCTCCCTGTAAAAGCATTATAAATATAAAGAGCATTTCTCCATTAACGGAGAGTAGGAAGCTGGCTAATGCTAATGAGCCTCAGAGTGCCCATTCCAGTCCATTAAGGGCTCTTAGCGCAGGGAAATGATTGTGTTTTCGTGGCAGAAAAACTAACACGGCCACACAGACCCACAACTTACACACAAGGAGGTTAATGATAAATGGTACTAATGGACTTTATGTACATTTGAGGGGAGAAAAAATAGGAGATTGGAAAATGGGAAAATGTATTTGTTGCTGTAAACTTGAAAGACTCAATTCATTTGAGGATTTAATTTGATTTCTAATGCATGACATGAAAGAGAAGAAGTTTGATGAAGCTCAAAAAAAGTTACCCTGATGTTAAGTCATGAATTTTTCAGAAACTCCTGATGAGATTCACATTTACTATTGGGTGAGTAATCTGTCTCCTGCACAGACAACGTATGTGTAATGAACTGTAACACACAAGGATGCAGAGACAAGGAGAGGGTCAAATATAGAAGGTACTTGTATGTTTCTAGTCAAATCACATTCAGCAAATTAAGTGGAAAGAAAACAGTGTTGTGATTCTACTTTTATTAATAATAAGCATCTCAGCTCATGAGCACTGTACATAGTCAATCAATCAATAAAGCCATTTTACATATTGATCCTTTAAATTCTGTGTTGCTGCTGCAAAGGGCAGAAGAAAACTACTGAAGGGGATGAAAAAACAAGTCCTCTACATAGAAATCAATTGACAGGCTTTTATCATACAGGAAATACTACTGTTTATCTAAATTTGAAGGAGTTGAATGTTGAGAACTCTTATTAAAAGTATGGTGAATATCTTTGGTGACCACTATAAGTGAGGTGGAACCTGAAACATACCTGTGAAATCTGAAAAGTAAAAAGCACACAGTTATGATTGCAAACGTTTGACTCCTCTCTCCTTTTTCTATTTCTGTTTGTCAGTTGTTGTTTGTCCAGCCTTTGTCTTATACTGTAATATGTCCTTAGGTCCCATAAAAGGCACTTTACAATTAAAATGATTTATTCTTACTATTATTATTACCCTTTGAAGGCCTAAACAGCTACCAGTGACCACAAGTATCTACTGATCTAAAAGGTTTGAGTAGCTTTTGAACCAATAATCCTATCAATATATAGAAATATTAAGGTAAAATGCAGTTTCTTATCTTTTCAGTAGAATCAGATATGATCCATTCAGACGTTCAGAGGCTCCAAAGTGAACTTAAAAACACTGTCATTTTCAGTTGTCACTGTCAGTCCAGTAACACCCATGTAGTTTGACAAATAACAGAGGTTGTAGACACTTGTTTTTTTAATGTTCAAATAATAATAATATATTTTACTGAAAAAGTCACTTTTACTTCAATTGTTTTCTGTTCTGATATAACAGCCTGTGACTTTTTATGAACACCTACATTATCAGTAAATTAACTGCATGAAAATCCTTGCTTTTCACTGTAAAATGCAAAGGATAAAATGATAAAAGGTGATAAATCACTTAGGAAAAGTTAGATATGGAGAAAAAATCAGTTGGAGTTCATCACATAAGTACCTCAGGTCTTCAAGTCAGGTAACATGTTCATTTTTAAAGTACATTATGATCCATTCACATATTAAAAAAACAAAAAAACAAACATGTATATGTGTATGAATACATACATTTCTTCATGCATGTTGAAATAAAGAGAAAAAATATATTAAAATGTAAGGGTTGTAAAATATGCACTGGGTGAAAATGTTGCATAAAATATGATCTTTTGGGAAGCAAGAAAACACAACCATATATATTAAACTTCATTGAAAATATATATGCAAACAAAACATTGAAATTTTTAACAAACATCAAGATATCAAAAGGAAAAATCATCTAAACAAATAAATTAACATAATGCACAGCCTTACAGACACAAAAAAGAAAATAAAAATAATAATATCTTAAAATATAAAGATATAAAGAAAAGACCATACTACATAAAGTAAATTCATTCCATTTTAAAGTGATGTTTACAAATTGTCAAAGTGTTTGTGCTTTTTTTCTTAAAGACAAATTCTAGTGAGTGAATATATTTTTTAAAATTCTATCATAAAGACTTTAAAATTGGGGAGTGGTCTGGCATATTTACTTTTCTTTATGTGGAATTTACCAAATATAACGATCAGATTAACAATAAATTCAAGATTACGCATGTCATGTTCAAAATATGTAAGTACATTTTGAGATGTTGGAAGTATATTTTAATACATTTAGATGCAAAAAGGCTTTCAATTTTAGACCAAAAGTTAGAAGAATGCACACAATGAAAGAATAAGTGTAAAGTGGTTTGAAAACACAACCACATATTGCTCAGTGAAGACCCTTCTTGTGAGGTCAGAGTATTAAACAAAGAAGTAGAGCGAACAGTGTGTAATGAATGGTGTGTTTAAAGGGAGGGGGGTGAGGAGGGGGTGGTCAGCCTGCCTGTGCTTAATACTGTGGCTCTGTGAAGGAATGCTGTGTAAAAAAAAAAAAAAAAAAAGAGAGGGGTGGGTGGTGGTGGAGGTGTTCAAGGTTGGGTCCCAGCTAACTACCTGTCCAGAGAAATGACAGGAGATGATGTGGGTGAGGAGGAAAGAAGAACACAATGAGAACGCAACAGAGAGAGAAGGTAAAGAAAGACCACAGCAGGGTGAGAGTATGTGCAAAAGCTGCTGTGTTAGTGTGTGACAGGGAGGAATAAATAGGGGATGTAGAAAAAGGGGAGGGAGGGGCATTGACTACCTGTCTGGAGAATCAGAGTTCCCCTCCAACCTGAAACGTTACTCCGTCTTCATTGTTCAGTGACGGACAGAACAAGACACAGTCAAGAACAGCCAGCCAAGCCGAGGGATCAAATTATTCTCAGAGAGGAAAGATTTACCCTGAACACCCCCCCTTACCCTCATCTACCCACATTCTCCCCTCTTTTTCCTCCCACTCCTGCTCACTCCTCGCCACCCCCCACCTCCTTCCACCGCTACCTCTAAAACAGAGGTGAAATCTGAAACAGTTTGATCCCCAAACATTCCTGCTAAATCTCAAAAGTTAATGCATGCTCCTCGCCCCCACTGCACACACACACACACACACACACACACACACACACACACACACACACACACACACACACACACACACACACACAAATAGACACACACTTGCATACAGCCTTAAACGTGCATTATACAAAACACCACATCTGTGCACACACACATGCAGGGGTGAGAACTCAGACTGAGAGGTTGAGAAGAAGCAGGTCTGCATATGAGGGGCAGCAGGGAGGTCAACTCTAATCCAGAGAGTCCAGGAGGAGGACCAGCAAAGAGGGAAGACGGACATCAGTCAGCCGCAAACTTGTTTCTGTAAATGTTAAAGGTAGTGGGAAACCAGTGGAATAAAAACAAAATAAGAAAAGTGATGTTCCATTAAGTAAGCAGGTTGGATTAACCACATCAGACTCAAACCAGATGTTATTTTATTTTAGATCATTCATTTATCAGACAGGAGTATTTGTTTGTTAACCTGCTTTACTAGTTTCAGCTACTTCCTGTAGCCTTCGTCAGAAGCGTCACCAAGATGTTAAAGCAGGTAAACAAACAACTACTCCTGTCTGATAAATGAATTATCTGAAATAATTATATGTGGAAGACAGTATGAAACTCTACCAGACCTCAAACCAGACATGTTTCGATTTACAGTTTCAGTCTGCTAAATTTAGGCCCTGTCCATACGAAGACGGTTTCAGTCGTATCTGCAAAAGTTTTGTATCGGACAGGCCTTTCATCCACACGAAACCAACATTTTCAGTCACTGAAACCGCATCTTTTTGAAACCGAGTCCCAGAGTGGATGAATTTGAAAACAGTGGTTTCAAGTCTTCGTCGTTCGACCAAACCGCAACTTTTCTAAAATGATGATGTCATAGCCCCACCTCTCTAACCTTTCACCCGGAAGCAAGATGCCACTTCACTACAACAACAACAATAACAAACACAACAAAGGTGGACAACAGAGTTGCGCTCGTGCTACAACAGTTATTGAACTTATTGGAAATACTGAATCCAAATCTTCAGCTACTGTTTCATTACAATGAGCAACAAACAACCATAGCAACAATATTCACTACATGCTCTTGGATCTACCGCAGAGAGGAGCAACCAGGAGGAAATACTGGACCAGACCCAGTAGAACCAAGCATGCTTTATGCCCATGCGCCATGTCTTCTCCTTTTTTTGCGAGAGCATTACAACGCCACATACAAGCCTGGCATCTGTACTACATCCTTTTCAGTTGTTTTCAGTTGTTTTCAGTGGTTTCATCTTGACACAGATATTTCCTGAAATGACTCTGTGTTTATGGAACACTTTTTTGAAAATGACAAAGAAAAAGATTGGATAAGAAAAGATGTGGTTTTGTGTGAACATTAGTGAGATCTAATGGTGAAGTTTGAAATTACAACTGACTAAATACCCGTCACTTTACCCAATGGTGGCAGAAAAAAAAGATAAAAATGCAAAAAACCTGTGCTTGTCTTGTTCTTTTTGTTCTTTTAAGTGAAGGGGAAATCATCTCTTAACCTCAATCAGAAATATGTAACATAATTGTACATTAATACTGGATGCTACCAATGTTAAAATGTATAAAAAGATAAGTCCATTCTGAGAGAAACATGGCAATGAAATATGACCATGTCCATGAAGAGGATACATTCACTGTCCATAAGAAAAAAAACCACACACACACACACACACACACACACACACACACACACACATAAAAACACAATGATTCTCTGATTATACAATAAAGAAAACACTATATTTCATTTCCTCCATCCCGCTACATCTTAAACACCAGAACATTAAATTAATCTTTTGCAAATTAAACTTTATGTGCTATATTTGGTATCTGCTGAGCTTTGAAAAAAATCATCGTTAAACACTTGACGTCATTAACAAATGTTGGATAATGGACATAGAAGAAGCAAAAAACATCAGCAAGACACAAATGACTTATTTATGGGGGCAACAATCTGTCTCTCATTCCGAAAACGCATCAGAAATAAATGTATTTAAGAATCATCATAATCTATTCAAATCCAAGAAGCAACACCTTTTACATGCAGGTACTTTTAAAAACCTATAACAAGTTAAATATCATTGCAATAACTGCAACAGAAAAAAAACCAAAAAAATCCAGCAGGACATATTCCTGTGGAGTCGCTGCAGCACTGAGAGATGACCTTCCTAACTCTAGGAATTAAGAGACTTGCTGCCAAAACTGCTGGCAGATAGACTCAGATGAGTAATGTGTGAGCTAAAAACCACCCACTTTAATGGACTTAGAGGTGGGTGCATGTGCGGGGTCTTTAACAGTGGCCAGCAGGTAAGCCTATATGCTCTGTTTGCATTGCTGACATATTTCACTTACATACTTGTTTCCAGGATGTTTCACCCTGAAGGCTCTCTGTGAGGACTTACAAATGGTTTTGCTTGGATGGTAATGAGGCTCAGATGTTTTCTTTTTCTTTAGCTGATGGGGAAAAGAGGATTAAAATGTTTTCACAATAATTTGGGGATGTTTGCACACCAGTATGTCTATCCAAAAAGCCAAGTGAAATGAACATATTAGTTACAATAATCTATTAATTACCGGTGGCGTCTCGCCAATAGAGGTTGCTATTACATAAAATAATTTGACAAAAACATTAATATTTAAACAAACGAGCTATACATGATACAGCCAGTGAGTATCATGTATTATCTGCATTCAAGTGTTGTTTAAAAATGTTTTTGGTCATTTAGTGAACAGTCAAGTCACGTGTTTCTTGTTTGGGATGCAAAAATTTGTGCCCAAGACATTGTGTTTACCATAATACAATCTCAATATAAATGGCATGTGCACAGTGGACCCAGACCTCCCTCCAATACAAGCAATAGGAGAGCCACGGGACTCAAAAAAGGGCACCCAAGCACCACCCACAGGAGTAAACGTCACATCGCTTCCTCAGAAATGGAATCAGCGTGTCAGACCCCCTAAACTCAATTCCAAATCTGATGGACTGCTTTGCTAAATTTGGAACTCTCTCAGGATATAAAGTCAATGTCAGTAAAACAGAAGCCTTGGACATGAATTCACTTAGCACACACCAGCTCAAAGCACCATTCTCATTCAAGTGGCCAAAGGAAGGTATTTCCTATTTGGGGACTACCATTACATAAAATATAGATAAGTTGTATAAGACAAACTACAATAAAGTGATAGACAAAATATCTGCTGATCAAACTATCTCAGGTAAAATGGAAAATATTAGCATGAATGTGCTGCCTAGGTTGTTATTTCTTTTTCAGACACTGCCCCTCTCACCACCAAAAAGTATTTTTACAATATTAGACCACCTTATCTCCAGATTTATCTGGCAAGGAAGGCGCCCACGTGTAAGATACAAAACTTTGCAGCTATCTAAACAGCTCTGAGGGTGGGGGCTTCCTCACCTTGGATATTACTGGTTGGCCTGTCAGCTAAGGGCCTTGACAGTTTGGATTTCAGATGAGAAAGATACAAGATGGCTGGGGATTGAAAAGTCACTCTGTACTCTGATGCCTTTGTCAAGTGTCCCAATTACAGAGACCCTGGGTAGATGGTCAAAAGCCACTCCGGCAGCATGGACAGAGGCGCAGAAGACTTTCGGCCCCCCTTGTAAAGTATCGGCTCTGTCAAGTACGGCTCATTTAAAAGGGTTTATGCCTCTGAAAGTGGATGGGGGATACAGAAGATGGAGACATAGGTATCCTCAGAAAAGAAGCTATCTGTTTTAACACCCAGACTGGACTATCATTTGAAAATCTGATTCACCTAGGAGACCAATATCTATAGTATATACTGTAGTGCGCTGTCAAAACCTCTGCATATTAAACAAAAATGAGTGGCAGAACTTGAACTAGAGATAAGCATGAGGTCTGGGACGGTATTTCTTCAGAAGTGCATAAAGTCACTTGTGCAACCCTATGGAGAGAGTTCCAGAGGAAAATAGTTCATAGATTCTTTAGAACCCCACCTATCCTTTCCAAAATAGATCCAACAGGTACATGCTGGAGGAAGTGATGAGTCTGCAAACCACACACACATGTATTTTGGAAGTGTCCCCTTTCAGACAATTTTTGGAGGGAGATATTTGACCTATTGTAGAAAATATTTGCTTCTCAGCTGCCTAGGAATCCACTGCTGGTCATCCCTGAAACAGAGATGAGCAAGAAAAAGACATATCTACTGCATATACTCCTTACAGCAGCTTGGAAAGCACTAACCCTGAACTAGCTTAAAAAAGATCCCCTGACATTTGATACGTGGCAGTCAGTAGTTAAGAGAATTTACGCTATGAAAAAGATAACTTTTACATTGAGACTCCAAAACACCATATTTGTGGACCAATGGGCACCGTGGCTGGACGTGGTGAGTGAGGAATGGGGTTAGGTGAGAATGGAAAACTCATAAAGTCTATATGTCTGTGCGCCTGGGTTAGGAACTGCGAAAACTGTTTCTTCTACATTGTCATTGTTATCTTTGTTTTATGATCTAGCAGAATGTAAAAAACAAATAACAAATGTAACAACTGAAATATGTATTCTTCTGTGGCAGTGTTGTTCAGTAAAAATAAAGTTAAAAAAAACAAAAAAAACAAAGTAAGAAATGGAATCAGCGAATAGATTCGTAAGTAATACTACTAAGCTGTAACCAGGCAGCTGTAGCACAGTGGATGACACACGTGGCTACAATGCAGGATGCTAGAGGATTGATTCCCACCATGAGAGGTATCATTTATACAGTATGTTTTAGTCCTTACATTGATTTTTTATTTCTTTAATGCCATGCGATCTACCTTTACTACCTTCACCCCTGGTCTAAATGCATCGACCATATTATTAGAGGAAAAGGCACTTGTCAGGGACATACCTGACTTTAACAATAGAGTCATAAAAAACTTTCAAGTTTGAAGGATAAACCGATGAAATTTACATATGAAAAATACATGACTAAAAACACATAGTATGTATTTTTGTTTTAATAAAAAATTAAATTCATATTTTTAAATAGTGTTGTATGTACAATCATCCATGTGGTACTATGTGGTTATGGTGCAGCTGAAAACTGACTTGGATACTGTACCCTACCAAAATATAATTTCACCAGCTGCCACTGTTAGTTAGCAAGATGGCTAAATGAAATATAAAACCTGAAGGATATGAGAGCCAATTATCACTTCACTCCATGAGATCTACATTCACACCTGGGCTTTGCAGACTTTGGCAATGATTAACTTCCGTGGTCTTACATGGATCTGAAAGTTCAAAGATGTATGCTATAATTCTAGCTTGACCCGCCAACTTCAATCAGATACGTAACAGTCCTGCAGTGTGGGAGCTTTGTTCCAGTCTTTGTTCTACCTTGCGAGTCCCAACACATTTCTGACGGAAACATGGGAAACTTTCCCCTCAGTTGCATCTAAGCAGCTTTCTGTCTATCACTTCAACCGCCCAGTGGTTTCATCATGCAGCAGTAGCCAGAGGAATGGCATGTTGGCATGTGGCAAAACGCTTGGGTTTCAATTGGCTGGATTCCACCAAATGCAGTTGACTACTGACTGAACTGTGTGCCTGTGATTTCATGACTAGACAAGTTCTTTTGTGCATGAAAACAATTGTGGAAGTGTTTAGTTAAAGGTGTGCGTGTGTGTTTCCATGTATTACTTACATTATATGGGAAAGTAAATCTGTTTATAGAGACACTTGTGGGGACTCAGCTGAGCTCGGTGTAGTGCAGACAATTGGCCTCAATCATAGCCTCATCTCAGCACAGGACAAGCACTGGAGTGCAGTCTGTCACTGAATCAATAACCCTTACAAATAAAATCTGCTGTGAAAGCAACCACTACAAATACAGTCTAGAGAACAAGCCCTGACTTCAGTGGGATCAGTCACTGAATTCTGAACTATGTTAAACTGAAGACGGACAAAAAAAGTTTTCGGACACCCTTAAAATTTTATACAATCTCAAATATTATCATGAAATATTTGAAAAATCTTGACATCCAAATTATTATTTTTTATTTGTTTTTTGTTTATTGTTAACAAGAAAAAATGAAACTACACTCTTGACAGTTTCAACATGTCATGTCCTGGATGTGTTTCATTATCTTGTTGAAACATCCAGTTTTGAGCTCAATGGAACAGAGCGTGTGCAGAAGCAGCAGTGGGTTTGGAGAATGGAACAATACTTGGCAGAGCTCAGTGACTTAAGAGTGATTCATAATGTAATACATCACAAATGCACCAACACTTTTTTCCACCACTGTATGAGTGATTTGATTACAGATTCCAGTCATATTCCTTATGATTTTTATACCTGTGTTTATTAATCATATAGGGTGGTGACTGGAACAGTTAGAAATATATGTAATCACTGTGTTATTCATACACTGGAGGAATATAAACAGTTTCTGAGATCATTTATGGAATATGGGTGAAGGAAGCATCCAGAAAACTCTTTTCCTTCAAGCAATCAAATAGTATTATCATTTTTCTAATCAGATCAGCCTGAACAGTTATGTTATGATACCATGTGGGTCCATGAGAAATGAGACTCACTGATAGGTTAAGTGAACAAATCTGTCAGGTGTCAATAAAACAGTCTGTTTCTTTCTCAATCTATCAGATTTGTCACTCAGAGCAGGCAAGAATGAAAAGCTACAGAATTGGGTTGGATGGTTATAGTGATTTCAGGCGTATAATCATACAGCAGGTCAGACATACTATATCTTGTTTAATGACAGACAAAGAGACAGACAGACGGACTGTTTGCTTCACTGACCAGCAGCTATATTAGAGGCTCTGTTCTGAAGCAGCAGACCAAAGACAAACAAGAGAGGTGGGCAGGGTGGGACGGGAAGGGGATTGTCCCAAAGGTGAGTGACACAGGCCAGCCAGTCGTATCCCATGATTAGCCCTTTGTGTCCAGGCTTCCTTGACCTTAATCAAAAGACTAAGACAGGGCTAATAGTTAGAAATGATGGCTCAGAGAAGGGTGGAACGGGGTGAGTGGGTGGGCCAGACAAGGTCTTTGTACTGCCCTCTCCTCAACCCCATAATTAGTTGACATAGTGGGTGAAGGAAGAAGATACAAGTGTAGGCTGAGGATGGAGGAGACAAGGGGAGGAAGGGAAAAGGAGAGAAAATAAAGAGGGGGAGAGGCAACAGATGGAGAGCAACTGTGGAGGGAGATGATGAGACAGCAGTGGGACTGGATCTGCTACCGTTACACCACATTTGACACAGAAACACACAGTGTGATGGAAACTGACACACCGTCACGCACATCTCAGCGTAACTAAATAAATGCTTAGTCAAGCTGTGATAAACGCCCTCTGGTGTTTCATTCAGCTGCACCAAGGCCCTGCTGTTTTATCCAGAAGAAGCTGAAATATCAATGTACCTGCAGCCTTTATGACTACAGCACAATGTTTACATAGATAGTAAAAAGCAAAAAGGTCAGTGAGTTCAAAGTAAGACTACTTAGTAATAATACTGCAATTCACAAATGCTACTATTAGTAATTTAATAAGCCAAATTATTGACAAACACAAATAACAATAAGCCTTAATTTGATTGTTCTCTATTCCCTCCTGCCATTGTTGATTATTTATCTATTGTCTAGATTTGATTTCTGGACTAAAAAGCCATATATGATGCATTTAGAAACAAACCTCTTAATTTCCCTAGCACCGAGTTTAAATGTCACATATCATACAAATGCATTTGGTTGCTGTTATATATAATAGTGGGGTAAGGATTAAGTAATAACAAAGTAATAATTATATAGAACTATGTAATTAGACAGTATGTAATTAGTAGAAGGAGGAACCATGACGTCTCCTATTATTTTCTGAACTGCCTTTTGAAGCCAGTAGTTAATGATTTAGCAGCGCCACATTGGCTGTTTGGAGCCAGAAGTGACCATATTTGGACAAAAGGGGTGGAACTACAGCAGCCTGAAGGTTCAGAGATAAGATAAGATAAGATAAGATAAGATAAGATAAGATAAGACAAGACAATGGAGCTGTCTGTCAGGAGAAAATGTGTTTTATTAAATTTAAATAAACTCCAAAAATCTGACCTGGCAGATGACTAAGCTGTCATACAGACCTGTAAATCAGAGCCTTTTATTTACCCTGAAATCATATTAATGGAGGTAAAAACTAAAACATAGATCACCACATCACTGAGACCTGGGATAAAAATGATTGACAGTTTTTAGTTATACGTTAAATGTAAATCTTTGGCAGCCAGGGCATTTTGGAGGAAATCTCAGCAGCCAGATATATTACAGCTTCATTTTGGAGCTGAGACCCTTGCCCTTCAGTAATTGTCAAAGTAATATTCAATGGCGACATTCATGAAACAATAATATGGGATAAAAAACAAAGAAAAGATCAAGAAGTATCACTGCAGGAATTGGATTTTAAAAAAATCACAGTGATATTGTGAGATTGCATAATAATGAAGTAATAGCCTATCAGATTCTAAGAATTTCACAGGCTTAATTATATATTATAGGTCATTACCATGTTTTTATGTTTCAATTCAGTATTGGTTATGTCCCAAATATTTCTTTCTTTCAAGGTAATACTTTTTAAATGATGTTTAATGCTATGACTTGTTAAATGAAAACACATGAATCTGAGCTACAAAATGCAGATTTACATATTATTACCTCTGTTGTTACTCAACTGTAATAAAGTGGTACCATTTTTAGGGGGTAACATCTAGCCTGTTATCCATTGCATGTCAAAAACTATTGTTGAAAAACACACCAATGTACAGAGCGAGAGGTGAGTATGAAGCATTTAGACAGGGGCTCCACAGGAGGGAAAGGGGAAGGACTCAACAACCTTCAAATTAGCCTCCGAACACCATCCCAGCGGACAGAGCCGCCCGCCGCAGCCCCCGACAGCTCCCAGCATCCTGTAAACACTGTCCATCTTGGCTACCTTTTATTTGAAAGGTGTGACAAACAATGGCAGACCTGCGTTGTAAACATGTGAGCTCATTACTGGTTTGGGTTGCACAACTGCTGAATTTGTCCTGACTATTTTAGCAAAGGGGAACCAAAATGCACTTTGACACAAAATAAACCATTACTGGTCACTGAGGGAGCTGCACTAGGAGGTCATGGGCTTTGCCAGACTGGTAAACTATTCGAGTCCAGGGAGTTTCAGACTAGAGGAGGGGCTGAAAAGGTGGGGTGCTGGCTGCATTCTCCACAGCCATTACTTCTGAGTACAGATCAGATAATCCACAGAAAACAAACTTTAGGTTAGGGTGGCTCCAGGACATGAGAGATGGTGGTTAGGTCAAAGAGGAAAAGCAAGGCCAAATGCTGATTTGTCAGAAATTAGGTTAGCACAGCAGGAGGCTTTATTTCTTCGGTCTCGCAACAGTTACCCCAGAGCCATTTAAGTGAAAATCAATTCCTGATCAGTTGCACCAAACGTAAATCATAGGAATTAAAATTGCAACTGTGACACCAGATTAGCACTCATATTTCCTCTATGTGCATACATGCTGTGTCAGGTTTATAACTCACACCACTGTTCAATGTGCTTCTCCCCTGCGTAGGAGCCATGGGTCTGTGGTAGCTCAGAGGTAAATAAACAACACGTCAAGATGAACATGAGCAACTAAAACTCACATCTCCTAACAGAAAGGCAGAGTTAGCATTACATTTCAGTTCTTACCTATTCTTAAGGTTTTATTTCACTCCTTAGTACAAGATGCCATCAATAATTTAACTCTCAAAATCCTAAACAGCCACTGGCGATGAAAAGCATCTAATAAAGTGTTTAATAACTTCTAAGCTGCTAAACCTGTCAATACAAAATGTAGTTTCTCAGCTTTTCATTATCATCAGATATAAACCATTTGGATGTTTAGACGCTCCATAGTGAACAAGGAAACACTGTCATCTTCTCCAACATTGATTCAACAGTAAAACCCATGTAGTTTGGTTGGACACATTTGATTTTATATTCACTTTATGATATGTTTTGTAGAAAAACTTACCATTTCTTCAAACCTCTCTTTTTGATTTAATAAAATTTGAATTTACTCTACGCTTTTATGCAGATCTACATGATCAGTGAATTAAATATAGGCAAATACCTGATTTTCACTGAAAAATTCTAAATACAGAGGACAATATTACAATAAATGCTAATGAATAACTTAGGAAAGATTAAATGTAGAGGAAAAAGCAACTTGAAAATCTGAAAAAAAAAAGAAAAAAGATATATATATATATATATATACACACACACATAAAATTTCACAATCTAAAAAGCAATGGGAGTAGCATCAATACTGCCAATGATTGGAATATTAAAATAACATCATCTTAATTGTTATTACTGTTGACAAAAATTGTGTATTAAATTACCTCACTGATCAAAATGATAGTGCAAGCCACATAAATATATATTTTTTCCTTTGGTATTCATTTCCAATACTGCAATAGAGTTTTGTTGTTAGTAATCACAATCTGTTTTGGTGTTTACTTTGGATCACAGGTTAAGAATGTAACATTGATCAGGTTTACATTTGTTTTATTAAAACTCAACTTTCTAACCTCTTCTAAGAGAAATAATTAAAAGGTAATAAAATTTCTGAAGTTACATTACTTTGATATAACAGATGCATGACCGCAGCTTCATCTTATACAAATGAATTCGTTTTGATTATAAATTATAATCAAATCAAGAAGAATCTGGAATAAACACGATAAAAGGAGCCTGTTCTGTAGCACATTGTACTGTACACAGTGAGCGAGTGAGTCTATTGAAAAGGGAACAGTAGCATCAGTGTGTGTAACCGTGACAGCAGCCTATGTATTGACTGGAGTGGATATATGATCTGAGCGCTCTGCAGGGGGACGCCTTTGCCCTTTGACCCCGGAGCCCTCAGGCATCGCCCTTGTGCCCATTGGCAGATGTGACTTACTGGAGCAGACTTTCCTGCAGTGTGACAGTTTGTAACCCCCCCACCCCCTCCCCTCCC
>JAPQRP010000019.1:19340086-19350143 GCA_037367295.1 Apogon hyalosoma | reverse complement strand
TTTTTTTTTTTTTTTTTTTGCTTAATTCAAGGAAAAAAATCTGCCAGTGGAACAAGTGAAAATTATCTTGGGAAAATTTCTTGAAATCAGATTTTCTAGATCTGTTGTCTAAAAATCAGTTCTTATATCTCACTGAAAAGTTACTCTTTAGGTGATTATGTCGTGGTACTTGGTAAGATTTAAATTTTTGCACTATGCAGCTTTAAGTACAAATTCCATCCATTTAATTAGACCTATTTTATGCAACTGTCTGCTTCTACTTCACCAAATCTATGAGGTAAGTTTTGTGTCTTTCATTCCATTATAATTGTCTCAAATTTTTAGTGACTTTTCAGAGTGTCAGCTTATTTTCTTATTTTATTTTCCAAGTGTTAAACCAGTGTATGACTTTCATGACTAATTTTGCTTCAAATTTGTCAAACCCCAGTGATATCCTAATTATCACTAATCCATTAGTCTTTCTGTGCTTATGCAGTTAAATCATTTCCCTCACGATGAATAACTTCAAAGATGACTCCATCACAAGCAGTCTGTACATACCAAACCGATAAGTCACTTGGTCCTTTTCAGAAATTTTGTTGCGAAGTGCACGGTGGTTAATGGGAATTCCACGCAGCTGCAGCAGCAACAAACACAGAAACAACAAGCAATTAAACCATGTCCGCTAACGGGTCAAAAGAAATGGAAGGAGTCACTGTAAGTCAGTTGTCATTTTACAATATGTGTGATCATGAAAACCAATACTTAGACGTAAGTTTGATGGCATTTTTGGAATATGTCATTGTGTAGGCTTATTGTACACATACTGTAAGGAGTGAGTGAGTGAGTGAGTGAGTGAGTGGTGAGGGCCCTGCCATACCCTGTATGCTTGTGAGGTGTCTATGATAAGCCTACAGTGACACATTCTGAAAATGCCATGAAACCGATGTCTAAGTATTGTTTTTCGCCATCACACACCCTGTATTATAAGAAGACAACCAACTTACAGTGATTCCTTCCATTTCTTCTGACCCGGTAGAGGACACTGTGGCTCCATGGAATTCCCATTCCCACAATGCACTTCTCGACAAAATTCCGAAAAGGCCGAGTGACGTAGCGGTTTGGTATGTAAACAAACAAACTGCTTGTGATGGAGTCATCTTCAGAGTTCTTCACTGCGAAGGAAGTGATTTAGGTGTGTAAGCACAGAAAGACTAACTGATTAGTGATAAATAGGATATCACTGGGGTTTGACAAATTTGAAGCAAAATTAGTGATGAAAGTCATACACTGCTTTAATCTAAACTGTATGTCATGAACCGACATTTTATGAGCATAATAAATTCATTAGAAAGTTTATTCAATTAAGTGAAAATCCGTTGTCATGGCAGCAGAATTTTTAAAGACATATGATTCTTTCAAGTCAGTGATGCTACAAACATATGATTTTACAGAATATAATACATTACTGTAGATTTAACTATCAACAATAAAAAGCTGTTTAGCTTTATTTAGTTTGCTCACTAGAATTGGTCTGAGATTGTTTTAGGTGGACTGGAGTTTGCTTCTTTAATCAGCATCAGAGTTCGATTGTGCATTCATACTTCCTCAATTGAATTAAACTTTCAGAGCAAACAAACTAGAGTTCAGTTAAACAGGGCTAGTGTCAACATGCTCTACATGAGTTTAACCTGTACACACATGTACAGCTGTAAAATGTAACCTAGACCTTAATTTGAATCCAAAAAAGAACCTAAATCATGAGAAATCATTGACTATTTTGCTGCACACTAGCTACTTAGACTTTGCATCCTTTAAGTACATTTCAATGATCATACTAACACATAGTTAAGTAAAGTGTGGTTTTGAATGAAGATGTCTTACTTATATTGGAGTATTTTCTAGTGGCATTTTAGTCGTGCTTTTACTTAAATGACAGGCCTGAATACTTCTTCCACCACTGATGCCCAAAACTCGCCATATTCATCTGCTCAGACTGAAATAGAGCTCTTGATCCCTCAGCAATTCTGAATGACTCAGTGATTCTGAACCTGAAATTGTACCTTTTTTTCTCATGCCAAAACCTTACACCCCATCTCTCCAAGTTTTATTTACCGTTTTTTCTTAAATCACTCAACCTGACCTAATTTTTGCATGAACGTGTGACAAAATTACAGCAGTCATGTGTAACAGTGGCCTTGTAAAGCCCTTGACGCCCTGTTTTTGTCTCTTTCAGTACATTCTATATCTGTCATTTGTCCTCAGTGGCACTAATCGTTTTCTCTCATTTCTCCCTTCTTCTCAACTATTCTTTTCCCCACTCCCATGTCACCCCTTGCCCAAACTCAAGCATGCAGAACAGAGCAGGCAGGTCTTCTCTAGCAGACCAGAACGCTCTGTTCTCAGAGTTCTCACCTTTCACCCGGGGTGAATGTGAGGCAGCATCACATGGGCCCCCCGAGCCCCGCGGAGACCAGAACACAACACCAACCAGGACAAGCCGAGCTGTATGGCAAGTCAATGACACACTGAAAGACACCAGCTTGTAGAAAGAAACCGCGTAGTACAAACAAGTAACTGACATTGTAGAAGAGACATTAGATGACATGCAGACATCAAAAGCGGGTATGAGTGTAATGCTGTCAACTTTAGGTCCGTTGTTCGAGTAGCAGGTGTCAGTGTCTTTGAATGACTGACAGATCCCTGAGGTGTAAAACCTGTCAAAAAGGATATTTTATGTAAATTGTAAGAGCACATCTATTTATCAAGCAACTGATGGCTAAAGTCCAGACTTGAGCCTATTCAGTTTTACTTGAAATGTTCACATGGTGCTGGTGCTGATCTCCAAACTTTCTGCAGGATGTAAAGATTTTTGGAAATTACAGATTTATGAATGAATCTTCTTAGTTTTCTCTTTCCTGTACACATATAGCTGTGGCTACTTTGACTAAAGCATGAAATCAGAAAACAATAAATGACAAAAAATTTGGGGAAAAAATGTGTGAAAATAGATCCAGTTAGGCTACTGAAAGGCCTTGAAATTCAAACGTCTTGTTTTTTTTGTTTTTTTGTGTTTTTTTTTTTTTTTGGGGGGGGGTCTTATATAGATTTCTAAATTCTGACAAAGCGTATTTTCAGCAAAGAGGATCTACTTTGGTTCAGAGACAAGAGTTTAACAGCTTTACTTATTTAAAAAAAAAAAAAAAAGATACTGTCCCCTGCAAAAGACATTCCATAAAAAAAACTAGAAAAGCACTTGGAGAGCTAAGACCTCCACACCAAGGCAGATCAGCCACCCCCCCTTATGATTAATTTGCTCTTAAATGAATTCCTGGACCTTGAAAACCTATACATAGCATTGGATTCACATTAATATTCTTTCTACTGTGGAGTTAATATATGCATATGTTGAAACTGGCCCTATCTTACAATGATAAAGAATCCTTCAAAAAAAATTCCTGGATCCAGACAGTGATCTGGATCACCACCAAAATTTAATCATTTGTTCCTTGTGCCAGTATCAACATTTCCTGAAAATTCTATCAAAATCCTATCAAAATCCTTCCATAACTTTTGCAGTTATCTTGCTAACAGACAGACAGACAAACAGACAAACAAACCCTGTTGAAATTATAACTTCCTTGGCAGAGGTAATAAAAACTATATCTGAAAAAACTATTGCATTGTACTGTTTTCCAATCAAGACAATTATTTAATATAAAAAAGCCAAAAAAAAATACTGTAATGGTTCTCAGGAGGTTAAAAAAGTAAAACTGTAGTGCTTCTTTATTAAATCCTAAAATATAACATAACTTATGTGCTCAGCCTCAGTTTCATGGTACTCCAGATGTTTGTTACTGCTTTCATGAGCTCTGATTGGGAGGCTTCAACATGAGGTTATAGTAATCACATCACAGCAACTCAGCAAACTCATGTAAACTTTATAAAATTATTAGATTGTCAATATGAGTGCATGCTGTTTGAGTGCGCGGGTCCATTTGAGCGTGTGCGCCAGCGGTAGCGACCTTGTCCCTGCCCCCTCCAGCAGGAGTGACAGATGCTCAGTAATCTGTGTGAAAGGCGATCCACCACTTAATGGGATTGTTTCTGTTACACCTTAAAGAAGAGGCAGGCAGCAGACCAGAGCTGAGCAGTCATCCTCCATAACTGCTGTCCTGGGACCTCAGGTGGACACAGCGAGCAAAGAGACAGTGTTGGGAGGGAGGGGGGGTTTCACACCTCTGAATCATAAAACAGTGCGCGTCTCCCCTCCCTGCACAGTGCATTGTCTTAAAACAGATGGCTTACATATTGACAAAGAGCAGAGAGATGATATGGTTGATAAGTGTGAAAACCATTGAACATATGGAAGCCTGATTATTGAGGTGCTGTCAAACAGGTGTTTTTCAAACGCTGACCAAAACTGAAAAAGATGACAGAGGTCAACTCGAAACTAAGTTACTATTCACTCGTAACTTTCATTAAAACATAATTCTAAAATGTTGAATATAATGGTGTGTCACAAGTAATCAATGAGCAACATTATACATGTATTCAGAATACAAGATATGAGAACGTGTGTGTGTTGCAGTGATATTTACCCATTAAATACAGTTAGATTCTTACAGTTGGCAGATTAATTAAGTCAACAGTACATCTGTGTCACATGAGGCTATATATGTATAATCTGGTATTATTTTTACTTTAAAATATGATTTACAAGGCAACAAAGTATACTGCAGAAACTGGTATGAAATGTAAATTCACATTTTATTTACTATCTTTGCAAAATGCTACACAAAATAAAGAGTCAAAGAAAAAAATGAATCCTTTTCGACAGAAAAAAAAAATCTCACTGCTTTGTGCTTAGAAATAATTACGTCTTTACAGCAGGTTAATATGTAAAATGGACTGATTCCTTTCAGTCCTTATTCACATACTGCTGCTTGACTACTATTTATTCATTCATTCATTTACACTGTTGCATGAAATAACAATGAGGAAAAATTTAAGTGAAGTAATTAGAATATGATAGTAATTTAAGTAATCTAATGATCTACAATTGACATTCTTTAACCTCTAGTGAAATGCATTCCAAACCTATAAAACTGTGCTATATGAAGGTGTGTTTTTTAAAATGTAACATCTATACAGCAGCTTGAGTCCTTTTGCTTGTACACAGTAAAACTTTTATTTCCTATCGCTCTCGTAATCAATCAGCCTTGGGACAGAGATGTAGACATCATCTACACAACACGCCCAAAGAGGAGGGTGAGGCAACTCATTGGGATAAGATAGAAAAGGACTGCTCCATCTTTATCCCTCCTTACCCTCTGTGGTAATATGAGAGGGAGTTTCCTTTCTACCTTCCACCTATGGCAGCAGTAAAACTGTCCGTGTCATAACGCCCAGCGTGTCAAAATGATATGTTTAACCATCTCCTCTCTATTATTCAGGACAATAGCTGGCCAGGATGGATTTCCTTCCAGTGTGAAATGACAGATTCTCCTTCTTTCTTGCCGAGTGCCCACTCGGCTCACCGCTCCCCTTCAAAAGACTGCGACTATGTGTCACCTGTGTAGAATGTAAAGACATGTTAGGTAGAGTTTCACTGCAGACCTCTATTCATGCTTATGATTGCTTTGTTTGCAGGAGAGATTTCAATGTCCATAGGGGATGGAAAGGTGGGACCTCTGCTTTATAAATGAGCCATTGCTTTGTCAACACAGGAGTGGGGTTATCTCAAGCAGTAGCTGAAAGATTGATGGAGTGAGATGATTATCAGTGAGACCACGGTACAGAGAGAGAGAGAGAGATACTGTATGTAAGAAGGAGTGACCGAATTAACAAACAAGTTCAAAATGATGGAAATGGAAGTGAAATTAATTTAATTTTTCATAACAAAATATATAAATGTTTCATTAAAAATGCTGAATTCATGGTATATTCTGGTATCACACTGTTGCCCCTGAGGTGGTAATAAAATATTTTAACCTCTTCTCTTGATTGTGACAACGTGATTTATTCTTGATAGATAAAAAGTAACTTAGACTCAGAAAGTAATCACTACTTGGTGAATACTGATGTGCATAAATAGGAATAAAAGGAGGAATGTGTCCAAAAACAAAATTAATCTAGTTTTATGACCAGCAGTCAGTGTATTTGTGGTGCTGTTGCTGCTTCTCTGACAGATTGATTGTCGTGCTAAAATCCAAAATGCATCACGTTGTTATCTTCAACTTGACATCAATATGCAGGATGACTACTCAATTTTACAACAATAGCCAATACTGTTTTGAGAGGAGTATAGAGAGAAGTACAGAGAAATACAGAACCACAACAGAAGGTTCAATCCTCAGATTTTAGGATAATTATATTCTATATTCTGTTAGAATTCTGATACTCCTATTGCATCTTGTTTTGTTTCAACATAATAATTGATTTTATGAAATGTACATAATTTTATAGTGACAGAAATGTTGATGTATGAAGTAAATGTTCACAGAAAAAGTGTTTATTCCCTGAAGATTCACCAGCTTGATTTCAAAAGCCCATTTTAACAACAACTGTTTTTGGTCAGGTTCAGAAAGACATGCCATGCCTGATATGAAGATGTGAAAATGAGAAATGAGTTTTATAGTTTATCAAGTTTATTGCCAAAAAACCTATTTGAATTGGAATGTGGTCAGACTTTGGTGACAAAGTCCTGAACATTTTGTTTTTACTCCATATCCACATCCCTGTCACCTCCTGGCTTTTGGGTAAAGGCAAAGAAACCACGAAAATTACACTCTGCAGCAAAATCACCCTTTGCAGCGATGCTTAATGTAGGCAGGAGTTTCCATTCAGTGAGGCAGGGTTGGCTGCAGCAGAAGGCAGTGCCATCTACTTGTGAGTACGCTGAATTTCCAGTATCATACATAAACTTTCCCTTCACTCTGACAGACAGACAAAGAGACAGACGCACAGTTCAGAGAGTGAAGACCCGAGGGTCACAAGGGAGGGGCGTAGGGGCCACAGATCAGGGGTCCCGTTCCTTCTCCAGACTTTTCAATTAAGCTCCAGCGCACTGGTTACAATTTATGAACATGACCTTCCAACTCTCCGGCTCCCGTCCTCAGCCCTGGGAGCCAACCTCTCCCACCCCCCAACTACATCAAACCAATCCCCGGTACCCCTCTGACCCGCTGACCTGCCACACATACCCCATCTTGACAAGACAAACCTACATGCAAACGCACAGGCTACTCCTATCATGTATATCCCCGTTGAGGCGCAAATGCAAACGCATACTTAAGATCATGTCCCCCGTGCTCACATTGAGGGGTCAGTGGTTATTCTTCAGCACAGGCTCAAAGGTGAGTGATAAAAAAATCCAATACAGTAAATGCATGGGGTCACCAGCATATCAATATATAATACAGAAAGGGGACAGATGACAAGCCATAAGCCGATGGAAAGCGATTGAATTCTCTGTTTCTCCCTATCTCGCTGTCTCTGGATGCATCAATCTGCAGCTGTTGATAATTGAATTAAGAAGGAGACGTGATTAACAAGTTCTTCAAAAAAGCTGGAATTGCCTGCAATCTGACGCCTGGAGACCTTGATAGGCTTCTTTGGGAGTGAAAACTATTTGTGACATTTCCACAGTTCAGCCAGCTGTCTTCATTTTAATTAAAAATCTTTCACGGGTGTAAGAGTTATGGAAGGTACAGCGAGGGCTTCTGGCAGCAGCCTGAATGAAATACCACATAACAGATTGTGTGTGCGAATAAAGTAAGCAACCGCTACATCAATCGGATGTGACGGAGGATGCGATTTCCCAAAAAGGGGGCATACAAAGGCAGCCAATGCACAGTAATGCTGGACAACTTTATTGAAACTATGAAACTTTATTTGATATTATGGGACCTGTTGTCATTAACCTGAGCTCATTACATTACCAATACCTTTACTGCAGAGCTGTTTGACTTTGGAAGGACTGTCAAATAGCTCTTATGAATTTGTTTGACTTTTATTTAACTTGAAACATGAGGTCAAACATATATTAAACGTATCACATCAAATAGTAGTAGTACTGCATCCAGTAAATCTAATGTGTGTTTACATTTGATATTAAATAAGGAAAATGTTTGCCCAGTATTAAAGTAAACCTCTGTGAATTTCTGCTAATGTAGAATCCATTTGTAGATTGTGACCGATTGTCTGAAGAGGAAGAGCTGCAGTTTCTCTGCTCAGATTTGATCTGTAAAGCTCTTACGTTTTACAGTCTGTCCTACAAAACAAGTGGTCCTGTTAATACTGTACGAGCTGTGTGCCATTCACATAATGAGTCAAAGGTCTTCATCCAAACACCTTTCTTGCTACAAATGTACTGTAACATAAACAATCAACAGTCTGTCTTCCGCACATAACTCTCAAAGAACAAAAGCATTTGCAGATCTGAAATGTTTTAGAACCTTTGACTCACTAATCCTATCAATACATTTAGATAATTCAGGTAAAATGCTAAAAATCAGCTTTTCATTGTCATCAGACATGACCCATTTGGACATTCAGAGGTGTTATCATGAACATGGAAACTTTATTTTCTGCATTGATTCACCAATAAAACCCATGTACTTTAATAAATGTGGTTGTTTCTGCAGGACTTAAAGTAACTGTTTCTTAATAACTTTTGATTTTACTCTAAATTTTTTAATAACACCTACATGATCAGTAAAATAAAAAAGAAAAATGCCTGCCTTACACTGAAAAATGCAAAACGCAGAGGGTAATATTACAATAAATGGTCACCGCAACAATATTTATCGATCTCAAAACAAAAAAGAAAAAATATTAAAAGCATATCTTACATTCACATTAAACTTTCATGTAATTTGTGTTTGATATACAGGACAACACACAGTATGAGAACAGGCTCTGTCATCGAGTGAATAAAATACCACTGCAGGCACCGTGAACATCAGACCCACATGAATGTTCATCTGAAAATTAAGTGTCAAATTAGTTCTGATCTCACTGCTTATTATGTCATGTCTGTGTGCACCGATGAATATAAAAAAAGACAATAAGCTATACGTCAGCAGTACTACGGCACCTGCATTTAATGACTATGTATGTGGGGGCCATATTTGCAAATCATTTTAAATACCAATGAATAAGACATAATTGACTGACCTTGCTGTAAGTCTGCTAACAGTTACACCTTTCCATACTCTGATAACATCACCTCTTACAGCTGATCTTAAAGTGAGTCTGCTCCACATGGAAATATATAAACCGAGGGTCAGTTTTTATACTTGGCAATTTCTATTTTTTTATTATGCAAAACAAATTTTACTCTCCATAACTGAGCTGTTGCAGTCTGTCATCTTTATTCAAGTTCACTCCTCCAGGACCTCCATCACACTCCCTGCAGCTCCTTAATAGACTGAGGTCCTCTCAGTGACACCATAACTCATACACGTCCCTGCCGAAGCTATTGTTCCCCTTCCTTTATCGCCGCACTAAGACTCTCCATCTTCAGCCGCAGCGACGAGGAGTCAAACAATCTGTCATGTGTGCAAGTGTTTGATCAAGCGTCTTAATTTGCCTCGACTTGGACTTGGTGTCAGTCGGGCGTTTATGCTGCCTCTCATTACTGGACTAGCAGACATCAGAGGGATGCAACAAAGATCAAACACAGGCCTCAGTCATAAGAGGGTCCAGTGAGGTCCGTGTCATTTATGTGACCCTGGCAGGGCAGTGGAGGGGGAAGTAATGAATTAGAGTGGAGCTTGGAAGGCATTAGAGATTAGGCAGCAGAGAGGGCTCCACTGAGGACAGACTGCAAGGTCAAGGGTTAGGCATATACCACCAACAGTTGTCAGAAGAGCTCAGCATGTTTATTAAGGACAGATCTGCTTATTGTTGAACAGGCAAGAAAATAGAAACACTGAGCTGTCTTTTCTAGCCTGGAGTGCTGTCCAGTTATACTGCAAAAATGTCAATCTTACCACATGTATTTTTCTCATTTCTAGTCCAAATATCTCATCACACTTAAAATAAGACATAATCACCTAAAGAGTAACTTTTC
>JAPQRP010000019.1:19305809-19317573 GCA_037367295.1 Apogon hyalosoma | reverse complement strand
CGTCATTTGCATCAAGTATTTTGGAAAATCAAACAAAAACATCATTTGCATAATAATTTGGAACGCAGTGTAAAAGTGGGCAGGTCTGTGATACTACGTAACTCAAGGGGAAGACAGTTCCGTAGATTTGGACCAGCCATAGCAAAGGCATGATCACCCCACTATTTGCACCCGGACCATGGGACGTTCAGTAGATGTTGCCTCACAGAATGCAGAGCTCTGCTGGGCTGGTGTATCGACAGAGTCTCACAGAGATATGAAGGTGCAAGGCCATGAATGGAACTGAAAACAAAACACAGGAGTTTGAACTGAATTCTGAACTGAACCAGGAGCCAATGGAGGGAGTATAGAACAGGTGTGATGTGGTCATGTTTACAGGCGCTTGTGACGAGACGGTGAAACCGGCAGATAAATTAGAAGGTCATCTGCGTACAGGGCAACAGGTACAGGAAGAACAGAACAAGGCCCAGAATGGAAGCCTGTGGCACACCAGACATCACAGGGGTGAAGAGGAGGTGAGATCACCAATCATAACAGAGAAAGTCCTGTCTGTTAGATACGATTTGATCTACTGCAGCACAGCTCCCCAGAGGCCCACCTGCTCAGATAGATGTGTCAGGAGGATGGAATGATCTACTCTGTCGAATGCTGAAGTGAGATCCAGTAACACAAAGAGGGAAGGTTTTTTGCAGTCCAAACACAGTAGGATGTCCTTCTGCACTTTCAGTTGTGCAGACTCTGTACTGTGGGATGTTCTGAAACCGGATTGGAATTTTTCAAACGTTTGGTTCTGGTCCAGAAATGAATGTAACTAAACTAAACTAAACACGTTTTTCTAGTAATTTTGGAGAGAAAAGGTAAGTGGGACCAGGGTGTGAACCACAGGGTGTCTGAGGGAGCCATAGACCCCCCTGGTGAAACATGAGCTCCCCTTGAAAAATGATTTATAAAAATTTGGGGGGGGTCTCTATAATAATGACAATAAAGTTTATATTTGCCATATATTTTTAAAATGTTGAATATGGTGTATTGTTGCTTGTACAATTCTTCATCTATTTAATGTATGATTCAAATGATTGCTCACAATTCACCGTTGCCTAATATTATCACGATGGTGTCGATACCTACTGTGACAACAGAAGCGTGGTGGCACTGCCAGTTAAATTTCTCTTTAGGCCTACACTAGGCTACATACAAAATGTTATAAAAGAAGAAGAAAGGGAGCAAAGACACATGAAGACACCCGTTTGTTTCAAAATGTCTAAGTGAAAACAAGCAAGGTTAACAGCATTAGGGTTCACTAAAAAGCTAAAAGACACAGGCCAGTTGGATGTCATAGTATCTACATCTCATACTGTAGTAGACCATCCAAAAGAAGCTGAAGATTACTGTAACAAAACAGAAGAGGCTAGCAAGTATACTGATCATGCTTGCCAACCCAGCTCTTCTACACCTGCTGTTGAAGGGGCAGCAGCATCGACAGTCAAGGCTGCTGGGGCTGCTGCCGGCTGGAGCAGTCAGTAATGGAAAGAATGGAAGGACCGTTTCCTGTGGCTTTTCATGAACAAGGATGGGAACCTGGGTTGTGCTACGTGTAGAGATGTAAAAATGCTTCTTTCAGAAAAGGTAATGCATCTATCAGAAGAATAGATTAACAGAACTGTTTGCAGCAAGGCACAGCACACGTTGCGCAAAAAAATATACAAACACCGGGATAGCATTGCACACAAAAGGGCAGTTGAACTAGCAGCAACGAAACAAAAGGAGATTCTGCCAAGCAAGGTCAGAGAGATCAATTCCGTATTAATGGAAGAAACTGCAAATTCATTCAGATCTGCCTATATGGTGGCCAAAGAAAGGCTGGCCTATAAAAAACTCCCACCTTTAATGAAGCTCCAGGAGCTCAATAGAGCGAAAATAGGCACTGTACATAAATCAGATCACTCGCGTGCTGAAATGATAGGCCATATAGCACAGCAAATGCGGATGAAATTTGTCACAATATTAAAGAGAAAAGCAAAAATTAGCGTTACTATCGATGACAGCACAGTGCACGGGCGTGCGTATCTCATTATTTATGTGAGATGCAATGTGAATGGGAAAGGAGATGTGGATAATGTTTTTTTAGACATTGTAGAGCTGACAAGGTACAGATGCGGATTCCATCTACAACAGCCTGAGACAGAGCTTCTGCCAAGCTGGACTAGATGATGACTTTATTAGGGAAACATCTGATCAGCATCACCACTGATGGGGCTTTGGTTCTCATGGGCAAAAGTACTGGAGTGATTGCAAGGCTTAAACGCGACTTTCCAAACATCCAGTCCATTCATTGTCTAGCCCATAGACTAGAATTGGCAGTCCATGACTCTCTGAAAGACGTTTCTGGATGTAACCATTTTGAGTTTTTCAAACTTAAACTATACGTGTTATACCATCAGTCTGCAAAGAATGCCAGATTGCTCGAGGAAGCAGATCTAAATATGCAGATTTTAAAAATTGGCCAAATCTTTACCATCAGATGGGTGGCAAGTAGTTTTAATGCTGTAAAAGCAGTCTGGAATAACTACCCTGCTTTCACACGCCAGTTTAAAACGGCAAGTGAGGACACATCTCACAGTGACACGGAGAGGAAGAAATTCCTAGGCCTCCACAAACACCTCACAAACTCGTGTTTTTTAGCTGATCTGGCTTGCATGAAAGACCTGCTCCGTGAGCTTCAAGGCCTGTCACTTAAATTTCAGCAAAGAAATATGGACATTGTACATGCTAGTCACCGTATTCAGCAGTGCATTGATATACTTAAGGCCATGAAAGTGAGTGGAGGCAAATCAGCACTGAAGGCAGAGCAGCGCATCTCGCAAGGACTGTTTAAGGATGTCAAACTAGTTGGGAGCAGTGGGAAGATTAACCGGGGTCAGTTTTATCAGTCTGTAATAGACAATCTCACAAAGCGAATGCCACAATCAGACCTCGTCAATATGCTGAAATCCTTCAACAAGCAGTTTTGGCCACAGGACCATAACGTGCTCATTATGTATGGAGAAAATGAGGTGCGAGCCCTTGCCAAACACTTGGGAGAATCTGTTGAAGAGTTCTGTGACTGGAAGTTACAGGATGTGGCACCAGGCAAAACACTGGATAAATTACTTACAGCCAGCCGGACATATCTACCCACCTCATCTGAGTGTGAGAGAGGCTTTTCAGCCGTTAAAGATACCGACAGCAAGACCTGCAATAGGTTGCTTGACACCAGCCTCTCATCTCTGCTCTTTGTTGATCTCAGTGGACCTCCATTAGAAAAATTTGACCCAGAGCCCTATATCATCTCCTGAATTAAATCCGATTATCGTTACTGTACATCATGGGCTGGTGGACGAACATCAAAGACAGCTAATTCCAGGCCCCTGTGGTCACTTTTCTGTTAAGGTAAGACCTGATTTTAACTACAGTAGGCCTAACTATGCTTGTTATATTGTGTATGACAAGTATCGTGCTCATGTGTTTGTAGGGACCCCCCTAAGGCCACAGTATGGTTTGCACACTGAGTGGGACACTGGCCTGAAGTTTGACACAACTGCTGGGTCCAGATTAAGTTTTTTGATCAGTGGCTTTACCACAGCATGTTTGAAAAGAGTTGAGACAGACCCTGAGCTCAGACAGTTGTTGAAAAAGGAGAGTAGACATGGCCCCACTGTGTCAAAAACCTGTTTGAGCACTCTAGATGGAACAATATCCAGAGAGCGGTTGGAAAGATGCATCCTCTAGACCACCTCAGAGAGGCCAGAAAGTGTTACAGGCTCAGATGTATCCAACACAGCAAGCAGGACAACAGTAAAGCAGATGTCAATGCATTAGACATTGTGTTATTAATAATCTAACAGAGGCCACTTTGTCAACAAAATAGTGGAGAAAAGCTTCTCAAGTTGATTTGGACACATTTTTCAGAGTGTCATCTGAGGGATTTGTAACAGACTGTATAGTACTGAATAAAACCTGAGGATGGTTACAGTTAATTGAAATGACATTTGACAGATATTTACATTTGGCCTCTTTAACAGCATTTTTATGGTCCGAAAGACAGTCTCTTAAGATGCCCAGTGACTCGTGTAATCTGTCCGTCTGGGAGACCATGAGGTCCAATGGGGACCAATGTGGACCAATGTGTGACCATGTTGGTGTATAGAGGAATTCACTGATTGAATCAGGTCAAACAAGGTCAAAAGGCTTTGAAATTTGTTGGCCAACTGACTGGAGGGGCAACAGAAATGACTATAAAAATCCCCCCAAATAAGAAAATGTAGCCAGCCCACCTCCATGTCTGGACTCTCGCAGTGTACTCAGGAAGGAGTAGCCTGTGGGAAGGAGCTTGGAGAAAGCAGTGTTGTCACTGGTGTTAGCCATATCTCTGTGAGCATGAGGAAATCCAACTCACGAGTGGAAAGTCATTCAGCACAAATGTTTGATTCGTGACTGAGTGAGTATTCAGCAGAGCAGCGTGCACCAACATAAGCCTGTAACCTGGAGTACAGCTTGATTGAGCGAACAGAGATTCTCCTTCACACAGCCCCATTGATATATCCTCACAGGACGACGACGTGGAAGCAGACAGAGTCTAGGATAGCCAGTCAGAGCCACAGGTAACTGTATTCCAGAAAGCGCCTAAGGTCAAAATTTCCATATTCTGTAGATATTACGGTCATCAAACAGCCAGGATTATTCATACAGGGAGAAGCCAGGTAAGCTTTGATTTTACAGTTTTTCTCAATTGTTTACACACATTTTCTGAAAGCATACCTCATACTCTCAGAATTGTGCACACAAATCAAAAAACACACACAATGGGCAAAACCCCACAATTCTCCTGTGAAATGAAACTTTACATTCAAAACAATTATATTTCTTCTCAAAATGGTATTTTGTTTTCAAATGACACACACAAACCATCATATGAACAGACATTTATATGACCCTGGGGCCTGTTCCAAAAAGTGGGTTCAACATATTCTGAGTCTAATTTTAAACTCTGAGCCTACTTACTTGAGGATCTCTGAGTAACCGGTTCCAGAGCAGTGGCTTTGAATTGGTTCAATCGACTCTGAGTATGTTTACCCAAAGTTAGGCGCGTGCACAAACCACAACAAAAAAAACATCATCACTCAATGGAGCCCGATACCTGGATTCACCATGGTAACTGCTAACAACAAGCGTGCCAGGTATTTCACTGCACCCGAACAAGTCCTACAGCTCGCAGCCTGAGGTCCTCAGGGCAGCAGCTGCTGATGGTCCCCCTCACTTGTTTTAAAACACGAAGTGACATATTTTTTAAAGCTGTTGCACTGCTTCTCTGGAACGATCTTCCTCTGTGCTTATGCTCCATGGACTCTGAGTCTTTTAAAAAACAACTTGAGACATTCCCGTTCAAGCAGGCATTTTAGAGCCAAACTGCCTCAGGGCTGCTACAGCTAATTGCATTTAATGTATTTATTGTATTGTATTGTATTATATTTTAATTGTACTTTGAACTGGGAAGCACTATGTGACTTCCTGTCTGTGAAAAGAGCTCTATAAATAAAATTTACTTACTTTTTCCAACAGACTCATCTTGCTCCACTTTCACAACGAACAATACAGAATCTCATTCATTCCGTTCTCCGTCCACCTGTAAAACAGCTCACCCTTCTGCAACAGGTAACTCATGCATTCACATTACTGCACCTTAGTCACTTTCACACCTGTATGTATACAGTGTATATTTACTACTTCCAGTTTCCTGTTTGTACATATGTAAATCTTGTTTTTTTTTTTTTTTGCTTTATTAGTGTATTCTATTTATGTTATTTATTGCTTTTATCTCTTCACACTTATTTTCCTTTTTTGCTAGTGTTTTTTCAAGAGTATTTTTATATGCAACTGAGCTATTGTGACCAAGTCATTTCCCCTGTGGATCAATAAAGTTTGTCTAAGTCTAACATTAGGTTTAGGTTAATGTTAATAAAAAGTAATTTAAACTAACTCTCCCCCTGCAACTTGGTTCCTTGTGTGTGTGGGATGTCAGTGTGCACCTGATAGGTGATTAGTGGGTGGCACCGACAGAGCCTATAAAGCATAGTGGGTGGGTGGGCAGGCAGGCAGACAGATAGATTGATTGATGCTGTAATGATCCTGAAGGAAATTGTGCAGCAGTCTGTTGCTCACATTCATACACAAAAGGCAAAATAAATACGATCATCAAGTAAAAAAAAAAAAAAATAATTTTTTAGTCTTTCAGTGGAGCAGCGCAGAGTGGATTCTGGAACTCCTGGAGCTCCCCTGACTGAAGAAGACCGGGTTCAGGAGGTGGCTCTGACTGGACAGGATGGCCTTGATCTTAGAGGGCATCCTCTGCTCTACCACCTTCTCCACAGGGTCCAGGCTCAGTCCAATCACAGAGCCCACCTTCCTTATGAGTCTGCTAATCCTCCAAATGTTCTTCCTAACACTGCCCCCCCAGCACACAGCAGCGTAAAAAAAGGGCACTGGACACAATCGACTGATAAAGCATGTGCAGTAAGTTAGGACAGACCCTGAAGGAGGCCAGTCTTCTAAGAAAATACATCCTACTCTGTCCCTTATTGTACACCCCGTCCATGTTTGCTGCCCAGCTCAGCCGGTTGTCCAGCTGCAGCCCCAGATACTTGGAGGAGGAGACAACCTCCACCTTCGATCTCTCAATGTTGATGGGCTGCAGAGCGGGTGGCACCCGGTGGAAATCAAGCACCACCTCCTTAGTTTTTCCGGTGTTAAGCAGGAGCTTGTTCCGCTGGCACCACCCCACAAAGTCTTTAACCAGGCCCTTGTACTCCCCCTCATCACCCTCCCTGATACACACCACAATTGCAGTGTTGTCTGAGAACTTCTGCATGTGGCATGTATCCAAGTTGTAGTGGAAGTCAGAGGTATAGAGGGTGAAGAGGAGGGATGACAGCACCATGCCCTAAGGTGCTCCAGTGCTACAGGTCAGTGTCGAGGACCTACAGCCCCCCACCCGAACAAATTGTGGCCTGTTGGTCAAATAGTCCAAAATCCAGCGCACAAGGTGGTCCACGGCCATGCTGTTCAGTTTCTCCTGGAGAAGGCTGGGCTGGATCATATTAAAAGCACTGGAGAAGTCAAAGAATAGCAATCTCACCATACACCCCCCAACATCTCAGTATGTGATGGCACAATGTAGGAGGTAGAGGACAGCATCTTCAACTCCCACCTTCTCCCTGTAGGCAAATTGGAAGGGGTCACTCACGGCCTGCACTTGAGGTGGCACCAGCTGCAGGACCAGTCACTCCAGTGTATTCATCACATGCAATGTGAGCGCGACTGGCCTGTAGTCGTTCAACTCCCGTGGGCTGGAACAATACAGGACATTTTCTACAGTGAAGGAATCCTCCCCTGCTGCAGTCTCAGATAGTATACCTGCTGAAAGGGGTCACCCAGTTCAGCAGGACAGGCCCTCAAGAGCCTTGGACAGACCTGGTCTGGACCTGCAGCCTTCCTTGGATGGATACGGCACAGCTGAGTTGTCACCTGGTCCACTGTGATGGAGGGAGGAGATGCGGTGGGAGTGGCAGGAGCTTGTGAGAGTGAGAGAGAGAGGCACATGGAGGAGGATGGTGATGGTCAGGGGTGCTAACAGAGGACTGTGGGGGTGAGCAGGTGGTCGGGGGGAGCTGAACCGGTTAAAAAAAATGTTCGGCTCCTCAGCTCTCTGGGGATCCACACCCCCCAACCTGCCCTTACTGCTGCCGCCTGTAAGGTTTTCATACCATTCAAGACCTCCCGCATGTTGTTATCCACCAACTTCCTCTCCAGCTTCTTGCTGTAAGCTTCCCTGGCCTCCTCCAGGCAGGTTTTCACCTCCTTCTGTACCTCCCTCATCATCTCACCATTCTTGCTCCCAAACACCCTCTTCTTAGTGTTCAGGACCATCTTCACTTCAGACGTAATCCATGGTTTTGTTGTTGGGAAAGCACTTCACTGTTTTAACAGGCACCACCTGATCCACACAAAAGTTCAAATAGTCAGTCAAGCACCCCAATAGTCCTTGCAGTACACTCAGTCTCAAGTGGGTTTTGTGGAAGCAGTGTGCTGCCACACCAGCTATTGTTCGGGCTTCATTGCTCCATCTTTTGCATACCTTGTTACCCAGCCAGAGCTGCTTGTGGGTCTACCTGCTGCTGCCACGCACCCCTCCTCATCGCTCTCCAGTCAGTGCTTGTGGCCAGCTTTGTGTGGCCAGGGCTCTTTCTCCAGTAGGTCTTCTCATTGTCTGCTTTGATTTGGACTTCATGCCAGCACTGACCCCAAATTGTTTAATAGATCCTAGACTGTTGCTGGAACCAAGCCATGATTTCCCCACAGTGCTCCCCCTCCTCCTGCTGCCCATACATGCTAATGCCAGCAGGTAAGACACTCACACCTGAACAAGCATAGTTTCCTGGTATAATATATCACTAAAACTCTGTTTTAATACAGATACAAAACCTACAGTGCTTGGCCTGGTTTATGCCCCCTGCCTCTGTCGTCCTCAAAGGTACCGTTGTTTTGTCCACCAGTGTTTCAATAGGGTTCCTACACTGACCGTCATCTTTTGGACCCCCTTCCTTTCAACTGTGCTTCTGGTGCGTGCATGCCACTGCATGGTAACCGGTGTGCGTGTGTGTTAGCGGACCTCAGAGAATAATTATTTCCTTTTGGGTTTTTTTTGTAGTTTGACTTATTTTACCTTTTGGTGAGTGAAGTTTGCATGAGTGTGTTATTTTACTGCTTAATTTGCTTTGCATGATTTTGCTGTTGGTTGCCTTGCATGTTTTTTTAATTTGCTTGTTCTATCGTATTTCGCTGTGCTTAATTTTGCTGTGCATGTTTGCTGTGATTTTATTCATTTATTTATTTTTGCATTTTTGTTTGTCTTTTGTTGCAGTTTGCTTAATGTTGTTCTCTGGGTGTAATGTGTTTTAACTACTGAATTTTAATTGTGATAAAAGTATAGGCCTATCTTCTAAAGTGTTGTGATAAAATAAAGTAAATTGTTTGTAATTAATCACATCCATTGCCTTATCTATCCAGACTTACGCGGCCTTTTTGTGTACAGGCGTTAAATTGAAACAGGTCCCGGGGCCTTCTCCCCGGGTGGTGTTGTCGATCTTTTTCTATGAGGACAAAGTACTGCTGTACATCCCTCGAGCTACATGTGTATTAAAAATAATCAGCAAAATAAATGGATTAAACAGCAACCATGGATACTGAAGAAACATTGTCTTGGAAAGTACAATGAATGTCCACTCCTTTGGTTTTAATAATGCTGACATCTATTCCCAGTTTGAGGGTTAAATATGAAGGCCCTGGTCCAAAACACACTCAACACTAATCATGTCTATTGATCAACTTCAAACATACTGTGTCCTCCTAATTCCAGGAGGATGAAAGGTTGGCTGTACCTCATCTGTTCATCATTCCACTGGTTTGTTTCAGGGGTGAATGTTTGATAAGACTTACTTCATTTATGAGTCATGTTCAGCTGTTGACAGAGGACTTTGGAGAAAAGTCCTTGATTTTCTTTCTGCACCAATGCAAAGAAAAAAAAAAAAACTCATCACAATGAAACAGGTTCGCAAACAAAGGCTTCTGTGTAGTTGATACCATCACCTAAACAGAAAAGAGATTTTTTTTCGGGTGTGCAATCAGAAGAGCAATAGTGTGGAAAGTCAGGTGCAGAATTCAGGTGCTTACGTGGGTTAGACCTCGCTTGGAGCTGCTGCAGCACTAGGCTGGAGAGGCTGTGATGCTGTGAGACACCCTGTGAGATTTTCCGAGATGCAACATGGCGGCTCCCAGCTACTAGATTAAAACATAACCAACCAGCCACCTGAAGAAGTTTAACTTCCATTTAACTAACATAATCCACGAGGGATAACACCAACCTGTACCGCCAGCCAGAGTGGAGGACCTCAAGGATTTCATCGACCGGTATTTTTTCAAGTGCGTCATGGATGCTTCATCCGATGACCCAGTGAAAAGGAAGAAGACCGACTCCTCCACTGACACACAGGACCTCTCACCCAGCGATTTAAGTGTCCTGGAGTCCATCAATAAAAAGTTGGATGTACTCGGCATGCTCCACCAGGAGATCAAAGAGCTTAAGTTAAGTTTAGAATTCACACACTCCCAAATTAACAATCTGCAGCGGGACAACGCCGAGCTCCCCACCACCTTAGCTTCCTTCTCCTCCGAAGTGGATCTCCTGAAGAGGGAAAACAAGCTTCTGAAGGAAACGGTCCTCGACATGCAGTCCAAAAGCATGACAGAAAACTTAATCTTTTCTGGCATCCCGGAGACCACCCCGGACAATCCAGAGGATCAGCTGCAAAAGTTTATGGTGACGGCTCTGAAGATCCCAGCGGACACCGCCAAAAACATCAGCTTCCACCGCGTCCACAGGCTTAGACCACGAGGAGGTCAGCAACCCTGTCCCATCATCGCTAAATTTGAACATTTTCAGCAGAAAGTGTTCGTTAAGAGCAAAGGTCAAGAGTTGAAGGGCACATCCTTCGGGATGAATGACCAGTTCCCCAAGGAGATTAACAAGAGGCGGAAAGTGCTGTACCCCATCCTGAAAGAGCACAGGCACAGAGGGAAGTGGACTTCTCTCATCGTTGACAAGCTCTATGAAGATGGACAGCTGTTCCGGGACTCCAACATCATCCCCTGGCTCTTCTGATACGATAAGTGTTCGGAGAATCGCTAATCTAATAATAATTATTATTGTTGGTATTGGATTAGCGATTTTCTGAATACTACTAATTATTATTATTATAATATGGCTCTACTGATTAAAAACAATTGACACTGTACAAAAGAAAAAAAAATCTCACAAGGTGTAAATGTACACACCACCAGAAATTCTCTTCCTTCTCTTCTCTCCCTTCCCTCTCTTCTCCTGTGTCTCACTCCCCTTCACTCACTCCCCTCTTCTCACTTCTTGCTTCTATGTGCTTCTTGTAACTTCATTATGTGACTGTCCATGTTATATTTTAATGTGTTGGTTGACGTGGCTGATCATGAAATTTATACATATGTTAATGCCTCACTCCATGTCTCATAATACACATTATTCAGTACTACTACACACTTTGCTTTTTACTCTCCACACACAGACAACAGCTATCCTCTCACGTGGAAACACTCACAGATTACTATTAATATTCATCTACATATTGACATATCCCTCTCTGTCCCTATGTCACATTTGAAAGTTGTATCATGGAATGTACGGGGCATCCGCTCTCAAGCCAAAAAAATTAAAATCTTCAGCTATGTCTCAAAAATGAAAGCAGATATTTTATTCTTACAAGAAACTCACCTACTAACTTCGGAAGATAAATCTCTTAAAGATCCAAATTTTGATCAAATTTACTCTTCCTGTTTCAACTCCAGACAAAGAGGAGTGTCAATCCTGGTACATAAAAAACTGCCCTTTACCATAAATAACACCATAATTGATACGGATGGCCGATGCATCATCACCCAGGCAACAATCTACAATAAATTCTATACTTTTGTTAATCTGTATGCTCCTAATAATGATGACCCAGCCTTTTTCCATACATTTTTTTCTCTGCTCGCAAACTTAGCAGACAATTCAACTATTATCTTTGGAGGTGACTTTAATACGGTGCTAAACTCCTCAATAGACCGATCTAGTAATTCAACACTCACAAAACAATCACAA
>JAPQRP010000019.1:19280666-19298842 GCA_037367295.1 Apogon hyalosoma | reverse complement strand
AATGAACATATTATAGTGTCTTGATATTTTATCTTGTTTTTGTACAGGGTGTCTCCAAAAATTTGACATCATTTCATCACTTAATAATTTGTTTAAAATTTGTTTGCTCTTTTTGCTCAAAAAACTGTAATAATTTGTATTCTTCTGCTTTCAGGAATAGACATGCCGTTTACTGCAACAGAAAAGGCGTTCTGTATGTTGAAGTACGCCCAAACTCAGTCAAATGTGAATGTGCAACGTTAATTTGTTAGAAAATGTCATAAACAAGCACCAGCAGGAAAGTAGATTTGGACGTGACATAAGAAGTTTCAAGAGGAAGGCTGTTTGTGTCGGAAAGGAACTCCGCTATCGACTTGATGCGTGCCACGTCACAAACGGCGCACACATTGAACATTTGTAATAACTTTGGAACATTATAAAATTACCATCCCCCAGCATTTTTTGTTTGACATTTGTAGAATAAAACATTTTATGTCCAAAATCAATCCTATTAAGTACAATTTCTCCCTGACCATGTAGTCACTCCGATATGGACATATCAAATGATGTCAGTTTTTTTGGGACACCCTGTATTTAACTTGCACCTTAGCTGAGAACTACCTGCCTAAATTTTGTTATGTGTATGCATAATTCTCATATGCAAAACTTCATGAATCTTGAGAGGCTGTGGTTATGCAGCTCAACAATCCTGACACCATTAAAAGATAAAACAGCTTTTTACCTTTGCCATCAGGAGGTCATGACATAGACAGTCTTTATTTGTCATTCAGATTGACATGGCTTAGAGGGCAGCAGGAATAAATAAACCAAACACTATATATACAAGATAAAGTAAATATGCATGTACAAACTATGTATCAAGTAATAAAAACTATGTGTCAAGTATGTGAATACAGACAGAGTGAAACCTGAAAGAAAATGACATGAAAGGAAGAATTTTGTGCAGATTTTGTGGTCATGGTCTCAAACTTTTGATCAGCTGATAAACAGTTTGAGTCTAAATGCATTTTTAATAAACAGCGTACTCTCTCTCCTTTTGTCTTTTGCTCCAGTTTCTTCTTTTTGCATTTTGAAGCTCTACTTACAACCTGGTTACCTTTGCAAAATGTGAATTCTTGTAATTATTTTCCCAGCCTTAAGATTTTGTTCAGGAGTGTGTGTGTGTGTGTGTGTGTGTGTGTGTGCCACCAGTCATCTTTATGTCTCAAACAAAAGAGCCCATTGGAGGAGGACCTAAAATGAAGAGAGGACCTGGATCTTATCATTCAGTGGTTTAACACAAGCCAGACCACAGCTTACTAACTCCAGGCAGCAAATTAGGAGCCGGGACTGCCGACGGGGCCTGTGACAAGGGTGTGATGGAGAGCAGGCGGTCAGGGCTACTTCACAGTCAGCATGGACTGTGATAGGAGAGGAATGCTCCCTGTGGAAGGCCGAAGAAGATGGAGTAAAGAAATAGATGTGCGAAAGGAGGCCTCGGAAGGTTTCAGATATATGAGGAGGAACGTGGAAAAGATTTGCTGGCATGACATAAACAGTACGTTTGGTCGTTTACGTGACTGTTGTAGGCCACTTTGATCTGATTTGTTCATTCAGATTATCATATCTAGTGTTATTTGTTTAATATATTTTCCATTAAGGTAAAGTTTGTAATATTTCTTGCTTGCGTTTATTAACAAAAGACTTGTGGTTGAAGAGGTGATAGAATTAATGAGAAAGTGCATGGCAATGGAATGGAAAATGCTGCAAAACAGAAAAATTAAATGCTACTCTGTATGTTTTCATGGCGGTTATGCTCTAAAACACACCTCAGTCCTCTATAGGAACACTCCAGAACAGAGACGTCAAACATCCAGCCCATGGGCCCAAACCGGTTAAAACCAGCCCACCAAAGGGTCCAGTCCTGTTGGATGAATTTGTGAAATGCAAAACTTACACTAAGATGATAACAGTCAAGGGTGTCAAAAGTTTTTTTTGGTTCAGGTGCCACATACAGACCAGTATAATCTCAAGTCCGTCAGACCAGTAAAATACTATCATAAAAACTTAGAAATAATGACAACTCCAACATTTCTCTTTGTTTCAGTATAAAAACTAAAATTACATGAAAAGTTTTACATTTACAAAGTCTCTTTTCACAAAATCATGTGAATAACCTGAATAAAAATGAACAACCTGAAATGTCACAAGAGAAATAAGTAGAATTTTAGTAATATTCTGCCTGTTACTAAATGTTTTGTACTTTTGTGATCTGTAAGTTGTAAATGATAAGCTGAGGCATAATGCTGTTAAAATAGAACTTATTTTTCCTAAGAAATTTCAGATTGTTCATGTTCATGTTATTCATGTTTTTTGAAGATGGAAACAATTTTATCACACAATTTAACTTTTTTCACTGTGATTATTTTACTGGTCCACCGCTGTATGGCCCCTAAACTAAAATGAGTTTGACACCCCTGATCTAATAGAAATCCAATGGAAGCACACATTGTCATCTTCCTGTCTGCTGCTTGTATCCTGAGGGTCTGGGGAGCAGCTCTCAGACAGAACTGCACAACACAAAAGCTTCTTCTAACTAAACAGTAAGAGGAGAGAGCAGACTGAATCGGAGTTGATAGATTTTTCTGTTATTTGCCTACACACACTCAATGATGCTATTAATGACTGGCTCAAGTTGCAAACACAATGCACAAAGGTCGACACCCACAAACATCCCACACAGTGAAAAGAAATAGACGATCTCTGCAGGTAAATACGCCACCACAGACACTGGGTCAGATGGAATGACTGACAAAGATTATTGTATAATACTCTATAGTGTGTTTGAAGGAAAATATTTGCTTTTAAAATGTTAAATAATTGGTATCTTTAATAGTTAGTGTCACAGTCATACTTAAAACCAGTCACTCTCTGGATAAGTATAGTGCAAATATCCAGATTCTGTACATAGCAGCTTCATGATCAATTCGCATTTTCTCTGTTACCACTTTTTAGATTCCTAATTTATCTTCATCTTTCTCAGGTTTCCCTTTGCTCTGTCTGTCTCTACTATCCTGTATTCCACATTTAGAGGAACCTGAGTCTCACTCTATCCATTTTGAACATATGTTAAGTTAAAAGACATTTTTCACTGGTTGCCTGCAAAGCACCTCAGCTAAACGAGGGGCTTTGGCAGGTTGCCACTATCTTTTTCCACAGGATGGCTCAGCTTTTAAGACTTCTGGTTAGTCCTCCCCTGCTCCTCTACATCTCCCTTTTCCAAACATAGGCGCAGGGCCCAAAATGGGTCATGGATGTGTTTTTATTGGGTCACCAACTGAGACTAAAGTGTAAGTAAACACAGAGGCGAAGTCCTGCCTCTTCCACTGTGACCCATGGACTTTACTATGGAAAATATGTCTGACAGGAATAACAGCCAGGAGAAGTAGTCATTTTCTGAATCAGGCTGTCAATTACATGTGTAATTTAGAAGATTATTTTGCAAATCAAGAAAGTTGTAGTTTGTGATGAAGATAATAAAGTATCATTTAGTTTAGTCAGCTGCATCTGTCTTCTCAAATGATGCACATCACAAATACCAAAAGGCTTGTCACTGCGATACAGTTCACCAAACGCTTCAGAAGTCTGATCATGTGGAAGAGACATGTTCAGCAGCTTTGAACAGAAATGAAGTTAGGATGACATCAGTCACTGATAGTGCAATGATGAGGCTGTACCTGGGTCCTCATGCCTCTCTCTGGTCCAGTCTCTAACTTTCCTATCAACCAATCACAACCAGTGCATTCAGAAATTCTATCATGTGCTGTTTCATTCAAATCTGGAGTGTTACCTCCGTGTCACTCTTGATCCTCTTACAGGTACGGTCCACCACAGGACTCTGGACTCCTTGCCTCAGACACTGTTGTGCAGACTCCTCTGCTGGGACCTGGTCCAGCACCATCCACACCATCCTCAGAGTCTGAGTCTGTGCCAAAAACCTTCAATTGTATGACTGAATTTTTTTATGATGAAATGTCTTGGTTGAAACTCTTGGATTTGTAGTCTTTATAACAATGTTTGTTTTTTTTTTTTTTTGTCATACAACAGTTTTACAAAAAAAGAGACTTCCTCGACTTCAACATTATCTCTCAAATTGAAAAACACTATCTGATGACATGATTTACACTGGATCAAAAAATGTTTGTTTTCCACAACTGACACATATTACAACACACATATTAAGAGTCTGGTTTAAACCAGCTCTAAATGTGGTGTCATGAGACAACATTTGTTATGATGGGGCACTATATACTTATATATTTGATTGATTGATTGATTGATTGATTGATAATGGGCTCATATATTTGTCATCTAAAGCTAAAAGGATTCATCAATTAATTGACTCAAATCAGTTAAAAAGTTTTATATATTTACAGTTTTCCTAAATCAAAGCTTTGTTTCCTTAATTTCGCTGCCAGTAAACACTGGTTCTATTGTTGTGTTGAATGTGTTGAAGACTGCAGTGTACATATTGTTTGTAGATATCATTTGACTTGGCAAACAGACTCAAGAAAGAAGGGAATATATATACACTTTATTAAACACCTTCAACAGTTTTCACAAAACAACTTGAAACAAATAATTGGTTTTGTTTCAGGTTGGTTCTGCTGCCTGTCACTACTGGATCAACTGCCTATTTGTGCATGCGTGACGGTAACTCTACTTGGAAAAAGTGCCTGAAATATGTTGCCCGAGACATTCAGAGTCATTCTGCGCTGCAGATGGGTTAATTGCGTTAAAATTTGTAATCAGGTTAATCATGATGATGGATCATATATATATATATATATATATATATATATCCTTTTACTTTTAAACCTTCTGTGGTTGTTGTTTCAGCTCATTCTGGAAAAAAGTTGTTTGTCATTTTCAATTAGGTCTGTTTTGGAATTATTTTTTCCCCTATTCAAATAATTGTCAAATTGAATTGAACAAAATTATCGATAGTTTAACTGATTACAAAATAATCAATATCTGCAGCTGTTGTTACTGATAAACACAACATACCATCCATAATATCCATCCATCCATCCATCCATCCATCCATCCATTCATCCATCCATCCATTCATTCATTCTTTCATTCATTCTTTCATTCACTCATTCATTTCTAACAGCTGCTCAGTCCTCTGGAGGGTCACGAGGGGCTGGAGCCTGTCCCAGATACTAGCAGGTGTAGGTGGTTTACACCCTGGACACAGTTTGCCAGTTCATTGCCAAAATAAATTCCCCATCGCAATCTCAGCCTTTGATTGGAGCCATTCTGTAGAATGAGATGGCCCCACTTTTATTTTATATACTTTTAAGTACATTTCGAAAATGCTTCCGCCGGTTTTAAGGACTATTTGTGCTCATCTGACACCTATGCATAACTCAAACAGTGAACAGTGATATTTTCTGCATCACTCGTCTCAGATGTATGCAGTGAAATATATGATATTATGATCATTCATAATGAATTTAGGTTTTGGAAAAACATCAGATTTGTCTTTTGGGAGCTGAATAGTTTGCTCTAGATGATTTCTAATTACATTTTATTTTCCATTGATTGTTCTCATATTTACATGATTTTTCATTAGCTTCACTTTATATTTCTGAGGATTCACATTTCAGCGAAGTTGCTATAAACTGTTGTTAAATTATTGCCTGAATTGTCTTTTGTAAAGAGAGACTGATGTAAATCATTATTTGCTCCCAGTATAGAAAAAAACCATGGGGTTGTTAACGTCCTGCATGCCAAGAAATATAAAAATACTCCAGGGATCTTTTACACTCAAATAATGTTTGCACATCCAACATGGTGTCCCTGAAGTTGTATTTCACACAGTGAAACATGATGTTGCTGTGGTCATAGTTTTCCTGCAGTTACCAGTTTTATTTGAACAGCTTGTTCTCAAATAAGTCAGATCTATCCCAAGAGATCACACCCAACTACACAAAAACTCATGCAGTCCTAATCAGAGAGAAAGTTGGAAAAATCCTGCAACAATTTAATGATGTCGTAGTCCTTATTTTTTATAGAAATATGTCCAAGAAACAGTAAAACTCTTGGTTTGAAGAGTCATTATTTGTTCTTTTCAACCCACGCCTTCACTTCACAACTAAATATCAACAATATGGTATTTTAGTGACTGGAAAAGTTCCAAAGTAGTTTCACACTGTAGTGATGAAGACGAATGACTTTTGCTGTATTTGTCCATAAACAGCATATGGCACACATTTAGAGTTGTACAGTTGTATCCATGTGCGTGTGTGTGTGTGTGTGTGCGTGTGTGTGTGTGTGCGTGTGTGTGTGTGTGTGCGTGTGCGTGTGTGTGTGTGTGTGTGTGTGTGTGAAAAGAGAGTAAATATATGGACAATCTCGTGGATGTACAGCAGCTGTCTAATGATGTCAACTGCCTCTTGGAAAGGTACTCATCATGTTAGTCTTCAGGATAGTTTATTCTGTTATTGTTTTTGGTGAATTTCTTTGCATGTGCAGGCATGCATTTGTGTGACAATTGCGCGTTTGTGTGAGATGAGTGTGAGAGAACAGTGTAGCAGCAGTGGCCCAGAGCGGAGGTCACATGGCTCATTGATACCTCCCACACTGAAGGTCAAGGCTTCTCCACCCAGGAGCTGCTAGGAGGCGAGGTTGAAACAAATCGATGATCCAGATAAAAATACACCACACCTCAGCTAGTTTCCTTTATAAACACACAGACACACACTTTCACAAACATATTCACACACCCTCAACAAATGACTTAAATGCCACTACAAATGATCCCGGCCTCCCTTTAATGAAAGTGATATCAAAGTGAGAGCCTGGAGCACTGACTGCTGGCTTTTAGGATAACCATACTGTAATGGAAGACCATTAAAAGATCATAACAGCTTAAACGATGAGGTATCCTTTGTTGCTTCTGCCTAAACCTCCTGCAATCAACCCACCATTTGCACTCAATATAAAAGAGGACAGGTCGGGAGGTAAAGTTACTTCTTATAATGGCAATACAATGACACCCACAAAGCCTGGTAAAGAATGATCACAAAACTGTGTGGTAAAAAGAGAGCCTCTGGTGGGTAAGTCGGTATCAGTGGGCTGATAAAAGAGAAAAACAGGCCTCAGACAAGAGTGGAGCTCATGAAAGATGGCAAAGTGTGATTTATGTGAGCAGAGAGAGGAGTGGTAATTGGGAGTAAAGCTCCACAATGCTTTTAGTTAATGACAAGTCGACTAGTGAAAGACCTGCGCTCCTGATTATGGATGCTGTTTAACAGTGGGAAGAGGGTGGTGTTAGTGAGTACTCATCAGGTAATGAAAGAAATGTTGAGAAAGGATGGCTCTATGCGGTAAAAGGGCAGAAGATAGAATAGTTTGTACTTTGCTGTTATGGCAGCTTCACATTTGGACGAGTTCATTAAAAAAGCTGACGAAAACACAAGACATAAAAACCTATGTACAGACTTTTATATGTAGCTCCTGTAAACCATACATGACCATCAGTGTGTTGGCCTGTTGGTTGGCCAGTTCACACATTTACAACACCTTATGATAGTGCATGTTGAAGAGTTTGGCACTTTTCTTAAGATTTTGGTGGCCAAAGGCCAAGGTCACAGTGACTTCACAAAACACATTTTTTGGTGATAACCATTGCTAGAAATTAAGAGAACTGCATGACGAGATGACGATGCAAGGATTTATCTGACTGAACAGAGGGATCTTTATGTTTGTTTGAAACTTGCAAGAATCAAAATGGCAAGAAAGACAAAAAAAAAAAAACTTTGAACAAAGCTTATTGTATTATGAATAGAAGGAGTAATGAATCAACTGAGCTAAATGAATACCCTGTGGTGGTAGGTGATATTCATTCAGCTCAAAATTAATTTCAATCTAATCATCTGAATGTATGAGAAGAAAGAGTTTTACATCAGAACTTGACAAGCTGTGTCCACCCTTGGCTCCACTACAGACAGTCCTGGCACCAGGATATTAGCATCCACTGACGTGACGTCTAGCCTTCAAAAAATGAAGGAACAGAGCATCTTCCTAGTCATGAAAAACTATCTCCCATGGGAGAAAATCAATCTTGGAGGATGAACCTCCTAACTGTTGGCATCCTCGATGGTGTGGAGCAGAAGGCCCACAGACTTTGCTTGGAGGGAAAGCTGTCTGAAGCATTCACCATTCTCCATTGCTCATAATCAGCCCATTTGGGTAAAGATAGTTGGATTTCATCACTATGAAGCCAAAGGCACGAGTGAAAAGGGGAATTTGAAGTTCCTTGTTACCCATCAGTATGAAGTATTATATACTTCTACTTTGTTCAGTGATTCTTTGGCTCAGATTATATCTTCAACCAGCACTGAAGCTCAGCATTCAGTGAAACATCTGTACTTATCTCCTTGTCATTGCCTGGGCTGACCCTGAATATCTCCTGTTTTGTTTCAATGAGCCTTCTACTCTGTTCACAACATTAGTATTATCGATGTTTCATATTTGTTTTGGTTTTGACCAAGTGTGGATAGTTTGTAGAAGTCTGTCCACAGTATTAGACTCAGTAATTAGTCTTTGTCCATTTTAAAATACTTGGTTTTCCACCCAAAAAGGTGAGGTATAAGTAGTTTTCCTGCCTTCTCTACCTTAAAAGCTGGAAGGCTGATTCTTTCAAAACAGAAATCCAGCCGTCCACAGTAAATTGGGGGCAAGATTTAATGTACTACATCCATCTTGAAAAGATAAGGTTTGAAGGATGTTGCAGCAGATGAATTTTAGCATGTCTGGGAACCATTTATTTCTTTCTCATCTAGTGCCACCTGGATTACTTTTCCCCTTTTCTCTCCTTGTGATCTTTAAACTTCTTCCTTTTTGATCTTCTCTTAACCCTTATAAACTTCATCTCTTTTTCCCCATCACATCTTTGTTCATATTCTCCATTTGTCTTAGCTTGTTCTGCATTTTGTTGGATGGATTACTGTGTTACACATGTATTTGTCTCTTGTGCAAAATGCAAAAATAACTCTTAATGTCTGTACAAGTATGTACCTGCAGTATAGACATTCACCAGCCTCTTTAGTTTTTATTGTTGCCTGTGTTTTTTCATTGGAACTGCGATCAGTGGGTATGGCATTGTATTTTTTGTCTAAAGATGTCCCTTTTTCATGCCAAACTCAGCGGTCAGACATAAAGTTCTGTTCTGTATGTACAGCTTTGTTTAAAAGTTGGACCTCTCTGTAAATTGTCTGAAGAAAGTATTCACATTTCTCAATTGATGGTCATAATGTTGCACAGAATACCACTGCTGAGATACAGACAAACTGAATATTTATACACAGGTTTCAGAGTGACTAAGAGCTCTAAAGACTAGCTGGTAAATAAATGGCCTCTTCATCCGAGAAAATGAATGAGCAACACATCTGATCTCACCACACTTCTCATCAGCCATGAACTGCAGAGACAGATGAGGGTAATCACCACAGTAGAGGTAAAATCAATGCTGTAACTATCTTTCACTTTGAGACTACTGCTGACATGAAGTTTTTTGTTTGTGGGACAATCTAAATATACTATACAATATCACATATATAATAAATAATACCATCAGCATACAAGAGCATGAAGTTATGCTAATCTGAAAAAAGATTATTGATGTTTCTCTTTTTGGTTCTTTATGTGTTTGGCAACAAATGACACAAATATCATTCATATGCAGACAGTGAGTGTCTGTCCTATAATGTATTAAGACACATAAATCAAGGAAAGGCAGCAGGCAGTGTCTGATAAAAACAAATAAAGAATTTATTCTCAGAGGTAAAGGGTCCTTGGTGTTATTCAAACAATTTAATTAAGCATAATGTGAACGTCAGAGAGTAACAGATGCACTGCTGCATTTTCTGACATTTTGCTGTTGTTACGTAAAAATAGAAGAGTTTGTGCAATCAAATGATCAGTACGTCCTGTAATTAAAGACACTGTGTTTGACCATACTATATGCAACTTTTGACACTGAATTACCATTATAGCAACATATTTCCAGTGGAGTAAAAAACCTTGGTGCTGTAAAGGCAGGTTCATTTGAATGTCACTGGAAGGCATGACGTCTCCAAGCGTCATGCATGTTGAAAAAGTGTTATAGCACTAACGAAACCACAATCAATAGTTTTCACCGTGTCATGACAAGAATCAAACAGTCAGGGTTAAATAGTTAACATCAAACAATAACCTTAATGTTAGATGAGATGTCCCCATTCCACCACGACTGTATCAAAGCTGCTCAAGCTTGCAAAACATACTGTGAGAGGACGGATAAAGAGGAGGTTCAGGGCGCTCGGAGCATGCCTGTGGCAAAACTCCGTCAGATATTGTTTGTGTTTAGCACTGGGTCCCATGAAGAATTGATGATGCTCTCTGAGATGGTGCTATCACCAGGACAGAGAAGAATCAGAGCATGGCAAAACTGCATCGCTGCCTCCCCTGTGCAAAGCTCCACCATTTATGAGATCCATCCATTAGCTCCAGGGCCTGCACGCATCTGCGGTCACTGTGGTGAGAGACTCACAAGAAGCAAGAAAGAGGCCCAATGGGCAAAACCAACAACAGAATACAACAAGAAGAAGAAATAACAGATGATGACTGAAAATACAGGTGATTTAAAGGAGCTGGGGTATTAAATATAGTATTACATATTTGTGAAAAAGCTATGAAAGAAGTTAACTGATTTAAAATGTGTTGCATACTAAACTGTTTAGAGCCAAAATTCTTATGCAGGACCATAATACTTCAGTTGCCATTTAGGGTATTTCCAAATGTTAAATAGTCGTGTGTATACATGGGTCTCAATGTCTGTGTATGAACAGAAACAGAAAAGACAATAGCAGAATTAGAAAAAAAACAAGAGAAATGGTATGAAGTTATAGAAAAAATAAAATAATGTACCAGCATATGTGAAGACAATAAAGGGCAGAAGAAGACAAACGTTACACACACACACACACACACACACACACACACACACAGCTGATCTTCTTACACAGCCTTGGCTGTCTGTAGGCTAACCACAATCCTGCTCCCTGCAGTGCTGACCGCAAAGCAGTCAACAGAGGCACACTGGGCCTTATCCTGCATGACACGCTGGTCGATAATCATGCACACCACCGCATAGCACAACACCACTGTAACTGCGATACCTGGGCCTGCCTGCCTGCATAAACAAACACGCATGGATGGAGCGTCATTCACATTAGCAGGAATTCATTGTCTGGAAACACATATTACTGAAATCTCTATGAATATTTAATTCTTTTTACTTACTTTTCTAAGAGTAAGTTTTGAGATTTCACCCTCCCCCTATACTTTTAAAATATGAATCTGAGAGGAAATAAAGAGAGAAAGTAATAATGTGACAAGTCTTTCACAAAAAAGTTTCCTCACTGACATGTTTATACTGCAATACCCACAGCAGAAAAGTGTGTGTGTAAACATTAAATCAAAATTCTAACAGAGTATATTCCTGTAATGTTGTAATAAATCAATGCTGGAAAAGAATGTTGAAAATGTGGCTGACAGAAGCAAAGAATTAGTTTTTGTCTTGTCATTTTTCTGGGTGTATTTGAAAAAGTTTATACTTGTTTGCACATATTATTGATCACCACTAGCATTAAAAATGTAGGCTAAATGTCAAATAAAAATGTAGTATATGTTGAATAAATGCAGTTGGGTCACAACACAGTAATGTCCCATCAGAGAACAAACTTTAATTGATTGCCATTCCAACATTTATTTCAATATAAAGTTGCTGCTTGTTTAGAAAATCCCTTATGGTCCAACTAAAGCAAAAATGAATTTAGAAGTAAAAATGTGGGTCATTTTGCAATGCTAATCTGTCAAATTGTCTCTAAAATGTCCCATCAGAGAGATTTCGAATTCCATGTTTTGACCCAGTAACGAATAAGAGAAAACAACAAACAACCCAAGTGACTAATCCTTTTACTTCCCAAGACAAAAACATACATTAGTGCATATACTACCAATATGTCTATATTCATACACACAGCATTCATTATTCAGTAGCTGCTCAGTCATATCCTCTGCTAGCTTAACAAACCGGATGAAGGATATGGTGGAGATAAAGAAGAGTAGAGCTACACAACTGTGAGGCATCTGTCTTTGCCGTAATACTGTAAAAAGCAACCTGTGCTGTCCCCAGTTTTACCACGGCAATAAAATGTCTGATGCATCACCAACAACCAGCCATGCACTCCTTGCAGCAACAAAAAATCAAAGACAAGCTGTCACATAAAACTGCTGATGTAGTCCTTATAGGAGTCCTCTCCACCCACTGGATTACTGTTGTGACTTTAGTCTGTTCTCTGCTTTTGAGAAAGTTTTTTCCAGTGAATTTTAATTCCCATTATTTTTTTATTTATTTTTTATTTTTTTTTAGCTATCAAGGAAGTGATGCAAAAAATGTGCTATATCCCTGACTGTTTTTATTGAGGTTCAAAGATTAAAAGGACCTTGGTGCGTGTATTTTTTTTTTTTTTGCATTGTTGTCTTTCACTTTGACAACAGTTAACAATTTGTGTTCATCAGTCTTCTCTGTGTGTGGTGGACAAACAGAAATTGTGGACGAACAGAAATCCTCCTGACTGACAGTGAGAGTGAACAGAAAACAGAAGAAATGTGGATGTAGAGACCCAGAAGGCATGAAACTCAAACAATTTAGAAACTCAACAGCCCCATCTGCTGGTCAGAATATGTAATATCCCTATGGTTCAAGTTTATCTGTGCTTAAAGTTATTTTTCTTTCATTATTTATTTATTTATTTATTTATTTATTTATTTTAACAGTAAACACTTGAAACAACCATTTAAATGTCCACTTTTTTTATTATTTAAAAATCTTAAACTCTAATATAAAACCAGGAATGGAATGTTATATTTTTGAGGAATGAAGCTGCATTCATTTTAAACCTTTAACTGAGTTTTACTGCGATTTGTGTCCCTGGAAGTGACAGAAATTTGTGTTAGTTTTCTTATAGAGTATGTCACTCAAATTACAAAGGCTAAAAAGTCTAGTCCATTCATACAAAGGAGGATTAGGAGCACACTTGAGACTTACAAAATCATAATATTTTGAGACAGAAGCTATAATGTTAAGAGAATAAAGACATCATTTTTCAAGAAAAAAGTTGTAATAGTTTGAGAATAATCTTCAAATTTTTCAGGAAAAATCATATTATAAGAACAAAATTATAAAATTATGACCTATAAGAAAACAAATCCCAATTTTCTGAAAATAAAATTATAGAGAAGGTGAAATGTCTGTTCCTTGCATTAACAGGAGAATTGCATGATATCTCCTTAAACTATATTCGGGCATAGCATATAACAAAATACTTGATTTGAACATACAACCAGTGGCAGATCCAGAGCATTTTGGGGTTGAGGAAGTGTTTGCAGGGTGACGTGGGAGATCCACACATGGGAATCCTAATATATATGTAAATGCATTACCATTGCCCCCCCCCCCCACACACACACACACACACACACACCCACCCACCCCAGTTGATCCACCCCTGTTACAACATCAATGACTCCGGTCAGATTTTCAACAAAATCCTTATACTTGCCCCTGATTTCCTCAGTGCCTCTACAGCCACAACACTGTGCAACACCAGATACCATCAGTAAAATAGCAAAAGATTGCAACACTACTTTATGTAAGCATCCACATGTGCACAAATCTCCCATACAGAACCTTTATGGCCTCCCAAACCCACAGAGTGGACTATAAACAGGCCCACACACACCCATAGCAATGCACGTCTTACCCTTACCTTACCGCAACATGCTTGAATGTAACCCCTAACCTATGTTTAACCTAACTGTAACCCTAACCTCTAACTATAAAACTGAATGATTTACACTATGACTGCCTGCATTTTGTGTCATAAAGTGGTCCACACGTGTCCCCATAACATGTAATACTAGTTCACACACACACACACACACACACACGCACACACAAACACACAAGCAGTCCATAACCTGACGTACATGGACACACTCCGAAAAACTCTTTGAACAGAAACAACAAAGCAGAGAAGGGAGCAGGTCTGACTGAGGGCAGAGTGTGCTGGCATGGATCTGTGCAGACCTGACCTCCCCAGTGGCCTGGATCAGAGCAGTGAAGCCAAGCAGAATCTCTGTCCTCTGTCAGATGGATGAAACCACTTAGCAAATTAGCAATCCTCTCCTTTTAGCTTCACCACACACACGGACACACGGTGCAAACACATACTGTAAAAGCATGGGTACGGGTTCATGCACACAAACACACAACTGCACACACACAAGAGACACGGGGTGGTAAAAGGCAGGTCATAAGAGACTAGACTAGCAGGACGAGAAAACATGGAGGCTAGAGAGTGAGAGGAACGGGGGAGTGAGAAAGAAGAGAAAAGTATGAGGGAGGTGAGAGAAGGACTTATGATGACATGAAGACGGGGAGAGTAAAGAGGTGGAAAAACTGGCCTGGGAGAGCAGAGGAGTGGAGGGGAAGGTGTAAAAATGAAAGCAAAGTGGAAGGGGAGGATGTGGAGGTTGGAGATGAGGGCAGGGTGCATGTGTCCCTGTAGACAGGATGGCCACGGGGCAGATGAGTGTAACATTATGATCCAGTCTGTTGAAGAGACCATATGGGGGAGGACAGAGGGGGCATCGCCTCTGGCACGAATCCCTCTTAGGGGATACTGTCACGACTTACCTCCTGAACGCACAATGTGTTTGTTTTTCAACATACAAACTAATGCACAAGAACAAATACAGCCTAGAAATACATATACTGCAGGTTTTGTTCATGATTGCAAGAAAATAGATTAGTATCAGTTGGATGAAGCCCAGTCGTTCTATGATGGCTCAGTGTTTACACAGAGTAAATAATATCTACATGTATGACTCATGAGTTAAGATAAAAGTATATATATTTGGAGAATGACACCAGTTGCTGACCATCTTGGTTAGCATTCTTGTACCTTTTGCTTTAATTTGGATTTAAATCATTAAAATAATCATTTTGTCTATTTTCTTTTGTTTTATACACTATCAGTCAAAAGTTTGGACTCACCTTCTCATTTAAATGACATGAGATGGACCGCAGATGGCCAACAAGTACTCAGCAGTACTGGGAACTCCTTCAAGACTGTTGTAAAACATTTCAGGTGTCTACCTCATGAAGCTCATGTAGAGAATGCCAAGACTGTGCAAATCAGTAATAAAAGCAACATGTGTCTATTTTGAAGAATCTAAAATATAAAACATGCTTTGAGTTCTGTCACACTTTTGTTAACTACATAATTCCAAATGTGTTCATTTATAGTTTTGATGCCTTCAGTGAGAATCTACAATGTAAATAGTCATGAAACTAAAGAAAAACCAGGTGAGTCCAAACTTTGGACTGGTAGCGTACCTTATTTTGAGTATAGCAGCCATGTATGCTCTGCCTCTATACAGTGTTATTTGTACATGAGAAGTGAAGCCTGATCTCCAAATGATTTTCATCTACTTTATGACGTTAATTCCCTGTTGATGGATACATAAAGCCAATAAAATTACAGAAAAAATGCAGCCAACATAGTCTATTCTAAAACTGTAAATAAATCGACAGATTTTTTTTTTTTTGTAGAGTATACCATTTTAACTCTTGCATCCACAAAAAGTCAGAGATACCAAATGTTTTGGATGATTTATTTTAAGTTTGCTAAGACAGTTATTCAATTTTAATTCTATAACATAAAATAATATTCCCTTTGAGCTCCCTACAAAAAAGGGAAAACTTCTGAAAACCTTACCTTATCCACAACATGGACAATAATACATATATTCCATGTTCTCCAGGCCTTTGTTTCTCCTAGCAAACACGTGACAGTACACACCTGCACCATTACCCCCATGAGCAAACATATTATTTGACATGAACAAATAATTACATTATTTTTTAACAATAGAACCACCATGTCAAATTTAATGTTGTTTTTAAATTGTATATTACTCTTTTTTGATACTTTTCCTATATTGTGTTGTGTTATAGTCCCTATTATGACGTCTATTGAAAGTGAAAGGCTGTCTTAAAGATATTTCAATTATAAAAACAGACAACCAAAACACACAGGAGGATTAAACAAACTCATTTTATGACTTGAAATGTTCCTTAGTGGTGCTAATAACTTGATACAATGACAGAAGACATTTTTGTGGACTAGATATGACGTATTGAGTAAATTTGACCCATTTGACCATTTTTGGTTTATAGCAATTCCTAGCAGTGTCTCCTTTTTTATTGTCTTACTTGTCTTTTTGATGTAAATATACAATATTTGTGTAACTTCAAAACAAAGAAAAACATCAAGACATCAGTGCTAGTCAAATATGTATATGAAGGACATCCATGTCTGTGTCTATCAAGTTGTGGGAATGAATTTTAGCTTTTTAATATCCAAGTAAGGACATGTCCACATAACATTTGAGCATTTAGGCTTTTTTAAGCATTAAGGGTAAAACTATCTTGATGTTAGGGCTAGGTTTTTGTATATATGATGGTTAAGATTAGTTAAGTAAAGCATTGTATCAGCAGTATCATCCCACAAATGGAATAACAAGAATGTCTGTGTTCATGTGGGCATGTGTTGCTGGTTTCATTATCCTTGTCGTACACCGGTGTCCAGAGACTCACATGAGGGAGTAATGGACACATGAGGATCAAATTGATTAAGGCCGGTGTTCTTTGCCGTAATACTGCGGATTAAGACAGCTGATAAATGTTTCATTTGAAGCCAGGCGTAGATCAAACATGAGAACGGCCCCTGGCTTGCTCTCTGGGGTTAGTGTGAATCTGCTCTTTCCTCTCCCCCTCCTCCATCTCCTTGCCCCTCCGCCTCCCCCAGCTGTTGGTTTTCAGCTGTATTATGACAGCCACTACAGATTGTCTCACTAGCAACTACAGGCCCTGCCCTTGTGCCTACACATCATTAGCTCTCCATCTGTCAGCTTCCTAACAGGTTCCTACTAATGTGGCCAAGGACTCACTTCATTTCATTCCAATCCTACAGGCATCAGCAGTCAACTAGGAGCAACACATCGTCCTCTTTAATTCAGAGCCTCCCTTTACTTTCACTTTGACTCCTTTCTTTATTTCTCCTTCTTCCTCTAACCCCACTTCTTCATTTATCTCTCATACACCCCCCTCCTTTTGCATCCTATTTGTGTGTCCTCTGTTACCACTCCACATCTACATTTAACCTCTCCACTCCCCTCATCTCACCCCCTCCCTATTCTGCTCCTCCTGAATTATCTGGAGAGGCCTGGTGCCAATGGTTAACAGGGGATTAGCAAGAGTGGAGGATGAAGAGTGTGAAAACCAGTTAAGTTCCACAGTCTGCAGGCAAGAAGCTCACAACAAAAACACAAGTGCAGACCTATACATGTGCACAAAACCAAGCAACCACGCGCTACATATGTATATGGTCCAGACCTCCACAACTGCGTGAATATCAACCCAGTGGATACTTAAAAACAGAGTGGGGGTCTAAGTAGAATGTGATTTTGAGGCCCCCAACTACCCCAGTTCCACCAGTTCCACTGACCATTGACCATGGTCAGTTCTTGAAGCAGATGTTTATTTTTGCAGCACTGACATGCAGGAGAGGACTTAACCTCACATCAGTGCTGCAAAATGTGGGTTGCATCCATTACAGTGTGTACACATGAATGGAACAGTAGCTAAAGAGCCAATGGGAATTGATTAAACCATTTTCATTAACATCAGCTAGTCAGTGTTTTACTATTGTAAGGTTCAAAGGTCCAGTTCATTCATTTAATTCATGTATATAATATTTATATACTGTAGGTAGTTTCTTAGGACCAGTTGCGTCCGGTGACTAAGGCAGCCACAGTTCCATTTGTGTTACCATGATAATGCTATGCAACACTTGTAGCAATATACAGATTCAAGTTGTGGCAAAAACTATTAGACCACCTTTGTTTTTTCTTCAATTTCTTGTTCATTTTAATGCCTGGTAATAATAACAACAAAAATAGCTCATAGTAGTTTAATTTCAGAGCTGATATCTATCCATTTTCCATGTTTTCTTGAT
>JAPQRP010000019.1:19252922-19276525 GCA_037367295.1 Apogon hyalosoma | reverse complement strand
ATCCTGACCAAGGAAAATCAAATTCTCCCTTTGTGCAGTAATCTACACCTGGCTTTTCTGCCTCTGTCCATAATAATGTACATTATATAGACAAAATGTTGTCTACAATTAACGTTTATTTGCAACATAGTATAGCAAACTATTACATGATCAAAAACAATTTAATTTTAGCAAAAAAAAAGTCTCCGTTTTGAACGTCTGGGGTCGCCAGAAATTTGTGATGTTAAAATGGGGTCAAGAGTCAAAAAAGGTTAAGAACCACTGCATTAGTTAAACAACACTTCATGAAAATGCTGAACTGGAACATACTTTGGTTAATACATTTTTGAGATTATACATTTCAATTGTTGGCTAATATGTAGCATAAACTTGTGTGTGGTGATTGGGTTGAAAACATCAGTACAAAATAAACGCTGTAAATCTTAGAATCATATCAAATCAAATAAAGAAGGTAAAATTAATTAAGAGACCATTCTCAGAGATTTGCACAGAGAAAGATGTAGTGGCTAATGGTGGCAGCAGTGACACTGGTCTCAGCAAATGGGCTGTGTGGCTGCATGTGTAACTCTATCTGTGGAGGGGGAATACAGCAGTGGTTGGGTAATGGAAAGGTCATTTAGCCAATCCCCCAGGTAGGGGGGCTGGTCTGACACGGCTCGTTTGTCACAGTTCAATAACTGCCACTCTGGGGGGTGAGAGAAAGAGAGAGTGAGCAAGAGAGCAGTGAGAGAGGGCTAGGAAACTGAAATGTGTGTGTGCTGCAACCCTGGTGTCAGAAAGACAGACCGTGGCAGCACAGCTGATTCCCAGAGCTTGTCCCTCCATTAGAGGCCTCAAAAGGGGTCACAGTGTAGGCCAGGCTCCACACACTGTCATCTCTATGGGAAAACTTGAAGGCCCAGTCATCTCCACTGGCCGGGGAGGATTATTTTCGCTCTAACTGCTAGATGTTTGGTTTTTCCAAGTGGCGCAGTTGAATTGGTACCACCTTTTGAACCCAGAGATGGTTATTCAGGAATGATGGATATAGAGGAAATACATGATGACTGCTGCCAAGTGAAAATCAGAATTTCCTGAATTTAAGACTTGCTTCAGCCTTATGCTGTTGATCAAAGCTAAAGAAAAGACAGTGCACTCTACAATAGTGTCTGTTTTATGAAAATTTGGAATGACTCAACAAACAAACAGGAAATTGGTCAGTTATTTAATCACAGATTCATTTGTCTGCACAGAGCATTTACGTGCATGTTCAGTTCTTCACATCAAACAACCAAAAGACCAAATAAACCTGTACTAAAACTACAAATACTCCTCTGTCCATTATTCTCAGAAGATTGATTTGCTCTGTCTCTTCTACATGTCATTAGATGTGTGACAGAATGATCCTGGAGCTTTGTGAGAGAACTAAGGATTTTCACACATCATTGAGCGACTGGTGACAGACACCGCTGTCTGTCCTTCTTTCTTCACACTTTGAAAATCAATAATCAGCTTCTCTGTGTTCATTCACATCCCTGGGAGATGCCTCAGGCACAGATTTGTATTTATCTCGACTGGATAGAGAGATTTTAGGTAAGATCCCCTTGGAGATAAACGACACTCCACCCCTGATCCATATAACACTTAAACTACAATAACAGAGTTAAGTTGGGTGTTTTAGAAAGGTCTGTGTCTCCCCCTTCTGGACAATAATGGCAACTGTTCAATGACTGTAAGTGGTGATTTTTTTTTTTTTTATTAATTATCAGAGTTAATTGATATTAAAAACATAATCATCAGAATGTGTTTTATGTAAGCCTATTTTTCTAACTCTATTAGCTCTGAGATATAGTATGAATAAAACCAGTGGAGAAATTTAATGAAAGCAATGGAAAAAAAAAACAAAAAACAAATAAAAACAAAACATCACATTTACACAAGAGCATACACTGTATAAAGTGTTGATTAACTGTACACTGTGTGTCTTTGAGGCTTCAATCAGAGTAAATGACCAAAATAAAAGTTCATTGCTAAGAATTTACTCAGCTGAACTGATCTTATCAAACGCACAGACACATGCTGCACAGTGTACATTAACTCCTGATAATCACTGAACCTTTAAACAACACTCTTGGTCTTGTTCACCAAATGATAGTGAAAGCTATTTCAGAAATGAGACTGAGAAATGGGCTGAGCTGCCTGTGGTCAGTGACATCATGGGACACGAGTGCTTCCTCATTCAATATGTCTCACTGATGTTTGAGACACTCGCTGTTTAAGGACAGTTTGGTTTAGTATCCTATGATCAAAATATTATTTAAAAAAAAACAGGTAATTTATTTTAGCAACGGTAAGGCTGAGCAAACTGTGGTAAGTTAAAGGAATTATCACCAGAGATGTTACCATTGATGTTTAAAGATGCTTTCTGGGTAAGTATGCTTTCAAGATCTGCTGTGAATGTATTGTGTCTTAAACCTGATGTTACAGTTTGTCATTAGGTTATATAGTCATGAATGAATCCTGCAGAACTCCTGCAGACTCAAATTTATTTGATGTACAGATAACTAAAGCATCTCACATTTGTCACAGAGATGCGCATGTTGTAAATCTGCTAAACACGTTCCATTGTGGAAGTCTAATCCAACCCGTTATAAAGTTAAGATCATTACAGCTCCTTGATTACATTACATTTAACCCTCATAAAATTGCCCTTCAATGTTCTACTGTGCAATTTATAGTTGCATTTTACTATTTACTTCATAATCTAGCTGTCTTATGCTGAAAGAGCAGTTTACTAAAGTACAAGATGCTGCTCTGTCACATACAAAGTTTTTGCTCAATGCTAGTTCTGCATTTTTACCACAGTATGTCCATGATTGCCTCAAGTACATGTCGCAACATGCTGTTGAGCAACGCAATTCACTGCAATATATGTCGAATGCTTTTCTGTGTCTACTCAATACAGGGTACTGACCTTATTGATCATTCCGGGTATGACGTTCTGATCCAAAGGTTAAGGGATGGAAGACAAATGTGCAAAGATGTGGAGGAACTTTTAAAGATGAGGTATCAATTATATATTTCACTGGATGAAAATCACACCAACTATGAAATAATCTTGTGATGCTGGTAATACATCAAAACACACATGCATAACTGATACTTGTGATCCTAACATCATAACATGAGAGTGAGTATAGCTTATTACATCTGTTGTCATCAATCAACAATAGCAAGAATTTTTAAGATCCAAAATAGCATATAACATATTCATTCTCATCCAAAATGTGTATCTAACTTTTACTTTTATTCTAATATTGTGAGTAAAACAAACAAGACTAAATCAAATATAAAACAGAGACACCTTATTGTTACAAAAATATATCTGGTGTCCTTTATGTTGTAAAATTGATATGACAGAAAGCATCACAGTTAGTTTTAATCCATAAAGATCACCATTTATTATAATATTATTCTTTGTACTTTTGTGTTTTTTTTAAGTGTATATCAGGTATTTTCCTATATTTAATTTACTGATCATGTAGATGTTCATTAAAACTCAGGTTAAAGTTCAGGGTTATTCTATCAGAAACAGACAAAACTGAAGAAAAAGTGACTTTTTCAGCGAAGATACTAATAACTGAATGTAAAAACAAGCATCTCCATCCACTGTCATTGATCCAACTCCATGGGTTTTACTGGTGAATCAATGTTGTAGAAGATGACGGTGTTTCCACGGTAACTACGGAGCCTCTGAATGTCCAAATGGGTCATATCTGATGAACATGAAAAGATGACAAACTGTATTTTACACTAATTATTTACATGTATTGATAGGATTAGCAGATCAACAGGTATTAAACAGTTTAGATCAACAGATGGTTTTGGTTGCTGGTGGCTGTTTGGGTCTTTATGGGTTAAGTAAGTACTGAAATGTGTCTGCTCATGTTCAAAGGGCACTAGCAGAGGAGAAGTATGGCAAGGAACTCGTAACTATTGCTCGGAAAGCAGGGGGTCACACAGAGATCAGGTAAGTACAGAACTTTACATTTAAAGGAAATACAGGATATGTTCACAGTACCTACAATCACTATATACTGATAGAAGACTATTGATATTCAGATGATTTAAGAAGTACCTTTATTTTTTGGTGTAATACACATGTGGACGTGCATAACACACACTGAAGCACACGCTTATCACTAGCTGAATGTGCAGGAACACACCACACACTACAGCCTAGGAGTAGTAGACTGCCATGTCAGACGCCCAGGTAGGTAATGATGGGTTAACCCTTTATCAGGCAAGTGACTATTTTTGGTCATTTCTGCACACATTACAAGACAGTGACAGCAACAGTTCCAGTGATGACAGTGAGTCAACAATCTCAGGTCCAATGTGGTCTTCAGGGTCTGTAAGGTCCACCTCTGCATGAACAGTGAGTGTACCTGCTTTGTTAGGTACCATGAAGTAATGGTACTAATGTAAGGAATGATGTTCAAAGGGGTCATGTGGATGTGGACAGGGGTCTGGAGCAGCACTTATGATGGTCTAATGTTCTAAATATGATGTTCTGATGTTGTAAAATACATGTTCATGTCACCTTACATGTGCTTTTCTTATATTTTTTATATTTACTTCTTGTATTTTTTTTCCAACCACTTATGGGTAAGGAATCAAATATGGTAACTTCATTAACTTTGATTCTCTACATGGCAATAAAACGTTTTGAAAATTTTCACAAAAGTAATAAAGTCTTGTTAGGTCCTCCAATAACGCATTAAGGGGGAAAATTTGAATTTCAGAGTATTTCTATGAGTGCCCAGTAAAGGGTTAAGTGCCTTGCCCAAGGGCACATCAGCAACTCATAGACAGTTGCAGTGTGGAAAAAGACAATGTGATACATCATGTGATAGTTTATTAAGTCTGTGTTAATTCTGCCCAAAATGAAGAGTCATGCACCTACATATGAGTCACATACTTTTTAAAGGAAAATGCACATTTCTGTCAGTGAGTCAGAAAACGGACAGAACAGAGAGACTTTGAGTGTTGATCATATAAATGTGAGTGTACTGTAGCAGGTCCCCTCTTGCAACAAAAGTTATCATATGCTGCCAGCTTCCTTTTCTTTCACACCATCTCCGTCACTCAATAGACCAACAGCCACTGAAGTAGACACGATGCCTCTTTGTTTAGTCTAAACCAGGGGTGTCAAACATGTGGCCCGGGGGCCAAAACCGGCCCACCAAAGGGTCCAATCTGGCCCATGGGATGAATTTGTGAAATGGAAAAGTTACACTGAAGACAGTAATAGTCAAAGGTGTCAAAATAAGTTTAGTTCTGGGGACGTAAACAGACCAATGTGACCTCAAGTGGATCAGACAAGTACAATAATAGCATAATATAAAAATGATGAAAACGTCAAATTTTTCTTTTTGTCTCTGTGTGAAAAAAGTAGAAGTAAAATTACATGATAAAAATGTCTACAATTCCAACTATCTTTTCACAAAAATGTGAATAATCTAAATGATCATGAACAACCTAATAATAAGTGGAATTTCAACAATATTCTGCCTGTTACTGAATGTTTTGTGTCTTTTTAGATCCACTGTGATCTGTAAGTTGTAATGAACATGTGTAAATGAAAACTATTTGCTTTTCAGCACTAAAAAAAAGAGAAAAATTGGTAGTTTTCATGTATTGGTTTTTCTGTTATCATTTTTACTGGTCTGGCCCACTTGAGATCAAATTTGGCTGCATGTAGCCCCTGAACTAAAATGAGTTTGACACCCTTGGTCTAAACTGTTTGGCTGTAGCTGCTTAGTCACTAGCAGTCAGACTGTGAATTTGCTCTGAACCTCTGAGTAAGCGTGTGCTCACAGAGAGAGAGATAGAAAATAAGAAGAATCACTTCGGTCAAAAATAGCATGCTGAGAAACAACCCTGGAAGACTTGAAAAATGTGATCAATACTGGTTGTTTTTAGCTCATAAAGGTCACAAGCTTCTTTGTAGCTTTGAGCAAACTGTAGGCAATCACTGACTTATCACTGATCTAAACGGTGCTTTATTTTATGGTTTTCAGCACTTTGAGAGCATCCTTTGACCAATTAAAATCACGTAAGTGTATTCAGTTTCTTGCCCTGTGAGCCTATCTTACCAAAGACTAACCGTGCACAGGTTTTCATTGAGTTGTTTTGCTATTTTTGAACACAGAAATTGAGAACATCGGGAACTTTCACATCCAACTCTCTGATACATTGAAAGAGGAGGTGAAAAAGATTGAGACATTTAGAGAACGGCAGAAAGAGCAAAGGAAAAAGGTACTGGGTAATTTATGTTGCTTAACTGCCTGTTTTCATGAACATACCACACATGACTGTAATGATGAGCTTTAGCAGGCTTGTACTTTAGCTCCAATTGTTGCTCTGGGTGGGTTATATCAATGTAAATAACATTTACAATAAAGTTTTTATGGCATGTTAAGAACTGTGGATACTTCTATACATGTGAACATTACATTTGACATTTGGTTCTATTCTTTGAATCCCCTCTGTTTCTTGTTATAGTTTGAAAGCATAATGGAAAAGGTTCAGAAGAAAAAGGTTTCCTTATTCAAGAAGACCACCGAGGTAAGAAAACAGCTGCTGTAAATATCCTTTTGTTACTGCAAACAGCAAACACTTCTATTGCCTTTTCTTTCTGTTCCTTTCAGTCCAAAAAAACCTACGAGCTGAAGTGCAAGGAGGCAGATGATGCAGAACAGGGAGCTGACAAGACAACTGTTACAGCCAAAAACTCAGAAAAGGTACAAGAAATGTACAGTTCCTGCAAATGCACGCAGTATCTTTAGCAATGTTCATACTGTTCATGTTTCAAATAATAAATTTACTAAGAAGGAAGGAAAGTTTTGTTATCTTCTTCTTGTTTTCTTGTGAAATATTGTATTGTATGAGTGTAATTATAAATATACTTCAGCTACAGCTCAGTCACATTTCTAACAAGTCATGGCTGTAGTGTTCAGGTGTCTGTGGTTGCTAATCAGTCCTGCCGCTAACTAACTTCCTGTGTCTATTTCCATCACAGGCACGCCACAGAGCAAAGCACTTCAGACAAGCAGCCAAAGAAGCAGGTTTGACCCCAGACATACATCTTGTGCATGATTTGTGTTCATTTAAATGTTAGAATTTATATTATTCTGATCTCCCTCAGAGAGGCTGTACTTCAACAATGTTGCTCAGCTAGAAAGTCTTCGTCAAGACTGGGAGGAGACACACAAAAGTACATGTGAGGTATTGTAGATTATGTTTATTTTCAACTGTTCTATATCTTAGATCAGCGGCGTTTTACCACGCTGACTAAACCTCACCCCGTATCCCCTTTGTCTGTAGAGTGCAAGACTCTGCATCTTTATACTGCTGACCAGAAAAAAAAAAAATTTCTTACATCACAGTGCTAATAATAGAACGACAAACCCACTAAAGCAGATGATGCTCTGTGAAATGGAACTAGTGTATATTATCTACTTTTTGCATAGAAAATGCATAAAAAGCATGATTCAAGCAAGAGCAGCAGGGGGTTAATGGTGAGGATCAATCAATCAATCAATCAAATTTTATTTATATAGCGCCAAATCATAACAAAAGTTATCTCCTGACACTTTATATGTAGAGCTGGTCGAAACCAGGCTCTCAAGGATGGGGATGGGGCTGAGTTGAATGAATAATTTCATGTAAAGAGGAACCATAAAAATGGCTTCCTTTAGACACTGAAATGTTTTCCACTATATGAGTTTTCTGTAAGTTTTTGAAGAAACAGTTTGTGTTTGTCATATCACACCTGTGGTAAGTTGTTAGGAGCAAAAATCATCCATTAAGTGTTCGAATGGAAGAGACAAACAATGACGTGTGCATGGTTTTTAGGTGTTTCAGCAACTGGAAGGAGATCGCATCAGCATGCTCAGGTGTGCTCTCTGGGACCACTGCAATCATTTATCCATGCAATGTGTCAAAGATGATGACGTGAGTTGTGAGATGTGATGCAGTTTAATGAACTCTTCAGCTCAGTTTAGAGTGAAGTCTCACTTTTGTTATTTAACTATGACCTATGTAAATATGAAAAATGCTCCAGGTTGTTTTCTCACGTGTCATGAGAATGAATTCAACATTTTATGCTTTTTAGCTGCCAGCTTCTCTTATTTATTCTAAGCATAGATAACACTAGATAAAATGTTCTAACCACAGACTGAGTCATTTATTTAACCCCTCAACCAAAACTGAATCTAAATCTGATTTCCGTTTCCTTTTTTAAAATAGCTTCACGAGGAGGTACGAAAGATTCTGGAGAAATGTGACATTACGACTGACAACAACTGCTTCATAGGGATGAAGAGTACAGGAAAGAGGCCACCAGGTGAACTGGATTTACACAGTTTATTGAATTTTCTCATAGATCTGCAGTCTGTCTAATGAAAGTAAAAGCACAACACATCTTCACTTCTCCAATGAGCTTCTCTTTTCTCCTAACAGGGGCCATAGTGTTTGAAAGCTACTACCCAGCAGAAGCACAGAGGGACAGCAACGGCCAAGTTCATTTTGCAGGAGAAGGGGAAGACATAAGGATGGGAGCTGATGCAAATAACTTGTAACTATCAGTCACAATAGTCTGCCCTTTCTGCCCTTGTAGATATCAGCCAAACAGATGCCACAGGGGAGAGAAAAAAAAGACAAAACATAGTCCACAAGGTCCATACATTCTAATGTGGGGGTGTCAGACCAGTTTTAGGGGCCACATACAGCCCAATATGATCTCAGTGGGCCAGACCAGCGAAATAATAACAGTGAAAAAAGTACAATTACATTATGAATGCAAACAGCCATGAACAATTTGAAATTTCTCAAGAAAAATAAGTGCAATTTTAACATCACTAAGGCTCAGCTTATCATTTACACATGTGCATTTCAACTTGAAGATCACAGTGGATCTACAAAGATGCAAAACATTTAGTAACAGGTATTATAACATTAAAATTCCACTTCTTTATTTTTTGAAAATGTGACGTTCATGTTTTTTTTAAGTCTTTACATATCATTTTTTTTTTTTTTAACACTGAAACAAAGAAAAACATTTTGAGTTGCCATTATTTATATATTATTATGATTGTATTTTAACCCTAACCCACATGAGATCGAATTGGTCTATATGTGGGCCCTGAACTGAAATTAGTTTAACACCTTTGCTTGTTCATATCTTCAATTTTTGAATCTTACAAATTCATCCCATGGGTCATATTGGACCATTTGATAGGACGGTTTTTGCCCTTTTGACAACCCTGCTCTAAAGTTTAGTAAGAACCTTGCGTATACATTAACTGCACATTTTAAAATCATTATGACTTATTATGGCTGATGGACCTGCCTTAACCCATAAAGACAAAAACATCCACCACTGTCAACCAAAAGCATCTACCGATCTAAACTACTGATCCACTAATCCTATCAATCTATGTAAATAATTGGTGTAAATACAGTTTGTCATGTTTTCATGGTCATCAGATATGACCCATTTGGACATTCAGAGGCTCTGTAGTTACCGTGGAAACACCGTCATCTTTTACGACATTGATTCACCAGTAAAACCCATGGTGTTGGATCAGTGACAGTGGATGGACACACTTGGTTCATGTTCAGTTAATGATAGATTTTACTGAAAAAGTCACTTTTTGTTTAGTTTTTTCTGTTTTCATAGAGTAAATTTTTAATTTACTCTTGAGCTTTTATGAACAGCTACATGATCAGTGATTTAAATTAGAAAAATGTTGATTTTTACTGGAAAAAATTCTGAGAATAATATTACAATAAATGGTGATAAATCAATTAGGAAAGGTTAAATACAAAGAAAAAAAATCATTTGGGAACTGCCACAAAAGTCACACTGGGTCCTTATGGGTTAAACCAACAAATTAAGAAAACTGATCACTTATTCCTCAAAAGACACTCAAGTTAATTGTGTCATACTGAAAGAGAAGATAACAAATATTGTCCGTGATTCACAGTCTCAGAATACCTGATTTGACAGTAGCTATAACACACATTGCTTCCATATTACTCAGAATGGTGTCCAACAAACCTAAAAATAAATGTATTAAATACATACTGGCGATCTTTAGAGCTATTTTTTTAAATATTCTAGAAGTCAATGTGTTTTATCTGAATTTTTCTTCTCCCTCACAGGAATTCTGTCTTTGATCCTCTCGTTGAACCATCTGTGAGGTCAAGCATAGACAATCCTCACAGGTCACGATCAACACTGGCCTCTAGTGGTGACTGTAAGTATTGCATGGTGTCAGCTCTTACATTGTGGTTTTTGTTTTGTTTTTTTTTAATAAGAGGTCTTTGTTTACAAAAAAACTTATACTTGACTGACTGTAACCATGCTATGTTAAATAGACAGAGATGTGTTTGTAGGGGTTAAAACTAATTAATAAATCATCCAAGATAACAACTTGAATAATAATAGGAACTTGTTCTGATTCAGCTGAGGCTTCAGACGGAGGGTACACACCTCTACCAGTGTTTGATCGAACTGCATCACCGGCTACAGGATCAGCTGATGAAGATAACTATGTTGCACTTTATCAATTCACTGCACAGGTGATCACTGAACACATTATTTAGTAAATGAGTTAATCACCAAGACCTAAAGAGTCAAGTTTAGTCCAGTCTGTCAAAAGCAGAGAAACATCACTTTTACTCAGATAATATACACACATTAAAAAAATAATAATAATGATAATTATGTCTAATATTATTTGAACATATTTAAAGTAGTCACAAATTTACAGAAAAGGAGTAGGGCCACTGGAAAAAAAAAATTAAGGTCCAATACATATATTTTTTATTATTATTCTGAGAAACAAGTTAGAATTCTGACTTTGTTCTCAGAATAATAATAAAAAAATATATGTCGGACCTTAATTTTTAAAAATTTTTTCCCAGTGGTCCTAATCTTCCTCCATAGAAATTACTTGAAAAGTTTTATTTTTTGACCGATTGTTTTTACAACATGATTAAAAAAAACTTTTTTTAACTAACTGTTGCCATTTGTGTTTGTGCTGATTGTTCAGGAGCTGGATGAACTGTCCATCAGCAGAGGTGATGTGCTCCGAGTGTTGGAACGAGGACCGGATGGCTGGTGGACAGTGGAGAGGAATGGGCTGTCTGGACTCGTACCAGGAAACTATCTGGGCAAAATCTGTCTATAAAGCACACAAAACCAGGAAAATATATAAACTATAAGTATTGTAATTGTAGCCGGTCAATAGAAATGGAGAAATCCTGGTGTTGAATAATAATCCTGTTTTTAAGTCAAATAACAACAAAAAAAAAAAAAACAAGTGGTGCCAGACACAACAAACCCCATCACCCTCGCACATATTTGACCCAATTTAAGTAAATGGGAAGATTTTATAAAATCATACAAAATTTGAACTTTGACCTACTTTTCCTAAAATGTAATGATATCTATTCTGGGTCACTGGCAATCTATAAACCCAATTTGATATGAATTCAACCAATAGTTTTGCTGCTAAAGTGTTAACAAACAAACCAAACCAAAAACAATACCCCTTGCCTTTCCTTCAAGGGTGGGGTAAAAAAAAAAAAAAAAAAAATACAAATAGCAGCTGGACTGGTCATTTGGACAAATCTAGTAACCTACTGGATAGACCTATAGAACATTTTGTCATTTTTCAGTTGGACCTGACTTTATTCTGATACACAGAGGCTCATAAAGTTGGAATAAGTTGTTTTCAGGCAAATCCCTCTTTTTATTCCTATTTATACACATCAGTAATTCACCTTTAATCTCAATTACAATTTATCTATTAAGAATAAATCACATTCAGAAACATTTCATGAGAAGAAGTGAAATATTTTATTCCAACTTCATGGGCAACAGTGTACATATGATGTTACTTATTTCCTCAGGATCGCTCAAATACACCTTCATAAACATAAACATATTTATTTTATTCTACTGGTTCATGTATCAGAGACAGTGTACATTCATAAACACTGCTGTAAATATTAGTTAACCAAAAACCTATTTTTCATCTGTTGTCCTAGTTAGATTACAAATAGAAAGTTATGTCCATCATTTATAAGCATGAAAATGTAATAATAATATGAAGATTCAAAACAGCCCTTTTCTATGGGATCCTTTTCAAAGACTTTTAAATACTTTTTCAAATTTTTAACCAAAGTTTTTGATTATACTTTAACTAAACGTAAAGTTAAGCATTTTACAAAGATGGAAATTAAATATTACCACAACACCAACAGTGTATTTTCACAGTGATCCAAAGTCTATATGTTCATATGATGTATCCTTGTGAGTCTTGTGTGTTGTGTCTCTAGGGTTGTCATCCTCTAGACTGTTTTCACCAGTACTGTACATTGAGGGTCACAGGACAGGGGAGCGATAGTTCCTCTGGAGTAAAGGTTTGACCATTACTCATGTGTCATTTGGAACTTAATGTCAACTGGGCTTGATAACCACAAGGTTTCTCTATTTGCACAAACTCTGCTGATTAGTAACTGTATTTGAAGTGAATATGTATTATTAAATGTACCTGTTTACACGTCACTTGTAAATAAACATGCACCTGCTTTGCTTTTACATTTTCCCTCAGGTTTAAACCATCACTTCCCTATTATTCATGTTTGTGGAAAAATATAGTAATATATTTTCTGTGAAGTCCAAGTCATACCGGCAGCATATGACTCACAACAGTAGCAGATTTTCCATGTCTTCTTAAACAGGCATTGTGTAATTTTGTGCTGATACATAACACACTGAATCTAAATGAAACCATGGGATGAAATGACAAATAATGATTCACTTTGAAATGAGTTTATTTGTTTCCTGTCTTCAGTCTGTACATAAGTTTGTCATATTGTTGTTGCGGTGCTAGCTAAATATCTAGGGGTCAAAATAACAGCTGAAAAATATTTAAACAGTACACAATTTCACAAAAAAGTATAAAATAATAACTTGGAATTCTCTATAGCAGGTTTATAACCAGCAATAATATAACAGAAGAACTAAAAACATAGTAACAAACTGAATCTACACGTACAGGTCTTCAGGTAACACTGATGATTCTACTACTAGTAACACTGGAGATTAAAAGGTCGGCTGAGTAACCATTTATGTTTTCAATGCTGTTTAGTGAAACCTGATTCAGAGAACATCCACACCAAAGTAATGTGCATTACTTGTAACCTGAATATAAGAAGAAATTCTCCTTTTGAGAACTGTTGTTGGATCTAAAAATTACATATTACATCTGATTTTGCATCACGTGGGATTGGGGTTTTTTTTTCATGTAATGGCATCTTTAGTTTAAACAAAGTAAAGTCAAAGTAGATACTCAGGAATAATGTGTATGTCCTATTTAGCATAGATTTTGCATTGAACAACTGTGAGACATCTCCAGAGCTCCAGCCGTAGTGCAAACTGGCACACGAGGAAATACATTCCATACAACACTCCCAACCAATATTTCACACTTAAGCTCCACATCATCAACCTCACTGGGGATGAGCCCAATTCTGATGAAGCCACGATTAACAAACAAAAATAAAACACTTCTGCACCAACATCAATAATGTCAATTAGCCATATACAACTTTGGCTTTTGTAAGTGTTCAGTAATTGTATGAAAAAAAAAAACTTAACTTACAAAGTAACTTACAAAGCAAGTCAATAAATAACTGTTTTCCTGTTGAAACCCCCGCCCACCCAAACCTCATCACCAGTGTTCGCTACTTTATCATGAATTGTGCAAGGTGTGCTTGAGCTTATATAACTACAGCTGAAATCTACGGTGGACATGTCCTGTGACGCTCCTTTTGAATTTTCTGAGTGTTTTGTTGGCAGACGGCACCTCTTCATGCATAGCTGTTGGTTGTGACCAGCAGCTCGTACGCAGGGTCGTGACTCCTCCTGCACAGCACGACACAGGCGCACAGCATGCCGAGCATCTGCATGTAAACAGCACAGGAATGAAAGGTCAACCGTTACTTCAGCCTTTGAGCCATTAACCTTTAGCAAGCTGAGTATAATCAAACTAATTACCATCTGTCATGTACCTGCAGTACTGATACATACATAGATCACAATCATTACATCATGATGATGTGAGCACATAAGGGTTTTCTTTCTAAACTGTAATAGCATCTCTATTTACCTGTATATTCATGGATTTGATGATGGAATAATTTCTTGTTTTATTCAAGTGTACACAAATAGCCTAACATGGGTTGAAAAGACACCACAAAAACAAGATGCAGCAATGACATTAAAATACAATCCATTACACAATCAAACTCTAATTTACATCTAAGACATTATGATGTCTTTCACAATAAAAATCCCCTTCCTTTAATTAGACTATCATTAGGCATAAAGAGAATAATTATCTTGCTAATTCCAATTATTTGTCCTGAAATGTCAATATTTTAAGAAATACACAACTGCTATTGTTAAGCACCTTAATCTTCACAATAGCCACTGAAAGAAATCGCTTAATTGTAAGATTTAAAGCCATCTTCTCAAATTTATGGGAGTGTAATATAAACTCATAGTTGATGCCGTCTTTAAGGCTCTGTTTGCAGAGGGGTTTTCTGGTCAGCAGCAGCAACACTGCGCTGTTCACAGCAAAAATCCTTTGACACATTTAGGTCAAAGCTGCTGTCAGCTCAATGCAGAAACACAATCTACACTGACAGAGATTAAAGCAGCTGTAAGCCTGCCCTTAATGAACATATTTTTGACTTAATTTAAACATATTTATAGTTTTAATACTTCTGAATGTTCTTATTTCATTGGGGCTAATAGTGTGCAAAGCAGCAGGTATCAAAGAACACACTAAAATAGATAAAATATTAACAAAATGAGAAATTTAACTTCTATCTACAATTAATCTTGACTAAAAAAGAAAATTCTGAGGGCTAAATAGAGAATCTTAAACAAGCATGAGGTTACAATACGTATTAAACAACTGGTTAATTTATCTCTCAAAGGTTTACAGACAATATTTTTGATATCCACAAAACTAAATGCAAAGAAGTTTGGAAAATGTCATGTTGTATTTTCACTTTAGAGTCAGGTAAATTCAGAAGCTCAACATTACCTGTATAGATGCAAAAGTTAGTGCAGCCCATATGACATACATCATAATCTCCTTTAACTTCTTCACAACCAGAGCTTCACAGCCCTAAGACAAAACAGAAAAATACTTTGAGTTTCACTGATATAACAGCATTCCTTACAAAACATTAGAAAACACAGATAATGAGGTGAAACTATCTTTTTAATGAATTAACCTTAAATAATTAATACAAATAATAATTAATTAAAATGATAAAACTAATAAGATAACAATTCATTGCATATTTTTTGTTTGTTTTCTTGCTTTTGTAGCCCTACTCTGAGGCCTGTTTTACGTACCACTTGGTATAGATCTGCTGGTCGGGTGAGAGTACCAGTACAGTTGCTAATGCTAGGTTGACAACAGCTGACTGGGACACTGTTGTTCTTGGATTCTTTAAACCAGCGTGTGTTCCTCCAATCAGAGTAGTTATGAATGCCACAGCAGCGAAGCTATACGAGCAGAGACATGAAGGTTAAGAGGTCGTTTTCAGAACACATAGATTAACTTGAGTATCTAAATTCCAGAAGCTTGCAAGGATACTGGGGGAGTATTTTCACTTACCAAACCAGAAATAGTTTGAGATAAAACATTTTTTTTCCTCACCTGCCTCTGTACATAGTCAATAGCACGGCTCGGAGCATCAGTGTTGGTTCCATTGTATTCGTTGTAAACCTTCTGGATGGAGTGATTCACCTCGTCTTCTACCTGAAGCAAACACAAAGCTGCTGTTACATCCCTGCTTGCTTGTTATTGCTTGTTGTGTGATTGTCCCCGCTGCATGTTAATCTCTCTGGGCATTATTAGTTTTCTCACATTATTACAAAATTCATATAGATTATCACTACCTCTATCCAGTGAGAAACTATAACATGAAAGAACAGTAAAAATATAAGCTTAGTTAATCTAATAAGAGTAAATCAAATCAGCAAAATGCATTATTTCAGATAGTTAGAACCTCTATATTCTACTGAGAACATGCACACATAGTAGACACACAAGATAATAATATGTGAATCTATGGTATATTTTCAGTGTAACTGTATCGGATCAAATTCAACTCAGATATTCATGCACAACATCTGAGTGGGGTGTACCTTTGCCCTGTATATGTAGCCAAGCACCACCACCACACACTCTGTTACAAACACCAGCAGAAGAATGGCAGCAAACTGAAATGACAACAAAGACATGGAGTTAGTGAGGTGGGTTAGAGGTAAATTCATTTCACACTGCATGTGCGATTTTTAGCCCAGTGGAAAAACGTTTTAGCACCCTAAGTTGTACATCCTTCCTGTAAATTCATCACACTGTAGAAAGGCAAATGAAAGTAGTCAACACTAACAGTGGCCAAACCACAAGAACTTTCACGTATTGTGGCACAGCAGCCGATCAATCCAATGATGAAAAGAAGTGTCCCGACAGCTATTATTATGATGGCAGGAATCAGAGTGTACACATCCTCAAAGAAGTGGTCGTAGTCGTCATATGTGATGAACACATAGGCTCCAATGTAGCATAAAATTCCAGCTGCGGCCTGCAGAGACACAGAAAATATAAGAATAAGACCAGACCACAACTTTATATCATTTTAAAATTACATGATTTCATTCTGCATATTTCATCTTCAGTACCTTTGATTTATGGCTGCAACTAAAAAAAATATTCTCATTGTTGATAAATCTGTCAGTATATCTACTTGAGTATCTTGTTTAGCCCTCACCAAAAGATATTACAATTACAGAGGGGTATACACATTTTAGATTGAAGATAGAAGCTGGAATAAGAGAAATCTGACACATCATCGCCTTAAAATAATTATCCAAGACATTTTTTCAGATTTTTCAGGAAATACAAAAAGCATAGCCAGAAACTGAGTATTTGATGATTTTGGTTTAAAAAAATATATACTTGGCGATTATTTTAGGAAGGTGATACTATTTTTCATTAAAAACTTCTCAAATGACTCATGAATGCTCAGAATAGTTGGGTATTTACTTAGTTGACAATCTATAAATCACTGCAGTTCAAATTGAGTTTATAAATTGCCTGAGCAGCATTTATGTCTGGGTGTCCCTTACATGCATAATACATTTGCACTAACCTTACTGGTATTACAGAATTTAACTACACGTATGCATGCAGTGAAGCGAATGTTAACTTAAAGAATGGACATTTACAACGCAGGAGATGAAACAAACAAACAGAAAATATACAGAATGTATTTTTTCCATATAAACTTTGACTTTTTGAAACATCCCAGCATTGCAGACTGACAGACTGTAGTGGCGCAGTGTGGACTGGGCCACTTGTTCTCTCTACATTATTGAGATGTTCTTTATGGCTCGTTACAAGCAGACCCACTCGATGTGTACGTCCGTTTTCAATCTAAACCAGTCTGTTTTAATCCTTCTCTGCAGCGTCTACATCCTCTGTATCTCTAGAACACTGCGGCTCACATCACGTCATAGCTTCATCTTGTGGGCGGCCGAAACCCGCTGCAGCTGCATACATTACATTTCACTGTTTAATCATCCCCTGCACCACATTCATACTGCACGAAAATATGACTCGGTGTTAGTGAATAGTCCAGGTTAAATAAGCAGAATATCTCTGTAAAAACCGCGGCGCATCTCTTGCGCACTTTGCTAGCTTGCTAATGTGAATCCATCCCTGGCCTCACATAGGATGCTGCACATTGTCCAAACATCTGTCATTTTCTTACCCAGAATATGAGATTAAGAAAAACCAAGACGGTTTTGGAGGACGTAATTCCGCACTGCCCCATGCTATCGTAATTAATTAAATTAAAACCGTAGCTATAAAAAAAAAAATACTGATGCACCTGCACCTTTGCTGTTAGAATAATAAAATGGCTCCAGTGGTACTGCCCCACTGTGCAGATTCTTCCACAGCCGACCAATCAGATCACAGCATTCGTCATACCAAGGTCACGTGTACAGGTGACGTCACCATTCAAAACAAACAGTGATGGAGGTTGAGTCCATGCTCAGGGTGAAGTGGACTCGTACTGAAACCATCTTCATTATCATCATCATGTTCACCACGTTCAATATATTACACATTTTAACTTATTTATGGTGTTAACTTTACTTAATTACATTTTATTTTAATGTTCTATTTTATGTATTACTTAACTATATTTCATTTTCTTTTCTTTTTCTTTTTTTAAATTTGGCTTTAACTTATTTATTTTATTAACTTTATTATATGTATTTTTTCATTTTATATTATTTTCAACTTTAGGGTTAGGATCTACTTTCTTTCTTTTCATTAATTTTGATTTAATTAACTTTATTATATTTAGCTTTTTAACTTTACATTATTACATTTTTTGTTTAATTGTTTTATTTTATTTTATTTCAGGTGAAATGATGTCTCTGTCCTGGGATTCTCATGGGTGTTTACTAAAGAACAGCTTGAAACTTATGAGATGGGGCGAATGCATCATAAGTAATTTTCCTTTCTTGAGTCACTAATAAAGAAAAATTCAGCCAAAAGTGTGTTTGTTGGCTATAATTTTCAAGATGCAATACTGGGTCAAAATTGTCAAATTCTGTGAAGGAATGTGTATGGCTCCAAAAAAAATCTTTGTCTCTAAGTTACCACTTCTACTGTCTTGCACTTTAATATATATTTCCTTTTCACCTTCCCTTTAGTGGTGGTATATAAATATACTGTACACAAACCTATGTGTGTATGTAATTACAATCCATCATATATACTGAAAATATCATCCAATCAGCAGTTTTTTCTTTAGTTTCCCAACTCATTCTATTAAAGTGTAATGCAAGATTTGGCACATTTTATCTCTCAAGCAGTATAATTTCCTGTGGACCTGCATGCATTAAAATGACAGACATTATGTGTATTAAGTGTTTCATGCCAGAGGGTGGCAGTGCATCAGCCTTTAACCATATGAAAAACCTTACGAGGAAAGCATCAGCGTTATCCGGCTTGAATAAATTCCAGAACAAAAGGAAAATAAAATGAATGTAAGCATCACATGTACTGTGCTGCTACTTTTTAACTTACAACTGCAAAATGTATATAACCTGTGAAGCAGGATGGATTATTTCATTAGAAGTGCATTCCTTTAGGGAACTCAATTAATAATGACTTGAACTGTTGCCTTTAGTCCAGTTTTTATTGAGTTAAAACCTTTTACATTTGTCTTTACCAGCTTTTGGTGTTTGAACACAACAAGAGTGAAATTTTACTGATTCAACCTGAAGCTGAAGCTGTTGCTGTTGACACCACATACATCCAAATGGTCAATTATGTATCAGCCTTTTGGCTACAATTTGAGTCATTTTTCAAAGACAACAATTTAAAATAAAAAAAATAAAATAAAATAAAAAATCACTTGATAATACATTACTCTGTATGGCATTAATCACCTTTAGATTGTGTAAAATATATAAAACTGTGAGATGAAATGTGAAGGCTATTTCTTTAATAAAGTCCTAGATCATTTAGAAAGAAGTGTTATTTAAATAGGAGCAAACTCTTCGTCGTGTTTTCACTTTTTACTTGAAAGCATGAAATTCTACTTCTGGCTGTGACAAATTATGATAAACTTTATTGCAGATATGTTTAAAAATAAGTTTCCTATCATCATTCTGCCACTACATCACCATTAATATGGAAAACAGTGTAACATCACACTGTTTTTTTGTTTGTTTGTTTGTTTTTTTCCAAAATGTCCCCTCATGACATGCCAAACTCATTTACTACAAGAGCATTTATAATGAATCCGACACACATCAACAAATGATACACAGCAAATTGTGTTGCTGATTATTAATTCATGAAGAAATAAAGAGATTACAGATCCCCAGGGGACAGTAAATTTGTTATGGCAGCAGATAACAAGCCATACTGTGGATTTCTTTCCAGCTTTTTAAAAATGCCAGATGGCAAATCTTAGTCAATCTAAAAATAGTAATAAATACCAATAATTAAAAAAAAAAAAAATCAAATATCTATTATAAACCCCTGTTCAGCCCTTGCAAAAAGAAACTCTTTATAAGCCAGTCAGTGTTTTTATTTGCTACAAATGCATTTGGGAAATTTTCCTTTTAGGAAATTCAGTGAGCACAGACAGCTAAATGAATTCTCTGTTTCTGCAGAACTTATGTATGCCATGGGAGATCTCTGCACATATAGACTTCACCTTTCAGTACAATTAACACTGCAACATACTCAGATCTGCATTATCAAACCCTGAGAGGTCACTTATGTTCAGTTTCATCTCATTCACAGAAACAGTGAATACTCCCACTGATGGATAATTACAGTATCAACACGTTAAACCCCTGTAAGATCCCAAACCATGGAATTACAAGTGATGTGACACATTTCAGAGGTAATTCATGCAGATGTCTCTCACTCTGCATTGCTAGGCTCATTACACTGTGATGTTCTCAAGAGTACAACCTTCAAAATTACATCCATTACAAAAACTGAGCATCAGCTTGCACTTTTGCCAGTGAATGCTGAAGAACATGTTTTCAGATTGTCCTTTTTGACAATCTTTAATTCCTTTCTTAAGTCTAGGGACCTCAGTTGAGTGCATGTTTATCATCAAATTGTGCTCGTTTTACTCGTAGCCTACTAACCTACATATCTACAATCTTCTGCCACTTAAAGTTGCTGGGCCTCAGCTGCTGTGTGGCAAAAAAAGAAACTGAATTTGAGAATGGGGAAACAAAAAAAACAAACTAGACAAAAATGTATTTGGGGTCATGGATCATTATTGAAGGTCAGAACCATGTCCTAAATACACATCCTAAAGTGTTCTTTACTGCGGTCATTCTCAATATTGCTTATTGTCCCACATTATTTCAGTCAAAACATGTTCCTCGGACCAGTCTAAATCCTTCCACAACTCTCCTAACTCTGGAAGTATCCGTTTTTTGTTTTTTTTTTACCATGGGCAGAGAGTGTATTCTGCACTTCATACGATGTCAAGCAACATACATTGTGGGAGTGATACCGAAATAGCTGTTGCTACCCTTTAACAATGCAGTGGCTTTGCCCAAGGCAGTGATGCAAGGTCGTCTCACCTCACCTTTATTGATCCTGAGAACAGATCATTCCTTTATGCAAAAAAGACATAAAACATAATATTGATGTATGAAGGTCGATTTCAGGGAGGTAAAGCTAAAAAAGTGATTTATATAATCTGCCTACATTTCTATTTATGTAAGTGTTATTTGGATATTTTCCTTTTTGCTCACCCAGCTTTCATGCACATACACTGAATAATCAACTGCTGAGTCAAAATAGACATAGAACATAGAAAGTTTTCAAGTTTTCCTAAAGACTTGTCAAATATGTGAAACATGTTTTGTGCTCTCATGTACTACAAGTTTTTGAAGGTGAAGCTTTTTTTCTTTTTTTTTTTTTAACCCACAACTAAATCTAAGAACGAGTTACTCCATTCCATTACAAGGCAGACATTTATACAAGAAACTTATTTTCTGTATTTTTCAATGTCATATTCAGAAACAAAGACAAAAATATCCATATGGAAGGGACTGTTTCATACAGACTATCATATGTCTGTCAGTTTGGATGTCAGTTCAGTAAAACCCTGTGTAATTTACCTGTCACAGATCACGGTCACAGCAGTGCAAATAATTATTTTATTTAATATAAACAACTTTAAACAACAAGATAATGTTCAGTATCATCATGAAAATAAATTGAAAAACCTCTACTTGTATTGCAATTGACACATGAGATGTGAATATGACAGTTACAGTAAAGTACAATCATGATAAGCAGGAGACTGTATACGGTGGGTAACTCTTTTATTTTAACCACTGAGGCCAGGGGACCTCGGATCCGTTCTCATGCGTTCCAGACTCCTAGATCCTTTGTATCACTTTCTGCTTTTGATATAGCTTTCTAAAATCTTCATCAACCAGTCCCCCTCCTTAAAAAAAAAGAACGCATGAGGTTACTTCCAGTCATGATTTATCGTTTTGGCCATTTATTGAACAGGAACAAAAAGACTGACTTCACCTGGTTTTCGGAGCGGCTCTCCTGTGTATCCATCTGAGCCTCCAACGCCATCCGCAGAAACTCTTGGAAAAGCTCCCCGAGAGCGTTCTGCTCTGCGGGCAGGGAGACTTCAAGCGCATCGATGCTCTGCCCTTCAGAGGAAGGCAGCAGTGGGGTGTCCATCACACTCTTCTTACCCATGAAATGTCCTTTTGGGGGGGGGGGGACACAAACAAACAGAAACCAAAAAAAAAAAAAAAGTCATTGGTGTCAACGTTATCCAGTTGAACATGACATTTTGCAAATGAATAAACTATAACTTTACTTATGGAAAACCTTTTATTAAATTCAGATTATTGTTCATTTCAGCCTCCTTTTATGGATTTGTGTGTTCACAATAATTAAAGAAAGCATCAGCTGCGGCGACAGTTCCAGATTGGATTTCCACATAAACGCTCCCCAGTCGGTCCTGGAAAAGGTGATCTCCATCTTTCTAATTCTACCAACTTTCTTAAACATTCTACAAACATACTGAATCAGCATCAGACGGACACATCGATAAATCGTAAGTGTTAAGTGGTCTTACCCGTTGCCCAAAGATTGCCTCTTGGATTCACTTTAATTTTTGCAACTTTATTCCTAAGCTCAGTCAAGTCAAAACTGACAGCAGCAGTAAAAGGCATAAAAGAAAATAAGACAAGATAAGCAAATAAGCCACAATGGCAAACATTGTTCAGCGTAAACCCTTTCATCTCAACGCGGGTGCCGAACTGTCCTCCAGGACGCAAATTTCCAAGTGACTCCTGTTGCTACTGGTTTGCTCAGACGCATCCCACTTATATACAGCCTGTCCTGTTCAGGGTGGGCTCTGTTTATGTTGCGTGTTTTTTCATTTTGGTAGGCGACGTAAATGGAAATGTGAGTCATTCGACTCATTATCAAGCTTTCATTGGAGCGCTGGTGCGTCTTTTACGCACGGCACAACTCTTCTTAAACTCAGAACACAGGCAGTGTGTGCGCGCAAAAATAGTCGTAGTTACTCAGTTGTACGAGTATGATAAAAATGAACAGATATGGCGATGGCCAATTCTTTTTAAAAGTATTTCCCCAGTGAGGTGAAATAATTCAGAATCTTTTGGGGGGGTGCTTCTCTAAAGGATGCTGAATCATTTGCAGTATCTCTTTCAGGACGTTTCCTCTTGATAGGCTACACTTTCATTATTTAAATTATCATTAATTCTATCCATAAACATACACATACTGACAGGAGGTATTGATGATTATGTATCATTATGATAAATTGTATGAGCCATAAAGAGCACAGGTGATAGTTGCTTCCATCAAGGGCAACACAAAGCAATTTCCAGCCCCCCCACCCCC
>JAPQRP010000019.1:19237701-19248889 GCA_037367295.1 Apogon hyalosoma | reverse complement strand
CCCCCACCCCCGTGCGCCGCTGCCTAGCCCTTACAGTGAGAAACATGACATTTGGCCAGTTGCAGCATGCTGCTGTGATGGCCATTCGTTCTCTGACGACAGGAGAACCTGCTGATTCCTGCTGCTAATTTAGAGCTGATAAGACAGACTGCCTTTTTGTCACTTCAGGGTGCTAAAGTTGCAAGTTAAAGTGAGGGAGATGCAGCTGTATCTTGCTCTTTTCCTAACCTTTGGTATTCACACGCATATACTTGTGATTTCAGTCATTCCACACATTAGAATGTCACTCTAATTAGAATGTTGACTGACGGTCACTGCGTCACTTCACAGACAAGATTAACACAGCCATGGATTTGTTCTACACTACGTTCTCATTATGAGATGGATATTTAGATCATTTCAGATTTTTGTTTTTTAACAATTACAAAAAATTCAAGGGTTGAAATTAATTTCATAGTAAAGTATTGGGTTCATCTGTGTTTATTGTCCAAAACTGATAAAGGACAATTTCCACTGACAAACCCACATGAACTTCAAAATAAAACCTGTTTGAGTTTCAGTGATCATAAAGAATACTTTATATAACTTTTGTCAAATCACATCACAACCACTAAGCATGCTGTTTGATACCATGGTGCAAATAGCATGTGCATAACGCTACTGAAACTGGCTCAGTGTACTTAATGGTTTGACAAGACTGCAATCAATTTCTATCAGAATCCAAGTACTTAGAATTTGAAGTGGCCTTTTGCAGTCCACCAGACCACATTATGATTGAATGTTGATCCACACTGACAGATTACATATTGGTGTTGGATAGCCATGGCACAATCCACCTTGATTGCAAGATCATTAAAATCTACTTCAATAACATAAACTAAACAATGAGGGAGAAAGCAAGGTCAATTTGGAAAACATGTTTGCTCAGATGTCCACTTGAAAAGAACAGTACCCCTTCACTGACCTTCTGCACTCACAGAAATGTTTCACGGCAGAGTTATTTTTTTTATATATATATTTACATTTATTTGATTTTATTTAAAAACTCATTCATTTTAAATGCATGCATTAAAACAAATTATAATCTGTATAATTTAATCAATTCTAAAATGTATTAAATTAAATTAGTTAATACACACTAACATGGTTTAAATAATCAAAGTTGTAAAACAAACAAGATTCTGTTATTTAAAATTTATGTGACTGGTTTTCATAGAAGTTATGAGAGGTGAAATGGGGAAACCGGAAACGACGTCCTGCACTTCCGCTGGACGCCAGCACTCACAGGTCCTAATGGGAATATGCGGTCGTACACGTGATGGTAAGCAATCCGAGATATTCTATGTCTAGTTACTCCCAAATGTGTCCTAATCGTGCAGTTTGTATCACATCGGTATCAATTAATTTATGATAAAATATACGTAGTTCGTGATTATTTTAAGCAGCTTTATCGTGGTCACCTCGCGTGTATCGAACAATACCGGCGTCCACTAGCATCATAGCTAACAAGCTAGCTATATCACGGCATCTTGACTAGCTTGGTAAAACAGCTTGATACTGAAATAAACTAACCCCTTGCAGTTAATTATCATGCCGGTTAAAATGACTACTAGTAACATCAGTATTTAAGTTAGCCGGATAAAATTCCCTTTGTCCACAATATTATGCCTATTCATTTTGTAACAAGTTAGGCTCTGTCTGTACCATTATTTTACAGTAGTTTGTAGAACTCCATGGGGTTGTTTTGGTAGGTGCAAACTCGTTACCTTTCGGAGAAATTCTGCGTTTTGAATGTTAAATATGGGATTTCTGTGATTGATGTGAATCTGCAAATAAACTTTTTAGGGGGGGAGGGAGAGTTAATGTGCGTACCGAGCTCAGTCATGAATACAAATCACTTTGTGGCACCTTTTTCTAAACTAGTTTAATCGACGGTAAGCCTCTTTTCCCGCCTTGTTTTCGTGATGTGTGCTTCAGAATGAAGACCTGAACGTGAGATATAATTGTGTGCTGAGCTGTCTGAGCATCTACCTCAATGAAGACCTGGATAATCTGGTTCAAGAATACGTGGTATGTCAGCCTACTGTACTTAGTGCCAGATGTAATTAATTGTCATCCCGATGTGCCTGGTAACATGTGGCGTTCATGAAAATGGGATGGACATGATGACACATTGATCTTGACCACCAATAGTTCATCATTGAGTCCACTGGGTTGTTTAGAATGAGAAATTCCCCCAACGACAAACCCTCAAAAATGGTTTTAAAAAGTCTGAAATACCTCTCATATGACTAATTGATGCCTTTGGAAATGTTCAGAAGTGTTTTGAAACAAATTAAAAACACTGGAACACAACCCAACTTTTTTTTTGGATGACGTACCCCCTTTTCGTTGCGGTGGTCCGTGATGACCAACCCTCAAAAATGATTTCAAGTCTTAAATACCTCTCTGACTGATTGATAACTTTGGGATTATTCAGAAGTGTTTTGAAACAAATTAAAAACATTGGATAAAAATTGAATTTTTTTTTTCGGATGACATAACCCCCCCCCATTATTTTTTTCGTTATGGTGGTCCGTGATGACGAACCCTCAAAAATGGTTTTAAATACTCTGAAAAACCTCTCATATGACTAACTGATGCCTTTGTGATTATTTCTAAGTGTTTCAAAGCAAGTTAAAAACAATTCACGAAAATTAATTTTTTTTTGTTGGACCACATATCCCCCCTTACCTTTTTTCGTAGCAGTGGTCCGTGATGACCAACTCTCAAAAACTTTTTAAATGGTCTGAAATTCCTCTCATATGACTAATTGATGCCCTTGGGATTATTTTGAAGTGTTCTGAAGCAATTTAGAAACATTGGACAAAACTCGATTTTTTTTGTCGGACCACATACACCCTTATGTTTTTTCATGGCGGTGGTCTGTGGTGACCAATTCTCAAAAATGGTTTTACATAATCTGAAATACCTCTCATATGAGTTTTTCAAGTCCAACATGTGAAAACAATACTACTACTTTAAAGGATAATTGTCAGATTAATTGTTTTTACCTTTGAGAGTAGGCTGTGTATAATCTCATGTTAAGAACACAAAATGCATTCCTATGACTTTTTCTTTTTCTTTGGGTGGTGATCAAAGGTCTTAAGGTCATTGTTACCTTTAACTTGCATCAATCTCATTGTCATGAATGCATTTATGTAGTGCCTTAAAGAAATTTATTTAAATTAACTCAGTCGGCCTAAGGATGAGCTGCTTAGATTCTTGTGGTCAAGATTAGGGTCACACAGCCCATCGTTCTGTTCTCTTTATATTCCAGGACATTGAATCCAATGTCCAATGTAGAAAAGACAATGGTCATCTACACAGTCCGAGCAGAGGGTCATAGTTCTAATGGTCCAGGTGATGGACGCTTTGCTGATGTCAGTGTTGTGCTGGAAGGCATGGAAATTCTCCATAACCTGCAGTGTCAGCCATACATGCATGATGCTTTATGGACTGATGTACGCATTCAACTTGAGCTATGCAAAAAACCTGAAGCGTACATTCGAGACCAAAAAATCCTGATGGACCTGGACTTAACCAAGCTTTCACCAAAAGTAAGATGGAGTGAGATGGATTCGAAAGATGGAATTTTTTGTATGTGCATTAACATTGAAGAAACAGAGTTCTAAGTGGACCACAAGGATATGTTCTGTCCTAACACAGCTACATGTCTTAGACTATGATACTCAGAGGCTTTAATGTTAATAAATCTGTTGAATCAACAAGGTGGTCTGACTGTTCTTATGTATCATTAAGACTGTTTGTATTGAATGGAAAATAATCACATAATTGTGATGCATTTTGATTAATTTGGTTTATTACATAAGCATAAATAACATGTAATTAAAACAAATATATGCTATTTATCTTGTATAGGGAACCTGATTATTGTTCAGTTCAATGTACTTTATGTATTTTAAATAAATACTCTCATTAATAGTAATTATACTTTATTAATACGAAATACATAAATATGAGGATTATGCATCATGTAAGGTTTATTCAGTAAGTTTGCAATAAAATTATCTTAAAAAAAAGTAAATGGGAATTTGTCATGTAATAAAATTACATAAATCTTAAAAGTTAGGGTTAAATATTTCTGAATGAGTGGTCACAGAAGGCAAATATGAGGGGAGTGGCTGATTTCCAGTTGAATTACACACATCCAGCCTAACTTGGTTTGGGTTGGTATGTTATCATAAAATGTTTAAGTGTGTCCGCTACTGGAAACATTGAATTATGCTCCAAACTTTTTAAAAACACAGTAATAACAATTATGTAGTTCATCTATGATTTTTAACCAATTACTACAAGACAATAAGATGTCAAACATGATACAGGATTACTAACAATCCATTAAATGTTCATTTAATACTTTAACAGCAATAAATATACAAAAAAATTCCATACCTTGAAAAAGATTTCCAGAGAATATTGCTTATTATATTAGACATCAGACATACAGCTCCTGTTTACTCATTTCTAAATACAGATGTAACCACAACAAAACAGTCTAATGCGTTCTACAGCTCCAGATCACAATCACACCCTTGTTTTTTCCCGTCACTGTAGGATGATCGACTTCTGCAGACTCAAGAAAACTAGGCGACAAGAGAAACTGAGACAATTGAAGACTTACAATAATGGATCATGGATGGTAACCAGATTTCATATTTAATATCTTTCATTTTCAGTTGTCATAAAATACTTCACATATCTTTTTCAAAGACAATGAATCAACAGGAAAGAAACAAGACTTAATTTATCTTTAAGAATGTCATTTCACATTCTGCGGATAACAAGTAAAGATCGACTTCAACCTAAATCTAGCCTAGTTCCCTCACAAAAATATTTTTAAAGCTTGGATTTTTCTTGTGTAAACACCCTATCCACATTTCTACAAAATGTTTGAACAAATGGTACAAAAAAGCCAGTTGGGTTTGACAAAGTCTAACTTAATTCTGTTTTGAAAGGCATGACTGAGGTTTCCTGGACGTGGTTAATCCTTAAGTCTTGCAGTTTAGGTACTTCACTCCCGATGGACCAAAACAAAGAGCCCCAACATGAAGAGAACAGCATACTGAAGAAACAATACATGGCACAATTAATAAATCAGAGGGTTACACTCAGATACTTAAGTTTAAATTTAATCCTGTTAACTTACTTTGAACTTGGGGTAATCATTCATGAGGATGGTGACAATTCCAATGTATGGCACAAACCTAGAAACAACACAAATCTTCATTGTTAAAAAAAATGAGTACAAATAACATCTGATAAACACTGCTGTAGGTCAGCCCATTTAAAAAGGTTTTATTGTTTTTACTAGCACAAGGAATATTGGCCGATGCATAGACATCCAAACAAGGCATAGTTTTTTTAAAAGTCAAGAAAAAAAGAACATGGCATACTACAATGCTACTGCCTGCTTAACTGTCTCCTATGTCTGGAAATAACAGATAAGATTAAATCTCATCTTTTTCAGACAACTTTGAGAAGAGAAGAACAAAAATAGCTCCTGTAGGTCATTCCGTGTGATCACAATGTGTGACTCTTTGATAAGCAGTGATGGAATACCGATAGCCTTGACATGCATCAAAGTGACATTATACTTAGGTCACAGTCACCTTAGATATAAAATATGTAACATTTCTCAATTGTGTATATTAAACTGTAGAAATGTGGCCTTTTGTCTGCACCCACTGAACAATGGAGAGAGAGGACGGGTGGGCAATGAACCAATGAGCAAATAGATAAGACTGAGCACTGATGACGAAAAATAAAACATTTTCTGATTATTTACACAGCAATTTTGTTCTGAAGCACACATAAATTAATGTAGACCATCGTAAAAATCTATGGGATGTTGCTAGGGATGTAAAGCGAACACTTCTTCCTTTCTCTCTCTTCTACATCTTACTCAGTACCTCTGGTAGAAGGCGACAGGCCGACAGGTGTTTGCACATGCTTTGCCCAGAGTTTTGCTTCTCAGAGAGAACTTCAGTTGTCCGGTTTTTACATTGTTCCCCTTGCACACACTGTACTTATGCTGTTATTGGCTTGAAAGACATAATCACTGCCCTAAGGTCAACACCTAAAAACATCCTGCACATGGGGGGGGCTAGAAAATATGGGCAGAGGGTAGGGTCTCTGTAAGGAAATACACCACTGCACACTGGCAGAGGTTTAGAAAAGATGATTGACATATAGAGGGGGGGATGGACTCGTTTAATTTTGTATCTTTGTTAAAACAATTAAGACTGTACATTGGTGGTCACACTGACGCCGGTGGCCCATGAGCAGTTATGAGCATTATACACTACTATCACATACTATTGTGACTTACCCTCTAGCTCGTCCCACCACATCTTTTTTCTCCAGCCAGTGTTGACCCTGCTTGTATAGCCCTCTGTCATCCACTGCATTGTTGTCCCCTTTGGTCAAGAACTTAATGTCTCCATTTTCCCTAAGGACAAAGAAGCACACGTTTAGACCACAGTACACCAAGTCTGTTTTTTCAATGTATCTACAATAGTCAAGAGTAAACATGAAATACTACACAAGCTTTCTGAATAGTATTTCTTGATGGCCTTTCAACAAAGTCGTCAGGTGTGAAAGACAGGCATGAGATTCATGACTCAAAGACATACTTTTCGTGGATCTTTAGTACTCTGTGTACTATCGGGATCTCTCTGCCTTCTATCCTGAAAACAACAATCTCTCCGACTCTGATGGGGTCCTCTACTCGGTTGGTCAGAAACAGCAGGTCTCCTCTGTGGAAAGCTGGCTCCATACTCCCACTGAAATTTAATTAACAGTAGATACACTTCATGAAAACTTAGTTGGTACAATCTACGTTTCAACACAAAACTTACAAAAAACAAACAAAAAAAAAACCGAAAAGGCACTGAAACTGTTTCTTATAGCATCAAATATTACTTTTTGCTCATTAATTATCAGAACTAGGGAATGACAGGTTCTTTTGATATTTCATCCAAATGAAAACAAAAAACGACAAAAAATTAACAGCAGATTAATGAATAAAGAAAAATATATAAATCGTAACACATTTCCACTTTAAATGCCTTTCTCAACCTTTAACAAATACAATAGTTATACAATACAATAAAAAACAAAAATCGGGGGACATTTTTTGAGTCAGCAAAGAAGAGACAAACATTCAATGTGTCTGAACCTCATGATGAATCATCTCAAAGTGAGGAGCTAAACCTCAGTATGGAAGGATAAATAGAATTAAAATAAATCTATTCATAATGAAGTACATAAACATTCATTGTCAATCTCTTGTATAATGCAGGTCAAATCTAAATGGGTGTTAAGATGCTATTTGACAGTTAAATAAACCCAATGTTTGTTTCTATGTAAAACTGAGAGCAATGCCCACCCATGTTCAATGAGCATTCTTAATCTGGTACAGTGGAAATGAAACATGCAGCCTGTTCTAGCAAAGTCACAACTCAATCTTAAGGCTGTGTTCAAACTGTTATTACATATTACTACTTACAGTACGAGTCTGGCATATGACAAAACTGATTATTTGCTGCATGATAAAGATAACCAGACATATACTCTTCTGGCCAAATCACTCAGTATACCATTTGCACAGTTTCTGCAATATTCCACTGTATACCACAATGCACTGCAGCCAACAATCTTCTTCCTTACTTATGTCCAGTTGCAATTTGCAAAATAAGAGTTCTAGAGTTTCGACTGTACTTCACAATATATTTACACACACTGACTTAAATATATACAAATAAAAAAAATGCCACCAAAAATAGCCATGAGCTGCAGGAAATGACTGACTACAAGTCTAAGAAAATGAATGTTGTAGTATGAATTTGATGAGATACAGTTTCACTAAGAAATTGCTGCAAAACAGCAGCAATTAATATGAACTCATTTGTGTCACAAAAAGAGGTGTAACAGTGTACTTGTTTGTACCAAACCATTTCAGTTTGGGGTCTTCGATACAACACAGAGGTGTACCGAACAAATACATGTAGCCTATGTGAAGAACACAAACACTCAGGAAGTAGGGTGGCCACAAGCAGAACCCATGTGCAGGGTTTTCCCTATAGACATTCTGCAGCAGCACCACTGCTGAATTCTCAGCACTGCTGCAAACAACCCCCCCTAAAATAACCCACTTTTTTCTAAGGCTGGGGCACCGGTAGGGGGGGTAAACATGACAACAGAGAGTACAGAGGTACAGAATTCAGGTCGGACGTTCAAAGCGTGGTAAGTTTCACTTTCGGAGCGTACTCCCCCATACCCCCCGCCCTTCACTGGTCTCCTTCACTATACCAAAAACGTATCGAACCAAGACCCCTGTACCAAAAACATACCAAGCCAACATTTTTCTGTACCATTACACCCCTTGTTGCAAATAACTGAGATTTCACTGCAAAAGCTTAACGCTACTTTCTGTAAAGACCTACAAGCAGCTGACAGGTAAGTGTATGGTTGTATGTGTGACTATATGGCATTATGCACTAACGTTCACATTTGGCTTACTGTTAAAGAACACAGCAACTATTTTCCATGTATGCAGTCAGGTCAAGCGGTGACAGGGTTACATGTTTTGTGTTCAATGGCCTCTGGCTTTGTATAAATATAACCTATATTTATGTGTGTCACAGATTTCAGTAGGTATTTGTAAGTACTTAAACCCCCTTTACACAGGGGTAGCGATTGTTGAGATCATTGAGTGATGAAAAAATTACCAGATCTCTCAACAGCCTTTCAGTGAACGCCCAGCAATCACCAAGATCTCTCAATGATCTTCAAGTGATCTCCACGGTCTCCTCAAAGTTTTGACTCGGTCCAAAACAATCTCTCACACAAGAGCACAAGGATCTCCCCAACATTTACACAGAAGCAGTGTTTTTGAGGCTTAGGAGATCGATGAGAGATCAGGCCAATTTTTAATTGCTCGATCACCCAACAATCTCCATGCTATGTAGAGGGGCCCTTAAACATAGTAAGGATGATGATTGCATAAAATAAAATTCTTGACCAAATATATTTTAAAATGTGCTTGGTAACACGGTTTCATCAAAATGTCACTGATTTTGACAAGGTTTACACCAAAGTGCTTAACATGCAGTTGCCACAGGAAATTCACTTAAATTTGCCGATGATGTGTTGAATAACATATTAAGCTACACTGACGTCAAAGTTAGGAAAATATATTAGAAACTTTTGGACTTACTGACACAGATTTAAAGAAACACGCTTACAGTGGGCATAATGACAGTTTATATTCTTAATCCTACTATGATGAAAGGACCAATGTGTCTAGAAAACAAATCAAATATTTTTTTATACAAGCATTTATTATACATCCAAGTAATAAGATAACAAATGAGTGCATACTGAATAGTATAAGAGAAACTTAGATTTTGCTCATAGATGTGCATGTTCCCTTGATCTGACCCAGTATGTGCTTCCATGTTTTCCACTGTTTGACAGCAGCTTGGGGGAAATATTAACTCCAAACTCAGCATTGCCTTGTTTATCATATTACAGTTGTGTATAATAATTTGTACAAGGAGCATGTGATGATTATGTTTTAAATGCAAAACATACAACATATACACTTTCCTTACAACTACAGGAAACAGATCGGTCAGCTTCAGTTTATTCCCACATACAGATGCACTACATCTGTTCAACTTACCTGAGAACAACAACAATTGGACTTTCACTGCCAGTGACAACCATCAGTCCTTTCCAGATCATCAGGGCCGAGGAAACAATCATACCAAAGTTCAGCACCTGGTAATAGAGCTGAAAACACACAAAGAATGCTAAATTAACAAAAGCATTTACAACAATAGAAACCTAGGAAAATATATCTTATTTACTAATATCTCGACAACTATCAGTTTTGGTTGTTTTTTTTTTCCACCAGCACTAAGAAGCACTTTTCTTGCTCCATACATGTGTGAAATAACAGACAGAGCGACTCGTGTGTGAATGCATCTGACGTGGGGTTTTAGCTAACTGTGACATCATTACACTAGTGGAGTTAAATAGAGGACGCAACTAGCTACACTAAAGTCAGGATTTCCGCTTAAATATGACTTCCGGGTGTTTTTAAGCCCATCTTAGGCAATAAACCGTGTGCATGGATAAAACGTTACTTTGAAGGTTTCTAACAAGTGTCAGCCTTAAAAAGCGGACAGAGGCTAGTTAACGTTAGCTCTGGCCATACAAAGAAAAACAGTCGACACAGAGTAAAAGAAACCCGCTTTACCTACCTGCCGCTTATTCATGCGACGAACATCGTCAAGAAAATCTAAGGATAACATTTTTGCAAATACTACTGCGTAGAAAAAGCACCTAAATCACATTAAAACGGTTAAATGTAACGAGCATATGGATGCACGGTCAACCGTAGAAACTTGCATCCGAATCTTCCGGGTAGGCTGAACCGGAAGTCCCGCCTACGTGTGTTGAGGTGTCAGTTTTGGATACGAGCACGGGGCTTTCCACGACCGAAGAGGGACGTGGATCTGCCTCAGACGAGCTGCTGCACGCAATGTATAAATAGTTACTTACAATACTGACTCAATTAATTTTAATCCCTGTATGTACAGCAGGCTATTGGAAACTGTTTAATGTTTATTCTCTATGATTTTAATGTAATTTCTTGTATTTGTAAAGCATTTTGATTTGCCTTGTGTATGAATGGTGCTATATAAATACATTTGCCTTGCCTTGAAAACAATAGGGTGAAATATGATTTTAATTCAAATATTAAAGTATTAGGATGAAGTGTTGTATTATTAGTTAAAGCTCTTACAACAGGATTCATTTGTTTAGTTTGTTTTGGTTCAATAATGTTTGGGATAAGTTCTTTGTGACCAGATTTCTGTTTTTACCCTGTTTTAGTTTAAATAGTATGTTAAAGATTGTTAAGATAGAAACCATCTGTATGCATAAGAGTTAATTATCTTCTCATCTTCCTTTAGATACACGTCTGTACACACACATTAGTATTGTCAGACATAGGTGATAAGAAGTAAAGTCATTGTTGATGTGAGTTTACTTAGAGTTGAGGCCCCACATCTGTTTGATCTAGTTAGATAAAGTAAAGACCAACCCATTTGTAAGG
>JAPQRP010000019.1:19205399-19222732 GCA_037367295.1 Apogon hyalosoma | reverse complement strand
TTTAAAAAGAGCAAACACATTTGTTTGATAATAAATGGATTCACCAAACCACTAGCCACGAGTGAAAGAAAAGTTTTAGTATAATCATTCATATTCTGTGAAAAATGGACAAAGAATCACAAATTCTGCTAGGGTATGTAAACTTATGAGCACAACTGTAAACATACTGTTAATGAGGCTGTTTTACCTTTGAAGGGGTCATGTTTGTCCTTCTCTGCAGGTTTTGCCTCAGTTTTTGGGATCTCGTCAGTTAGTTGCAGATTTGGAGGTTCAGGTACCACCTTCCTTCTACTCTGGAGTGGAGAACGCCTTTCCACAGGAGGCGTTCTCTCACCAGAAGGCTGAAGTAGAGTGGAATGGCGGGACAGACTTGGAGATGTAGGAAGGGTCAAAGGACCAGGTGAAAGCTTTTTCTGAGTTAAATCCTCTGTTTCTTCCTCCTGTTTGGGTTTAGGTGTGAGGATTTTGCGTCGAGCCCCAGAGGCCAGTTCTTGTGGAGTAGCAGAGGGAAGAGGAGACACACAATTCCTTTTCTTTAACCGTGGACTGATCTCAGCAGTGGGAATAGTTAAAGAGCCAGTGCTTGAAAAGTCTTCAGTCATACAACTCTCTTGCTGTGTCAACTGCAGAGTAGTTGTTTGTGTGTCTGTGTCAGAAATACTTTGCTCAATCTGTAAACAGCTGTTTGTTTTCTGTTCTAAAACTGGTGTTGGATTTACTTCATTACTCCCCTGTAAAGATTCACAGTTGACTTTAATTTCTGGAGTTAACTTGTGTATACATTTTGTATCTTTGCCTTGAAGTGGCTCATTTTTGGGAAGCTCCAAACCAGGAATGATAGATTCCTGACTTTTGGCTTTCACAGGTGTCTGAAGTTCTTCACTGATAGTTTCAGATACATCCAAACTTGGTGTGATTCCACTTGTTATTTTGTCCTTAGTAACTGCAGTAGAACAACTCTGCATGGTGGAGCTACTGTCTATGGCAGGACCAGGAGGAATTACAGGAGGTTTTGGTGACGTCTGATCAGAGAGGGCAGCTGCATCTTGCAACATAAGTTCCTGATCAGTTTTATTTAATAGATTATAAATCTCCAAAAGTGTTGCCTTTATGGTTGCAGGAGGAGTTTCTTCAAAACCTTTACTGTCAGATACTGACTTGCATTTGCTGCCACCATTTCCAGATCCCTGAGCTGTCTCTGCACCAGTTTGACCTGGTTCATGCTCCATGGTGGCTGGTAACATGGTGATTGAATTTGCCAGAGCCTTTAACTGTGATCTTAAAAGTTCAGCAATAGATATGACTTTTGCCACTGGTGTTGGGATTTCTTTGTGGGCTTTTATTTGGGGCACAGAAAAGTTTGTGTTTTCCTGATCCTTTGTGAAATGTGGTGTTGCTGTCTCTATGGTAGGTGGATGCAGATTCTTTAATTCTGAATGTGTTTTCTCCTCTTTTATTTGCGGTTGAGTCTTTTCAGTTTCTTTATTAGAACTGTATGCATTTAAAACCGCTTTGTCTTTTTCATCTACTGCTCTGGTCTTCTCTTTTTTAGTCTGTTCTGTTGTGGGTGGAGCTGCAGCTTCAGTCTTTATTTTCATCTTCTTTTCATGTGAGGCCAGACTGTCAGACTGTACTAATAACTTACCTACCTTGTTATATTCTACCTTCTCATCAACCCGTATTTCTGTCCCTTCAACAGTTTTTATAGCTGTATTAACTTGGCTTTCCTGGCCAGTGGGAGAAACGCTACACCCTCGGGTGTTCTCACCACCACTGGGGCTTTCGACTGGTGACTTCTGTAGGTCTGTGAAAAGCCCCGTATGGCTTTCATCTGATCCCCGGGAATGATCCCATGTGTCCTGTATCATTTTGTCAATGGCCTTTTGAAGACCACGGTGTAAAGATGGGGTCTGAATGTCATGCGCTGTGGTCTCTGTTTCTGTTGGGGTCTTTTGTGGTGCCTCCATCGTAGTCTGGTCCGATGGTAGCTCAAGGTTGACAGGTGCATCATTCCTGTTCATCTTTGCATGGGCCTGTGTAACCTTGGGACATAATACAAACAGAGGTTTCCATGCTGTAAATACTTATTCCTTTATCCCCTGCTATGCTGGACATGGATAGGCACATGTAATTGTATAAACAGCAACAACGTAACCAGCAACAAACTCAGAATGGAATGAAAATTTATGAATGTAGAAAACCCGTAGCGAGTGATAAGATGAAGAAGCCTTTATTTAACATGCTCCACTGACAGTGGTGGTCAAGGAGCTGTTATTGAGTAAAGATCAAGAAGTGTAACTTTAATACCATTAAGATTAGTTTTACTTCTCAGAAGATTAGAGAGAAGTTTGTCAAGTAATCTGAGGATTTAGTTCAGTATACACCTAAATTTTAGATATATTACTGAGTCTTAATGCAATTAAATAAAAATATACTGAAGACAGCATTACAAGTCATGCATTTTAAACAGTAAAACATTTTGCAATGACAGTAAATCAGTGCTTTATGTAGAGTGAAACAGACAAATGTATTCCTGCCAAGCATGTATCATTTGCATCAACATAAAATCTGGACATAAACTGAACACTTTTGCTCAATAGGTGATTCCACTGTGGATGAGATAACCCATAATGTGCCAGTAACAAGCTTCTATGTTCCTCCAACAGGGAAGTGCAAAAGTGACAACACAACATACTGATTGTGTCATCATTACTCCATGTTTATCGCTCTTCCTTTCCTCTCTATCCAAGTCGAACACTAGGGCCGGTTCATGAGGTAGATGGCTATTTTACATTTTAACGCAGCCGGAATGGAATGTGAATAATTTTAAGAGCTACTGCAGTGTTTTGTCCCAGCTCTCAGGATTCAGTCAGCTGGTCGACAGAGGATTGCATAAGCAATGTAAGATTCATCAGTGCTAATTGAGGATATTTCCAAGTGACTATTCATGTCAACTATGTAGCACCCAGGTCTGTCTGTGAAGCAAACTAGCATTTCTTCATGTTCTGTATTTAATAATAAAGTAATATAAATTTATGACTGTTAGGTACACTATAATGGTGAACATCTGCTACCAAAAGGTCATAATTTTTTTCTGTTTAAGTGCATAAAATAGTATGCTACACTTAGATGACCAAATAAAAAACGTTACAATTAATACGATATCAAACGCATATCTATCACATCTGTCAGCATGTGCGTCATTTCATTTTTGTCACACAGACCGGCATACTTCCAAGCTAAAAATAGTTCCAGGGCGCTTGTGTTACTGATGAGGCCTGTGTTGGCAGCACAAAGCACTCATGAGCTCATGCGAAAAAGGCTCACTCACCTCACCCAGAAGCACTGGCTGAGACACAGACGCATTTCTGTGGTACGTGCTTGTTTCTGTCTCAGACAGCTGATCTAGAGCCTGTTCACATGGACGTTGAGGCAAAGCAGCCCTGCTCTTACATGGTACGTCCAAGAGCGTACGTGGAGTTATGTCAGTGGACGAACTCGACTTTTCATCAACATCCATGACTGTAACATCCCCTGCTATAGAAATGTCCTCCTCTACTATGTGAAGGGGTTGTAGTAGCGTTGAAGCAACACTTGACTGCTGTTGTTTTGAGGTCACACAAGGACTCCCATCCTCCATTTCCAAATGTTCTTCTGCATCTGCGTGTTGAGTTTCCTTCTGCGGCTTCGGCATTCGTTTACCTTTATTATCTGACGCTCTGTGACTTATAGATGTCAAAGCGACAGGAGGTACTGAGGCAGTAAGTTGTTCTCTCTGTGAAGCCTTTGTTACCTCAGCACATACACTTTTATCCTTTGAAGGCCTTTCACCTCTTGTTGATTTCTGATATCTGTCAGTCACACTTCTGGAGCCTGAATTCAATACTGATCCAGTAATGACGCTCTCAACTTCCATAGACTCCTCCAAATGCTTCTCCTTAGACTGAGCTGACTCAGCTCTGGCTGCAGCCACAGAGGTGAGGTTCTCTTCTTTTGCTCTTTTCTCCTCAGATGAAACTTTTGCACTGTTAGAAATTTTAATCTTCTTCTTGACAAAGGGTGTTTTAGGTTGGAGTGCAGTGAACATCTTCTGAGCAGAGTCATATACATATGTTCCGTTCTTGCTGCCAATCTCACTGATCTCTTGTCCGTTAGTTACAGGAGACGCTGTCCCATTAGTGATGGAGACTGGTTTTTCTTCCACCTTCTCCACTGTGGTCTCCTGTAACCTCGCCTTTGTCTCTACGGCCACATCCTGATGGTTCTCCTCATTCCCCTCATCCTCCATAGAGCTTGGCGTGCTGAGAAAAGCATCCATTGTTGAGCGCCGTTTCCTCAGTGTACGATCCGGACTGATGGTTCTTAGCGGCTCCTGGTTTTCTTTACCCTCTGCTTCTCTGCGTTTAGTCTCTGCCTTCTGTTTGAGTTTGTCGAAGTACCTCTGGTGGATTTTGAACTCATTCATTTCACCAACCTCCAGAACACCAGAGCAGGACACTATGCCTTTGGTGTTTGCGGCTGAGGCCTGGTATATAGCTGCGTCATCCACAGTGCAACTGCAAATTACAAGTGAGGACATGTAACAATGAACAATTGTCATGTAAAAAGTAAAACATGGGGAGTGCAGAAGAAAAAACTGATACAAAAAGATTAGAGTAATGTATTGAAACACTGTGGTGAAAAATTAGGTCTTTAACCTGGGTAATACAGTGTAACATGAGGGTTCGTTGGTGGTTAATGGTTCACTCTTTATAAAATAAGACAGCAGGATGGAGACGGATTTCTTCTAGAGCAGTGCTTTATGGCAGCTACCGCCACAACACTTCCTGACACAAAAAACTCACATGACTGAACTAACCAATCAGGAGCTAGCAGTACTTAGATCAGTAAATGTGATTTGGAAAGGCAGATTCAACAGGTTAGCTTAGCTGCTTGTATACAACAAATGAGAATGAATACATGTGTAAATGTGTAAATAATAATTCTGCAAACATAAGTGTAAATAGTTTATTGGGTAAACACTGTCAATATATTTTTTAACAAATACAATTAACTGAATTAACTTATTCCCTGTAATTTACTTCACTGTTAAACTTTCCATTTCTTCAACATAAATTATCTTAACTTCTGAGCCTTACAATACTATTACTTTACATTCATATGTCAAATCTGTGAATCAAAAGTAACTTACTTGTAAATATGCAGGGAATGGTTTTGTCCATTACGGAATATTTCATATTTAGGCAGTCCACAGTATCTGTCTAACTGAGCGTCATCTTTATACCAGGTGATCTGAGGGGTGGGGTGTCCTGAAGAAAAAAAACACATATATGAGCTTTAAGACAATGATAAAAAAGTCTGTATCGTGTTCTTTACGTTTCAGTAACATGTTGAATAACTATTTTGATTAAGATTCCTTCACCGGGCAGTTTGGGAATAAAACTTGAAACATTAGCAAGAAATTTGAAAACATTTGCTTTTGCCACAACTATAAGTATATGGTTGAAAAGTCAGCAGGAAAAATCAGTCAGTCCTTTTATTCTGTGAGCAAACGTGTACTATTGATGCTTTTGTTTTTTGGTAGGAGTATGTTGTGCCCAAGATGTTCTCTGTTTGTAATAACATTTATATTTATACTGAGATATTTTACTCATAGTATAAACTGATATAATAAAAGGCCTTTCCCAAACAGTGTTCAGCTTCTGCGCAGTAGTTCTCAGCACTTACCTGTCACCACACATGAGAACTTGACAGTGGAATTCTCAGACACGGCTCTGGACTTCAGAGTCATCTCGAAGGACGGCTGTGTCTCCTCTGTCAGATGTGCAATCACGCTGCAGAGTGTACTCCTGCACCAAAAAAGGAAGCAGGTCAGTCAGGTTGTAAAGAAGTGACTGCATTTTTCATCTCTCCTCTTACATATCTGGTTCTCTGGTTATATACATTAAACCCCTACCGTATCTCATATATGTTAGAGCCACTCTGGTAAAGATGATTACTTAAATACAAGCACAAAGAAATAAATGTTAATTGATTAATTTAATTGGTGAATGCAATAAAGTGTAATTATTCATTTGATAGTGTGAAAAATTCTAAACTCTGTTATCAGTGATGTGTTAATGAATTATTAATTGAAAGTGCATTTAGTTCAGCCTTCATTATACCTCAGAAAGGCTTCATTTACAATATCTTGGAGAGCAAGAAACATATATATATATATATATATATAAATAAAAGGCAGTTTGGTATAGCTGTCTGTTATATATAAGTCTACTATTCAGCATGAATTGGTGATTTGATGTTTTTGAGGGTCATGAGTCTATAAGACATTAATTACAAAAATGAAAAAGATCATTATGAATATAATGCTTCAATAATTTTAATTTCTTCAAATTGCAACATGTGAAAGGGGAGTGAAGCAGAAGAAATATCACACAAATGAAGTGATGTAAAGGGATGGATCCTTGCACGCTTAATAAGCATGTTATCCTGGTGCTCGTACATATGACGTGCAGTTCAACCATGCCTGGTGTTAACATATCTGTCAGATCCACTGCACAGTCTAAGGATGTTGTTGCTCTTCATTGCATGTTGCTCATGATTATGCCAACAATACAGGACATTAATCATAACAACGAGAGCCGTACTTTCTCTGCAAATATGCAGATTATATGAATTATAAACTATCACCAGGTACTGCTGCTAATCTTCTAATTTCAATTTAGCAGCAATCTATTAAAGGCAAACAGACACTCTTTCACATGTATATTTCAATAGTAGTGTACATACACACAAAGTGCTTCCCATAAAATTGAAATATTTTTACCTCTTCTCATGCATTGATTCTGATAAAGTGATTTATTCTTGATAGATAAAGTGTAGCTGGGACTCAGTTTGTGAGTATTACACCTGGTTGAAGGTGGTTACTGCTGTGTATAAATAAGATTCTAAAGAGGAATGTGTCTGAAAACAAAATGATTCTAACTTTATGGACAACAGTGTGTAATAAAGAAAGATCTTTAATGCCTTTTACATAGAGTCAAGGTTTTTATTCTTATAACGAGAAAAGGCTGAGGCAACATTGATCAATGTTGCCTCCAACTTTGCCTTTTTCCAGGTTGCCAAAAGAATTGCTATTAATTCAAAAGACCCTGGAGTTTAAAGTCAGCAAATCTTGTTCCATGGTCAACTTTCCATGCAGCAGCTTTATTGGTGTATTGCTTGATGTGAAATGGGGCCCACATTGCATAACTGAGATGCTGTTCCTAATCGTCAGTTTATTTAAACTCTGGTGGCCATGGCAACAAACAAAGAAGTATCATGACACACATTTGTGTTAGAAATTTGAAGGAAATGCTCTGTAACACACAGAGACCATGCTTTTACAGGACAAAATATTAGTTAGTCAAGAATATGTACCTGTTTTCTGGCCTCACGTTGGACAGATAGCTGCAGCCCCCAGACCGGCTGCTCCCACTGAGCTCATCCCCATTGTTGGATCTTCCATTACCAGAGAAGGAGCGTGTCATTGTCCTCCGTGAGCCCATTTTCCACCAGATAAAGTTATAATAGTCCTCAGGAGAAAAACATTAACGCTGAAAACCTGAAGGACAACAAAAACTAACTGTTATAGAAGCCTTGTGGTTTTAAAAACTCACTTCTCATTTTTAAAGATTAATATGAAATATAACAAATTACACAACAGTACAAGAGACGCTTTCTAAAATGTCATTGTTTACAAGTTGATATTAATCCTAAAGACAAACAAGGGGTTATTTATGACATATAACTTACCATTCAAATGTGTGTTTGCCTCCTTTGACAGATAGCCTGCAGCACTGACTTAAGGCACTGCAATTTCCAATCAAACATGAGCATGCGTAGGCTGTTGGACTATTTATAGTTGGCCTGCAAATAGGCACAAGAGCACATCATACTTTCCAAAAGTTGCCTTTGGACCATTTTATGAAACAAATAAGCAACCAAAAAGGAAAAAAAAGGGAAAAAAATAAGCCATCAAATAAAAAAAAGTTTGTTGTAAAAAGTATGTGTAGAAGCCAAAATATATTGATTTACTAGAGGAGAGGACTTTAAAAAGACAGAGACAGTTCCATTTTTCTGAGATAAGAGAAGGGTAACTCCAGTGGATGTTAGCTGGTTGCTCCTCTGCCCTAAGCGCTTGTTAGTTCTGTATATAGACCGTTGTAAAGAATCATATGAGCCTGTCAGTCAGGGAAATGACGCCATCACTTTTACATCTGTTAATATGAGCAGTACATTCAGCCAAGCAAACAAGTTTACTTTGCACAGATATGTGAATACTGATCTCTATTTGACCAAAATGTGTTTACACCTCACAGAACTACAAATTCACAAAACAGCACACATTACAAGTTACAGCCTTGTCCTGTCGTCATGTAAATGAACATTTAATGAGGGTGAGGCCTACCAAGTTCTCTGGCATGCATTGTCCTGCGACTGACAATTACTTTGGATCCCCAGAGGAAAAGCAGTAGAAATAGTACAGCCTTATATAGACAGGCCCTTCTGCCTGCCAAAGAGCTATGTGCCCTTATCTTTACACAAGCATGCATGTACACACACTATCTTACACACACAAACAACCAAAATAAGCTATAGAAAACTTAACTTATATTTTCTAATCTAAAGTTTCAAACTTTATTTCTCCTGTGATCCCTACATATACATATAAATAATAAAATAACCTGTACAGTAAAAACTCTGTTGTAACTTCCTAGCTACAGATGTTACTGTGTTTTTTCAACACAGTAACTGACACACTACCACATCCCACTGAGTATGTTTTCCCTCAATCAGCTCCTATGATATCAGTCCAAATTCTTTCTCATGTTACCACATACTCTTGTCATACTGCACATGCCTATGGACTGCTACTTATTTATTATTTGTTCCATCCATCTGTCATGTACTCCTGCTTTCCGGGTTTCTTGCCAAGGAGTTGATATACTGACTCACTTTGACAACTGAGATTAAGTGAAGGCTTTGACTCGAAAATAAATGATACTAGAGAAAAATCAAGAGAGAAATATTTGTCCCTTAAAAATGGACTAACTGCATTATTTTAGTGGTAATTTCTTTGGCTTAAACCCAAACATACTCACTGGTGACATGTATTGGTTTATATATATGTGAGTGTGTGTAGTTGCCAGTTCTCTTTGAAGGGATTGGAAAACACGGTTGCCTCAGCATGGTGTGGATTTTCTGGACGGGTGTGTACACGGAGATCAAAGCATATCAGGGTGTGGATGTGGAAACACCACAGAGGCTGGGAGACTCAGTCATGTGACTCTTTTTGACAGTGTGTCCCCCTTAAGCATGTTGGTAAACTGCTGCTCGTTTGGGAGGGATATCCTAACGCCGAAGCACATGATCTATTGAATGTAACATATGTAATTCTGAATGAGCATCTCTATTAAAGTGATAACATGTCTGTAAAAATAAGTTTTTTTTAGTCATTATTCACACACTCAAACCCAGTCATAACAGTATTTGACCTCCCACATCAGACTATCCACCTCTGTCAAAACAACATCTCCTTGTTGTAACTGTCTCTCTTCAAATCTGATTTCAGATGGGGTCTATGTGGGGGGTGTGATTACTACATTGCATGCCCATTGCCTCATTCTTTGCTATGTATAGCGCCTCTCAAAATCCTGTTGTGGCTTAGTTTGGCAGATTTATAGAGGGGGGTGCAGATGATGCTCGCTGGGATCACTACCTATGCCTTTGTTTATACCATTATCTCTCTTTTACAAAATAAGTGTGGACTCAGAAATAGAAAGGAGGTTACCGCATGGCAAATGTAAATTGTCATTATCAGTCATTACAGCCAGGCTGGTAATGGACAGGCCAGGTCTAGGTCTGGTGCTCAGACTGTGTAGAGGTGTGTATGGAAAGAGGGAGAGACCAAAACGTATGAAGCAGGATGGACAACTGTTAGCTCTTCAGTTTCACTGTGGTATTTATTTACCAGCTCCATGGACTTCCAATAAATAGTGACCTTTCAGCATGTGGCCATGAACCTTTCACTCACAACTTCCTCCTCTCCTTCCACCTTTTCCTCATTCTATGTCACTAGTGCAAGTGCAAAAGGAAAAAAAATGTTTTTTGCTGTCATTTTCAGATTTTTCTGGATATTTGAGAACACCTGGCCAGCTTTGAGCCCTTGAATCATGCTGAATATCTGCCAGAATGAATGTTAAGGTAGTTTTAGTTTTCTGTGCATTAAACAGCTGCAGTACTTTTGTTATCTACAGGTGCTCTCTGCAGCTTCTCAAAAGGTACCTTTGTATTGAATGAATGGTATTTGCAGCTGAAATATGTATTTGTCAGCGAACACTGAAGTAGACGATAAAACACACTCGTTTTAGTCATCTCTATAAGGTGTTACACAGGGCATTGTTATTTAGACTGACCCACTTGAGGCAAGAAAAACAGTTTTTATGTGTCACTTGTATGTGCATGCATAACATGGATGGAACAATTTTCTGTTACTTGATCATTGTGTGGTGTCAGCTAAATAAAACCTTTACAAATTATGCCCATTTAATGACCGTATTATATTCTCACTATTATTGTAGCAAGATATTTGTGCAATAATTGAACCAGTAAAATACAAGACATTTTCCTTGTAACTTGCCTTCCAGATCTCTTCCCATTCTTTGTAGGGGCAGTGGGAATTAACTCTTTGACGTTGCTGCCCACGGAGCAAATAAACTCCAGAGATAAATCGCTACTATTAAAAATACATGAAACACCAGCTGCATGGGTACATGCTGTTCTAATCCAATTGGGATACAACACCATGATCCAAGATGGTTTGAATGGTGAGGTGTCGACATGAATGGAGGGGAATGGGACACTCCAGTGGGCAAACAGGAGAGAAAACAATTATAATTACCACCACTGAAAGGATTATGCAAATGTACATGTCTGTGTGCTTATTTTGTGTGTTTGTTTGATTTGTTTACTTTTCTGTCAGCAACACAAAAACTATTGCACTCACTTTAATGAAACTTGATGGAACAACAGGGCATGAGCCAAAAAATGGACCATTATACAAACCCTTTCTTTTTTCAGACAATTCAATATTGGGCATTTTCTAACATTACAGGACTCTACACCTGGTGAAGATAAGTGCTCAGTTTACTCCCTTTACAGTTGAGATTTTTATTACAGTAAAATTAATTTTTGTGGACCAGCTACCAGACCTGCTACAAACATGTGGAAACACATAAGTAAAAATAATTATAAAGGTCTCGTCCACACTTGATTGGTGTTTTGTTTTGAGACTGTATTGGTAGTGTGGCTCTGTGCCACGTGGTTCTCAAACAGCCTACCATGAACATGCTGAGTTGGACAGCAGACTGTTTTGCTGTTTGACAGGTCTCTGTGGAAACTGAGCTTGGCTTTGTATGTCTGTCTAGCAAACTGCTGAAGTTGTGACATCATCTTCTGGATATTCACACCAGTGTCAGCTCTACGGCAGCAGAAACAGGAGAAGACTTGACCTCCAAGGACAGCTGTGCACCCCACACACTCTCACACATTCAGAATCTACTGGCTTTTTGTCAGACACACACACTGCACACACTCCCTTCAGCCTGTGATGCTCCAGCCATAAACAAAAAGTCTGTTTTATGTTGATTGATGATTCTTCAGTTATTGCAGCACAGCCTACAGTTTTATGGCCATTATGATATACTGAATCAATTATCAGTATGTTGCATTGAGAAAATTAGTACAAATGATATAACGTACCTAAATATTAATTCTGCAGAGGTAGTATTCAGAGTTCACAGCTGCAACTGTTTAGACAACAGACTACCAATCAAAGTATAATTTACTCATGAATATCACTTAAGCTAAGATCATCTGTAATAGTAAGCATCTACTGAATCCTTCACTTTATCCTTTCCCTTTGTCGATAATACTAAGCTACACTATCATGTCTGACCAGCATCTTGCACGTAGAGTTACACTGACCTCTAGTGGTTTTACTGTAGCTCATCTGTTAAGGAACTGATTATAATGTTATGTTATTTGGCTTCTTGCTGCAATTAAATGCATTTTTTTGGGTTGCTCCACTACAATGCAGTAAAATCTGAATATCTGAACTGAAAAATGCATATCATGTCATGCAGGAGATATTAGTAATAAATTATACCATTAATACATCACATATACTTAATTTCTGGTATTTATTCAGAATAAAAAGGCCTAAGTCTTTAAAAAAGCAATGAATGTCCTTTGAAGTAGACAGAGTACAGTCTTTAACAAAAAGAGACAACATCAATGTTTACAAATCTTAACTTCACCCAGAATCTTCAGAATCTTCACTACCCTTCCTCACATAACTCTAAATACAGAAAAACAGATTCAATTCTTACATGTTTTGTTATTTACTAGTAGGTTATTTTCTATTTTCTTTTTACTTTCTTCTTCAGCATGTCGACGACAGATGGTGCCTTGCGCTTTTCACCTAACCCAGAAACATAAAAAGAGGTACAAGTATGATTTTTTTTGGAAACACTAACATCAATGAAGATTTAAAAAACATTTAGAAAATGTGCATGTTTTCTGCAGTACCTTTCTTTTTGCTGGGTGAATCAGCTGTGTCTGTGGATCTCTTGGCATAAGCTAACTTCATCCTCTGAATGTTCTTTTTGCTGATTATTTCATGCTGAACAATGGGCAGGGGGTAGTCTTTACCCACAATGCACCCTGCTGCTTGTTGGATGCTGCGAGGAGCTTTCCAGGGTTCATAAATATACTCAGGGGGGAACTTCTTGAGGAGAGGAAGGTACTTTCTAAAAGGACAGAGGGGAAACATACGATGCATCCATCATTCATAAAAAACGATCTTATAAAAAACACAATCCAAGGTTTTTCCAAAGTTTATCAGGCACTCACATGATGTTTTTGACTATTATCAGTACTCAATTAAAAAAAGAAACATAAGTTGTAGATTTTCACATCACACTTGAACTCTGCAGTCTTACTTGATGTAAACTCCATTTTTGTCCGTCTTTTTTCCAAATACAATGGGTGAGTAAACTCTGAAGAACTGGTGGAAGAAGGCACTTGCTGAGAGCCACTGCCAGTTCCCCGCATTCAGAGCCCAGTCTCCATCCAATAAAAGCTCCTCAAACACCTTGAACAGATGATGAAAATTGAAATAGGTCAAACCGCTACTTGCCCATGAAGGCTGAGGCTACAATAAAACTAATGCATACATATTCTGATTACTAACTGATTAATTTACTGATTTCAAGTGCAGCCCTTTCTAACACTTCCCTATAAAACAACAGGTTTCTTAGCATGTAGCATATGAGCTGTGGATATGGACACGTTTTTGGTAGAGACGACAGTGTAGTTGAAATCTAAGTAACAAGAAAGGCAAGTTGTTGGCAAATGCACTCACCCTTTGCCCTTCTTCCCAGCTGATCCAAAGATCTCCTCTGGTGAGAAAGCAAGCAACAGCATGTCTGGCCAAATGGTGGATCCATCCCTCCTGCCTCAGCTGAGTCATGATGGCATCAATGAATGGGAATCCAGTCCGAGCCTATGAATAGATGTCAGGAATATTTATGACACTAGGAAACCAATGATACTTAATTTGCAGGGACAACATGCATCATAATTAAACACCAGTCATCTCTGTCTCTAATGTACTGTATTTGGATTCATCCGTTGCCAGTACCTCTCTCCATGCAGCCAGATATTCAGAGTTAGTGTCCCAGTCCACCTGAGTACATACAGGGTTTCCCTCCATCTTGTTAAAGTTGGGGATACCCACACTGGCTGTGTAGAAGAACTCCCTCCAGAGCAGCTGACCATGCAGGGAAACTGGAGGAGACGAATGCTTCTTCTGCGATTAACATAAAATAATGAAAAGAGCTTTGACACAACAGGAACAATCACACTACACAAATACGCCAACAGCTGTAACATTCTGACCACTGACAGAAGTGGTAATAACATTGATTATTTCATTACAATGGGACCTTTCACTGGGTTGGATCCATCAGGCAGTACGTGAACACTTAGTCCTTGGAGGTAATGTGTTGAAGCAGCAAAATGAGTAACGTAAGCAACTGAGTGACTTTGACCAGGTCCATATTGTGATGGTGATGACTGAGTCAGAGCATCTCCACAACTGCAGGTCTTGTTGTGCGTTCCTGTTCTGCAGTGGTTAGTACAGACCAAAAATGGACAAAGGAAGGACATCCCAGTATCAAGACCATTGATCATCTGTGGAAAGTGTTGGACAAATAAATCTGATCCATGTAGGTCCACCTCTGTACTTCCAGGACTTCAGAGATCTGCTGATAAGGTCTTGGTCCAGATACTATAGTTCACCTTCAGAGGTCTGGTGGAGTCTAGGCCTCTGGTCAGAGCTGTTTTTGTGGAAAATGGGAACCTACACAAAATTAGACAGGTGGTAATAACATTCTGGTTCCATAGATGCTTGGTTGGATGTGATCCGGTTGTTGTTCTTTAGATACTTTTGGTAGGTATTAATCACTTTACACTGGGAATGAACAACAAGATCTGGAGATGCTCTGATCCGCTGATTTGATCATCATAATTTCTCCCTTGTCAAAGTTTCTTAAATCCCTCCTCTCACCCATTTTGCTGTTTCTAACACATCATCATCAACCCACTGACAGGTCCCACTGTAATGACATAATCAAAATTACTGTCATAATGTTATGGCTGATCAAGACCCCAGGAAGAGTAGCTGATATTCTGCATCAGCTAATGGGGATTCTAATAAATAAATAAATAAAGTGCACTGCATACTACATGCTACTTCCTACAGTACTATACATGTCAGTATGGAATTGCTGAAAATACGCGTCCGACACAGAATAGTCCCATGACCAACAGGCTTACACTGTCAGATCACTGTGTAAACTGTCACTGGTAGATGTTTACAGAATCTTACATTAGATTTTACATGAACATCTTGGTAAAATTGTTCTGACACTATGGGATTGCTCATATCAATTACTACTGTCAGCTGAAACCTAGTGTTAGCTCAGTTATTACCTCATGGAACTATTTTAAAAGTCAATGCTATGCCATTTTTATTTGTATAAACACATATTGAAGACAAAGCATATATCATAACAACTTTGAGTCCTAGTGGTTGCTTGTCTCCACAGCTGTTTTCGCCTACATTTTTGAGCTGTGTATCTATATGTAAAGATGGCAGTCATGCATAGTTAGATGCAGTATATCATGCAGACAGCTCAAGTGGTGCACTGTGAAATTTAGCCCTAGTAGTATGTCACTTGCGCATCTTTCGAATACTATACATTTTCAATACAGTCTATATTATTAGACTATAATAGACAAAAACGTTCAGCCTTATTTGTAGTGACACTTATCGCCTACTAAACTGTAACGTGATGATGACACTCACCCCCCGATAGACCTCAGTCAACCTCCACCAGAAGGTTCGTGCAGACAGGCAGCCAAAAGTGACATATGGACTGAGGACAGTGGTGCTCGGCATCAAAGAGTTTGGAGAAGTCTGGGGTTTCTCGAAGCTACAGACCCATGCCTGAATACACAGCAGACAACATTCAGATAAGACTGTGGACAACTTGTTATGTGTGTCAGTCCACCAGGGTGTAATAAATGAGCTGAATTAGTTTAGACAGTTGAAAATGTCACGTGTGTTAACATGTAATACCGATCGTTTCATGTGTTCATCTAATCTCCTCAGAGCCTCCTGTTCTCCTCCGGGAAACAGCTCCTCAGACAGAGATGATGTGTCCAGACTGACCTCCTCCAGGGTAGGAATCCCATAATTCTTCTCATGATCCTCTGAATAAGGGGTCTTCGCATCTGTGGTGAAGTAAGTAACTAGGTAAGTAGGCAAGATGGATGGATGGATGGATGGATGGATGGATGGATGGATGGATTTTATTGCAGTGCAGCAACAGCATTTGACATAGTAACAAATAGAATACAAGAATTAAAAAAAAAAATAGAACACAAGAGCAAACACACTATGCATAACAAATTAATAGGAAGTGCAAACAGAACTGGGTAAGAGTTCCGGATAATTCAACAGTAAGGTGCTATAATAATAAACTGCAATGTGCGAGTGAAATGTGACTTTACGGTAGGACGGAGGTGCATAAACAACAGTAAATCCACATGGTAATTCAAAGAATTTTACAAAAATAAAAGAATACATTAGCAAAAAAAAAAAGATAAATACAGTAAAACATGAAATTTTAACTATAATATTAAAAAAATAAAATAGTTAAAATAAAAAGAGAAAAGTGAAGGTAAAATCCCCTCAGAAAGAAATGTTTTCAGCTTACATTTAAACATTGTCAGACTTGGGGCTTGTCTATTATCTAATCAACACTATTCCAGAGTTTCGCAGCATAAAACTTAAACGCCGCATCTCCTTGTTTAGTCCTGACTCTGGACACATGCAGAAGACCTTTCCCAGAAATGACCAGAAACTAATCACTGTTTGCCTTTGAACTCAATGAAAACAAGGTCATTTCTTGATGAAGACAATATGACTAATTATAGGCGATACTGTACAGCAGCCTACCCTTCATGTCCTCTGCAGATGGTGCTGGAACAGGCCTGTTTGGAGGACCCAGGCTGTTCACTATGGCCTGCATACGGTTATATGTAAGAGGAGCCTTCCCATTGTTTTCCTCTATTATCCTGCAAAGACGTAAGATTTATTTTGATGCAGTTATTGACAAAGTCCTGAAATGCACTATCTCACTAAAAAGATTGTGTCCCATTAAATCTAAATCATACCTGTCTATGTCATAGAGTGTGTGAGAGATTTTATAGATGACTTCGACTCCATGTTCTTTGGCCAGTTTGGTCACAGTTTTGTCCCGACTCAGACTGTATGGCTCGGTGTCGTACTCATACGTCAACTTTGTCACTTTCCACTTATCGAACAACTTTGGGAACACATCCTCTGGTTTTCCTTTTAAAACAAACAACCTGCAAAACAATCACAACACTTTTTTTTTTTTTTTTTTAAGAATAAATCAGTGTCACAATAATTTAACCCATAAAGACCCAAACAGCCACCGGTAACCACAACCATCTACTGATCTAAAGTGTTTCATAACTGTTGATCCACTAATCCTATCAATATATGCAAATAATTGGTGTAAAATGCAGTTTGTCATCTTTTCGTGGTCATCAGATATGACCCATTTGGACGTTTAGAGGCTCTGTAGTTACCGTGGAAACACCGTCATCTTCTACAACATTGATTCACCAGTAAAACC
>JAPQRP010000019.1:19171662-19204321 GCA_037367295.1 Apogon hyalosoma | reverse complement strand
ATTTCTTTCCTGCTACTTTTTATTACACTTGAATGGGGCGACTGTAACACCCAGTAATCTCCCCCTGGGATTAATAAAGTATTCTGATTTAGACTTTTTCTGTCCTGTACCCAGAGAGGCCTGTCTCCAAGGGATACATGAATACATGAGCAGTACCCAGTTAATCAGCCTAAAGAGGGTATGTTTGTGATAATGTGATGGTATCAGAAAAGGAGCAGAGCTTACCTAAACTCTCGGGGGTACTGCTGAACCATCCAGGCAATATCAAAGCAGTAGTTAAACTATGGAGAACAGAAATAAAGTGTATTAATGCAGAAATCAATTCCATTCCCTGTACAGAAAAGTAAAAACAAAATGATTTAAAACTTGTTTCCCCTTTGGATCATTGCTCACCTGAACTGATTCTTTCAAGGTTCCGAATAATGGGGAGAGGATATCTAATAATGAATAATAACAGAGATTATTACAGTATAAATCAAGTTCAATGGGGCCATTCAGTGCCTTGGTAAACAGTGGTCAGGTGATGTTTGGAAATAATCTCCAGTACAGAGATGTCATTGTTAAGTAATAATAAACTTTAAACAAGTAGTGGAAATAGCCTTTGTTTTTCCCAAAATGTGAACGCTTCATGGAGTGTAAAAAGACTATGGATTTACACAATACGGAAGCTTTCATAAATAATGGCTCATTAAATAATAATCAATGTCATGTATTCTTTCAACTTTCATTTTGCAGCTTCAATAAATCATGCAGAATAAAAATCTACAAAAACTAACACTCTCCTGTGATTATTTTTGGCAGCCACTCAAAATGGACCAACTCCTCTCACCTCTGATGTGCAGGGCTCCGCTGTTGTACTTCCTGTCCAACCCTGTCACCTTATTGAGGTAAAACCTGTAGGTGTCATTCAGACGGAGGACGCTGGTTTCAAAGAAGTCCTCCGGCTCGTCGATGTAGTACAGCCGGCCGTGGGGACTTGGTGGACGCTCGTTCTCCACCTTCACCTTCTTTGCTTTGGGACTGGGTGGAGCCCTCTTCGGGACACTACTAAGACTCTTCCCCTTATCACCTTCGTCATCATCATCACTATCAGACAGAGCCCAGCCTGAGCCCTCTGACACTTCTTTCTTCCGCTTTCCGGTCAGTGATGGACTAGTTTCATGCTTCACTGGATTTAACTGGTTCATTGCAGCCGACTGTCTGGCTTCAGAGCCGATGATGAGAGAGGACACAGGGGTTTTAGCTGGTTCTGGTTTTACATCTACAGTGGTTCTTACTGCTTCTGGTTTAGAGGCAGGAAGAATTTCAGGCCGATGGGAGCTATTATTTATATTTGAGGACCTTCCTGATGGAGGAAGGTCCTCATCATCATCATCGCTGCTGGAGATGGTCCACTTGCCATGTTGACTATCCTGAGACATGCCTGCATAGAGATACAAATGAAAGGTTACAGTGAAGTGCTAGAGGATGTTAGCAGCTTGCGTGTAAATGTGCAGGCAGTTCTATAAAGGTGATATAATAGTACAAAGAACATGTTATATAGGTTACACAGTGGGATGAAAAAGTATTACCTCTTTTAGGTGTCATTAGCCTAAGGGTTCACTTTTCATTTTCCATTTTTCCAGCAGCTCTATAAATGTTTAATAACTATATTCACTAAAGACATGAAATATTATAATTGTTTGTGTGGTATTAGTTTTAAGCACATTGTGTTTATTATCTTGGAACTTAAACGTAGATAATCACATCACATTTTATGACCAATTCATGCAGAAAAGGAGGATATATCAAAAGATTTACATACTTTTTCCTGCCATTTGTATTTGCTATTGCCTTGTCTGCCTGTGTGGTAAAAGTTTAAAGGAACGACCACAGAGTTAAAATACAGTAACATGATAACTTTTACGCAAAGTAAATTTTACACAAATTAAGATTTAATTTTGAGTTGGATTTTAACGCAAGTAACTTTAGTTTGAAAATAATAGTAGCAGTACTTTTACCAGAGTAAAATAATGTAGTTCTCCCTAGATATCTGGTTATGAGTATTCAATCAAACATTTTAAAGTGAAAACCATGAATATTGGTGTTGATCTGTCCCAAGTACTCTGTATAATCTGGCTTAATGGAGACATTTATTATTAAATGCTAATGTTTGTAGCTGAAGAGGTACAGAACTTCCTTCAATAAAATGCATGAATCGGATCAAAACAATGAAACATGTTTTTTTGTGACTGCACAGAGGTTAGCAGAGAGGTAATGGTGAGAGACCATAACAAGTTGTGTTATTAAATGCATGGACATATATGAACTACAGCCTGCATGCAAACACAGAAAAAAAAAACAAAGCATGCTTAGCCTAAAACATGCTTCAGAAAAGGCGAATATATAAACATTCGCTATATAGCAATACACTGTTGCATCTTCATGATGTATACGATTCTAAATGTAAACCAAGGTAAATTTAGTGTTTACAAATGATATTTAAAATGTCTATGGTTATAATATGTCCAGCCTGCGATGTGTTATGACGTGCGCTTTACCGGGTCAGACTGAGAGCAGCAGCACGGTTTAATGGTGTTGTTATCGCAGGGACACGATCCAAGACAAAAGCTCAAACTAAAAAAAAACTTCATGCATTCGCTCCTTCCACAATCGCTGTGCATGTGGTGTGCACGGATTATATGTCCGGGTCTACAACCGTCCTGTCTTTATAGTTCCGCCATTGTAATGGATGCGTCTCATTGGGTCGGAACTATTTTTTTTTCTTTTCTTTAGTAGGGACCAGTGTGTGGATGAGGATATGGCATGGAGAATTATGCATAAAGTATGAAAAATATTAATAAGTAAAATTAATAATAATAATAGTAATAATAATAATAATACAAATGCTACTACTACGTCTACTTCTACTACTACTACTACTACTACTAACAACAACAACAACAATAATAATAATAATAATAATAATAATAAAGAAAAGGAATGCTGCTGTGCCACTTCTTCCAATGGCTACTGTATGCTGAAGTCACTGATCTTATTATATTCAATAAAATTATAAATAAACAAAAACCTGTGAACCATTAATTCAGTTTTAATTCACTTGACCTTTAAATGACAACGGTACAGAGAAAGAATAAAAATCTGTGTTTACACTGAGAAACTTATTTGTATTTTGTAAGTGTAACCAAATGTTTTCATGCCTGCAGCAAAAAGCCGGGATGGGGATAAAATAAAACTGAAAGGTTTAAAGAATATACAAGTTCAGTAAGATTCCACAATTATAGGTACAGATTGTGGAAATGTGTAGTGTGACAAAATCTGAAACTTTGGGTTGTAGGTGGTCAAGATGAAAAACACCATTCAGACTGTTATTTAGTGCAAAACAAAATCTGTTATGGTCTCGGGATTCATCTGTGCCAGAGGTAGAGTCAATCTGCACTAAGCTCAGGTGTGAAACTACCATCAAAAGAGAATAGAATTTAATGCCATTTTCACAGGTACATTTCAGTGCAGGTACAGTGGAATTGTTGTGCATCTCCCTGAGTCAAGTTAAAAAGCAAAGTTTGGAAAATAATAATAAAAATAAACAGACAAAAACTGGCATAGATACTATTAATAATAAATAATAATACATTTTACACACTAATAAGGTTAAAAGTGCTAGACAATAACTCACTGTGGTTGTGCATTATAAATAGTCCAGTTAGAGTTGTAGAGTCAGAGTTGTCAATATTGCACATTGATGTGTTGAGATATGAAATAATTGCAAATTATCATATTGAGATATATTGCAGACTGTAATGGAATATGATGTACAGGCCTCATTCTGCTTGACAATGTGACTTCATTGAGTGTGTGTGATTCTGATTATAGGGGGAATCAGACAACAGCCATCAAAGTATTAAAAAAACTGTAAAGAGAATGAAGAAATACAAATTACATCAGAAAAAGTGATCTCCAAACGATTGAAAAAATTTTTATAAAAAAGTAAAAACTGTCCAAACTAATGTAAACGTGTTGTTTTGTTGGCAGCTCCAGGGATGAGTCTGGATTCAGCTCGGTCTCAAAGTTGACAAAGTTTATTTTGATCACAAATAAGATGGACTGCGCAGAGGACTCAACACAGTGAGTCCTAAACATCACATGAATTCCACATTTATTTCCCTATGGGCGGGCTCACCCTTACAAATGGGCTGGTCTTAGCTTTATCTAACTGGATCAAACAGATGTGGGGCCTCAACTCTAAGTCAACTCACGCCAACAGTGAGTTTACTTCTTATCACCTATGCTACGTGTGTGAATGTGTGTGTGTGTATAGACGTGTATCTAAAAGAAGAACAGAAGATAATTATGCATACAGATGGTTTCTGTCTTAACCTTAACCTACTGACTAACTATTTAAACTAAAACAGGGTAAAAACAGAAATCTGGTCGCAAAGAACGTATCACTAACCTTATTGAACTAAAACAAACTAAACAAACAACACTTTATCCTAATGCTTTAATATTTGATTTCAAATAATAATTCACTAAGTTTTAGTGTGCCCCTGTGTGGTTCTATGGATGTCCATCAGTTTCCTGTAACTACTGCATGTTGTCGCCTGTCTCCAACAGTTCTCTCTCCTGAACAGCAGGGGGCAGTATTGCAGTGCTCCGGTGTTTGTCGGCCTCCATAAAAACAAAAGAAGCGTCGTCCTACTTCTTGCCTTTTCGGATCCATCTGCTCTGGTCTCTCTGGTGTGCAGGAGTGAGGAGAGGAGTCTTGTCTGTTTGCAGACTTTAGTTGGTTCGGGTTTTACCACCTGTGTGGAAATAGGATTTCACAACATGGCGTTAAGTCTAACCATCAACTCAAGCAATCCTCCTTTAGGTAAGCTTGTTTCTCTTCAGTCTGAGTATGTGATAAAATGTTACTGTGAGGAGTCGTGAGCTTGCATGTAGTGACAGCTGCGTAGCTAGTGGTTAGCCTACGTGTCATGTCGTCCTAACAAATTAAATAAATCCTGTTAGAAATACAGAATTTTTATAGAGCCATTCTGCTTTAAAAAGAAATGTGGTCCTTTATAAGAATAGAGGAAGTGTTACAACCGATATCGAGATAATTGTTAACTACAGAGTACATTCGCTACAAAAGTTATTGCATGTGAAAATACCGGTTACATTAAATAACAGGTTAATGCCATGTAATAAACGAAAAACACAGCAGCGTGGCTTTTCGTGTAAATAATTTTAAGCAACGCTTGTAATATGACCTACATTTAAGTTGAAATAAGTACGGCAGTATGTCCATATATGTTAAAACGGGGCGTGAATGGGTTTCTAGCTCCTATTGCACCGGTGTGGCTCTTGGAGATGCTAAAGCTAACTAGCTAGCCTGTCGTCGTGGCACCGCACTGAACCACAACACATGGACAAAACGTTAAAGTTTCTAATATTTGCAGCAACAGCCTAACACATTGCATATGCAAGTTCAGCTTTCGCTCCCGGCATTCGTGTGTTCATTGCTTCGTAATATGTAAAAAGTGTTTTAGGAACTTGGAAATGACAGTAGATATCAAAGGGACATGCTCCTGGCTCTGTTGACATGCTGACATTAGCTAACCGGTTAGCTTTAGCATGGTGGTTTAGACACGCTACGTTGAGAAAAAGGATGCTTTAACGCTAACAACTCGACGCATTCATTTAATATGTGATAGGGCACTGTTTCATGCCATTCGTAAGATGTGTTTACACTTTCAGTTACTTATCATGTCAGTGCTTTTCACAATAAATGCTAACCTGATGGCTAGCATTGACAGTTGCTGAACAGCGCCGTTGTGTGTTTGTTTTGAGTATAGCAGGCTGATGCAAGCATCTTGAAACGTGGAGGGCTGGATGCGGGAGGTGTATTTTTACACTGTGATTTCGGTTTCTTTTTATTATAACTCTTGTAACTACCCAAAAATGACACTGCCCCAAATGACTTATTCAGTGTTTGGGGCAGAAATCCTAATCCATTTTTTCCACTACGATGAATAACTCAACCAAATATAAAACCATCTTTGCATGGTGTTTCTGTCACAGTTTTTGGAAACGGCCAATTAGGAGTAACAACATAATGGTGACCAGGATTCTCTGAGAACTGTGCCAAAATTCCAAACATTATATTATTAAATTTGCAGATTTGATGATGTCACACTATCATTTGTTTTTATTGTAGTATATGTGTAAAAGTTGTAAATGTACATGCAAGTCCTCTGTGGCTCCTCACAAGATTTTAAGATATTTTCCTCCATTTTCCTTATTCCAGATGAGGGCTGGAGGGCAGAGTGTGTCTTATTATACCATTTATGAAGACTTTATAGCAGGCTATTTTGTGATATTTGGCTTATATAAACACAGTTTACTTTTAAATTATATTTAATTTACTTACTGACTAAAGACAATAAGGAAATATACATTTCACATTTCTTAAGTGAGATATGTTATCTTATTTACTCTTTACAAACATTAGTCTAGTGGTGTTACTTGAGTTTTATAATACTAAATGGCTTAATGCTGGAAGAGGAAAACCTTTTGATGACGTCAACACTTAAATGCATCTACAGAAACCACATCTGTCTCTCAGAACTGTAGTGTAACTTGTTCAGCTGGTTCTTTTGCTTAAGCTCACTGAGGTGCATTCAGTAACAGGTTCAGCATTAATTACATAACAGACATTTTCTCCTCTCTGTTCTGCAGGAGCACTCCTGGCAGCAGAGCATGTGAAGGGGAGTGTGCAGCTGTCAGTGGAGGAAGGCAAAGACACCAAGCTTCATGTCTCAGAGTTAGTAATGCTGCTGTCATCCATATTCCTTCAATAAAGGCCCATCAAGTGAAATTAAACATTTGACTGTACATACTTTGTAGATTTTAACTTGTTCTTTTCTGTTATTCTTCAGTACAATCCAGTTCAATGATGCTAACTCCATCAGTCGTTACTTGGCCAGAGTGGCTCCTGCTCTTGGCCTCTACGGAGCGAACATGATGGAGCAGACGGAGGTGTTTACTTTTTCTAGCTTTTTTTGAGATGCCCAGGAACGGTTTTGGCTTCTTTACCCACATTTGATTTGCTCTGGTATTTGCAGGTCGACCATTGGTTGGAGTTCAGTGCACGTCGTCTTTGTGGTCAGTCTGGTTTGGCGGCAGCACTGGGTGACCTGGACAAAGCCCTTTCTTTGCGGACTTTCCTGGTTGGACATTCCCTCACGTTGGCTGACCTCTCTGTCTGGGCTGCTCTGAAAGGTTCGCCCTACCTTTATCAATAACTCATTCATCATATGTTTTTATAAGTCGAAATTAAACATTTAGCACTTATATATTTGTACAAACCAAAAGAGGGGGCCATGACTTTATTTAGAACACATCAAGATAATTTTGAATCTGCTTTCTTCTTGTGCTGGTAATGCATTTCTGTATGTAAAGATGTGAAAATGCAGCACTACAGGTGTGGTTATTTCTCTGCAGGTCATGGAGAATGGACAAGTCAGAACAAATCCTTCTCCCATGTCAGTCGCTGGTTCCTCTTCTTGAGCTCACAGGTTCCCTTCACTGCTGTGGGCAACAAGTATGCCAGTAAAAAAGCTCCAGTAAACAAATCCAATGTAAGTATCATATCAGCAGCTCCCAGTTGTGTTTATTTCTCATGAAATGTTTACGGTAAATGAATGTCAGTCTCATTTGGCCATATTAGCGCAGTAATAATTGTTTATAGAGACTTAAGGGGAAGACCTTCATTTGGAGTACCCTAATGGCAATAAGCTTCCCTGTATCATCTTAGAGCATACAGAAATGAACCCATCAAGTAAATAATTAATTTTTTGGATTGTCCTTTAATAAAGACTCATCGTACTGAAATACCATCTGTGTTTCTATTTGACAGTCTGAGGACAAGGAAAAGAAGCAGGATGTGGGGAAGTTTGTGGAATTGCCAGGAGCTGAGATGGGCAAGGTGGTGGTTCGGTTCCCTCCTGAGGCCAGTGGGTAAGGCATGAGTTCAGGAGAAGCTCCGATTACAGGCCATTTGTGTTGTGTCTCAAGCCTCTTTTTATTTACACAATCCCTTCTGGGTCTTTTTTTCTGTGGGTAGATACCTACACATTGGACATGCCAAGGCTGCTCTGCTCAACCAGCACTACCAGGTCACATTTAAAGGCAAGCTCATCATGCGCTTTGATGACACCAACCCCGAAAAGGAAAAAGAGGACTTTGAGAAGGTGAGGCAATCCAAGATTTTTAAAGAAATTCTGAATTTATTGCTCTTTATCAGTCAGAGAAAACAAAACCACGTCTAATAGTTAAAAAAAAAACTCTTGTCTCATCATTTTGATAAAATGGCAGTATTAAATTGCATAGTACAGCTTGCAGAAAACTATCACTAGCTAGAAAATAATTCAATGTACTTTCAGTTAAATTTATGCCTAATGTAAATCTCTCATCTCAGGTGATTTTGGAAGATGTTGCCATGCTTCAAATTCATCCAGACCAGTTCACCTACACCAGTGACCATTTTCCCAAGATAATGCACTTTGCCGAGCAGCTCCTTGCAGAGGGCAAGGCTTATATTGACGACACACCTCCTGAGCAGATGAAACAGGAGAGAGAGCAGCGCACTGAGTCCAAATGCCGCAACAATAGTATGTGCACCAAGATAATGCCACAGTGTCTAATAGCAAAGGATGTGGTATACAGTTCTTATACATCATAATGCATTAGTTTCTGTTTTCTTTCTTCATCCACATTCTTTCCTCTGCAGCTGTTGAACAGAACATGAAGATGTGGTCAGAGATGAAAGCGGGCACAGAGTATGGTCAGACCTGCTGCATGAGGGCAAAGATAGACATGAACTCCAACAATGGCTGCTTGAGAGATCCAACCCTCTATCGCTGCAAGAATGCGCCCCACCCCCGCACTGGAAGCACCTACAAGTACTTCATTTTGACAACTAGAAGTTTGATGACATAACTAAATTATTAGTGTCTTCCAACAAATATTTGACAGATTTTCTACACATACTAATTTTGTAAATTGTCTCTCTTGTCCTGCAGGGTATACCCAACTTATGACTTTGCCTGCCCCATTGTAGACAGTGTGGAGGGTGTGACCCATGCTCTTAGGACCACTGAGTACCATGATCGTGATGAGCAGTTCTACTGGATAATTGATGCTCTGCGCCTCAGGAAGCCTTACATCTGGGAGTACGCCCGACTCAACCTCAACAACACAGTACTCTCCAAGAGGAAGCTCACGTGGTTTGTTGACCAGGGATATGTAGATGGATGGTAAGTATGCTTTCATTTATTTTGTTGTTTGCAGTATACAGTGGCTTTATTGCCTCTTCCTCTCAGTATTTGCCTTTTTTTGTTTCAACTTTTGACCTCACCTTTGTCTTTTTATAATCCAACTTGTAGGGATGACCCCCGCTTCCCCACTGTCAGAGGAGTCTTGAGAAGAGGAATGACTGTGGATGGTCTGAAACAGTTCATTGCAGCTCAGGTATGTGTGACAGCAAGTGGTTGTCAAATACTAGTATTGATGATCATCCACAAAATCTGACTGTATTGTAGTATGGAGCTATGCTCAATTCACAGGCTGTTTCCTCTTTTTTTCTTTCCAGGGTGGCTCACGGTCAGTGGTGAACATGGAGTGGGACAAGATCTGGGCCTTTAACAAAAAGGTAGATACATTTTCTACTTTGTTGTTGAAAATCAAAGTCTGAGTGTCAGAATCAAGCTGTATATACATTATGATGGTTAAAAAAAAAGAATATTTAAATTGGTCATAGAAAAGACCACTCTATTTCATGCCAAATTACAGGTAAGCATAGAGCTTGAAGAGTAGAAGTCAGATTAAATTATTAATCACACAAACTAAAGCATTTGTTTTGACGCAAGCTGTGTAGAGGAAGTGGAAGTTAGATTAGGTTTATTTGGTGAATTATATCCCCTACAGCTCTACATGGAACAGAATTGTAATTAATAAATTGATTTAAAGTTAACAGGCCAGAGCCTGTCATTGACACTCAGGTTCAGTTACCCATGAGTCCACTGCTAGCATGGCTTTGATCTGCTTTGCAGTTGTTTTTGGTTTTTTTTTTTTAACACGCTTGTTGCCACTTTATTCCCCGTCTCATCCCACCCTCCTTATCATCCCTCACTAACTCTGAAAATCTCCAGAAACCTGCTGCTTATTCACACTCCCATCATTCAACTTTTTCCATGTCTTGTTTTCCCATCCTTCCACCCATATCTTTTTCATCTGCACGGACATCAGTGTTGCGTCCTCTGTGGTTTTCATTGCTGGCACTTGCTGCTTCATCCTCAGTCAAGTTGAAGGAATGGCGCTAGTCATTAAAATGCACATGCAGTAAATGGTGGGGATAGAAGTTTATAAGTGGTTAGGTCCAGCATGCATTATCTAATTAAAGGTAAAGAACCAGATCCAAGGCAGGGGCTTATTTAAAACCCATTTTATACTCAGAACAGGCATGTCATACACAGTTTGACATTACAGGAGAACAAGGTACAGATAACAGCAAGCAACAGTAGTGAATAAGGTTAGCTGTGCCATCTGTTTTGCTAAGGGCTTCATATGCATGTTCAACTTGTTCAGCTAACCCACTCCTCCTGTCCTCTTCAGACAGTTTGATGCCCCTAGGGTTCCTTTAACATATCAGCAATTGAGGTGTTGCTTTAACAGCAGATGGACACCACATATGATTACACACATATACACATATGTGTGTAACCATATGACTATATCTTTGGTAAAAACAAACTAGAGCAACCATGCAGAAGACTACAGAAATGGCTAAGACAAGGGCATGTGATGTGTTTTTTTCCCACTGTTTATCATTCAGTGGCTTAAAGCCCACTGGTTTTTAAGCCTAGTTAAAGCCTACCTTTTTAGAGTTGAATCGAAAAAGGTCAGCCATGGCTAGAATTGATAAACAAAACAGGAAGATGTGACAGTCACGCAGGGCGCAGCAGCCAGTGAAAGTTATGTCGACAGTCCATTCTGTGTAAATGTGTCTCTACCTCTTTACTCTCTTCTTCCTCCCTCCCCTGTATCTGACATTAAACAGCATCTCACTCTTCTGTTTCCAAGCTGCCAATTAGCTGTCTGAAGGTACTCCTCCACCTCCTCCTCATTTCCGCCCACTCCTCCCCCGCTTTCATCATGGGCTACTTTGACTGTACAACCACCAACATTTTAACTGTTTCGCCAGCCAAACCAATTATCACAAGAAAATGAAACTTTTAATCATTTAGCAGAAATGTCAGAAAAGGGAATTTTGTGACTAAATCAGGGAAAACTTTAACCTCAACTGCTTGAATTGGCCTGATCTTAACTGAATTGTGGGAAATGAATAGTTTAAAAAGAGTCACATGTCATTCAAAAATCAAATCAAATTCAACTTGAATTATTTCTCACATATGACATAGATATAGCTAATCAGACAGTTGGTTAGATAGTTCATAATCTCAAAACATTTAAGTGGCATTTAAGTTTCCCTCCTGCAGATTCTTCCTCTTGTCTCCCCACTCCATGTCCTTTAGTCCATCGCAACATTTGCAAGCAGCTAAGCTTTTTTTTCCTTTCATACTTAAAAGTGTGATATTTTGTCTTTTTAAAATAGAATTGTGCATTTTAAAACATTTCCTTGCGGTCTACATAAACTGTAAATGCTATGCTTGGGTCTGAATTATTCATTAATTAAACTCCACAGGTCCATCTTCAACCCTATTTCTGAGTAATGACAGGGGAAAGGTCATTTTGAGCGCTGGCCCTTTAAATGCAAATGAGCCACTTCACACCCCACCCTCTCCAGGTTGTTGACCTTGCTTCTCTGTCTCATTCAGCCACTTGTGTTCGTTAATACAACCAACAACTGAACATTTGAGGTAATTGGCTCGAAGTTTGGACATATTTTCAGTATGGACTACAACCACTGCTGCTGACAAACAATTACTGGTATGTCATACTCGAAGAAGTGTTCATCAGAAGTCTGGACCTTTATGTGTGCAAATGTCGTCACGTAACTAGTTATAGACGTAACAAATTAAGAAGGGATTAAAACGGGTTGTAGAAATCCACTCGATTGTTGCCAAAATAAATATAAAGATAGCTTTGCAGCACCTGGAGGGTTCAAATTCAAACTTTTTTAACTATACGGGTCAAAATACACAAATAAATGTACCAAAGACTAATAAAAGTGGGCTTAGCAAAATATGACCCCTTTAAAATATGAATTATAATTTTTCTGTCTTGGAATAAAACCTAAAAATGGGAGATATACTGACGGTGATGTTTTAATCTATGTACACTGCATTCCTAAAATCAGCCACGTCGTAGTCATGTGTTAGTGTGAAGGCCAAGAGATCTAGTCTCAACCTGTTCCATTATGGATATGGATTTATTTTGCGCCTCAAGAGTTGGTAATAAGGTGAAATTTTCCAAAGCTTAACAACTGATCCTTCCTTATCATTAGAGATGTGCACTAATACTGTTCTGATCAAGGGTTGAATACTGCAAGTAAGTAAAATGTAAGGTCATGATGTTTATTAATATCTTCCTGATAGTTCTTCATACTTAGCAAATCATTCAGGTTCAGGATGGCTGGTTTACAGTGAAGTGTGTGGTGGATTGAATAGGAGCTTATGTCCCTGGGCTGCATACAGTCTTGAATCATTCATCAAATCAGGTTTCATTTCTTCACTCCTGTCTCTCTTCTTGTGTCTGACTTCTTTTTTTTTTTTTTTTTTTTTTTTTTACTTTTTTCTCCGTGTTTGTGAATTTTTTTTTTTTTTTTTTTTTTTTTTTTACATTTTTCTCCTTCTTTGAGACTTATTTTATTGAAGGTCGTTTTGGTTTTGAAGTACAACAGTTGTAAAGCTCATCATTTTTTGCCTTGTTCTTCCATTTTCAGCCTTCTGTACAGAGATATTGTCATGCTTTGGTTTTACTGACCTGTTATGTCACACTTCCTGTTTGTCTGTGTTTTCTTGGGTGTGGTAGGTTATCGATCCAGTTGCCCCCAGGTACACGGCCCTGTCCAGCTCCTACGTGGTTCCTGTTTCCATCCCAGAAGCTGCAGAGGAGATGAAGGAAGTGGCAAAACACCCAAAGGTTAATCATTTATTTATCCTCCTCTGGATGTAATGTAATTTGTCCGTTTGTTTCAAAACAAAGATGTCATCTTTTGTAATGATCAAACAGGAATATACGTCTTAATTTTAAGTAAAACACAGTGTTCTCTGAGGAAAATGCACATACTTTACCCCTTCCCTGTATTTATCCAGAACATAGAGGTTGGGATGAAGGAAGTTTGGTATGGGCCTCAAGTCATGATTGAAGGAGCTGATGCTGAGACTCTCTTTGAGGGAGAAGTGGTTACATTCATCAACTGGGGCAACATCATCATCACCAAGATCAACAAGTATGTATTATGACTGATTAGTTTAACGAACACTTGTTGCTCCATTTATTTTATGACATATTTTTGGAGTTTGATGTCTTCTAGCTTTATGTCATTAGAGAGAGTTAAATAACCTATTTGGACGCTCTGGTGATGCTTTTGTCTTGTACCTTTTTGCCTGGATGTGTATACATTTGGTCTCACCCCCTATTTTGTAAGTTTTGTGCATCCATTGTGATGATCTGAGCTCTTGTGTTCACACTCCCACCATTCTTAACTCGCAGAGGGGCTGATGGGAAGGTTGTATCCATGGAGGGTCGTCTGAACCTGGACAATAAGGACTACAAGAAGACGACAAAGATCACATGGCTGGCTGAAACAAACACTGCCCCCCTGCTGCCCACCATCTGTATCAACTTCCAGCCACTCATCTCCAAAGCTGTCATCACCAAAGATGATGACTTCAAGGAATACATTAATAAAAACAGCAAGGTCTGATCTCTATTGCAGCAGGATGTATATGTTGTGTGTCTGCCATTATTACACCATGTCCTGTAATAACGTGTGTTGGGTCTTTCTGCCTCAGCTGGAGGAAAAGATGCTTGGAGATCCATGTCTGAAGAACGTGAAGAAGGGTGACATCATTCAGTTGCAGAGGCGTGGCTTTTACATCTGTGACCAGCCGTATGAGCCAGTCAGGTCAGGGGGGAAATGATCTATTAGAAATCACTGATTAATACTTCAGAGACCTGCCCAGTGCTAACACAGTTTTCTGCTGTCTGACTAAGTTGGTTGTCCGATTGTGTGTGTGTGTGTAGTCCCAACAGCTGTAAGGAGAGTCCCTGTGTCCTGATCTACATTCCTGATGGTCACACTAAGGAGATGCCAACTGCTGGATCTAAGGACAAGGACAAGAGCAAACCACAGGCCTCCAACGGCAAAGTGAGTAGTTGAGGAAAATCCCCCTCTGTCAGATTTGAACCATTTACTTAAAGTGATGGTTACAGATGTGAAAGAAATTGATGTAGACTCATATTTTTCAAGGAAAAGGGAACAAAGAGGAAATGTATACTGTTAAGGAGTTGCACCACATGGCTCTCTAGGTGCAGTTAGCTCAGAGTTTAGGATCTGTTTAGCAGCAGTGGCTGCATCGTTGCATTATGAAGGTGAAATTCTGTATCCAGTAATGCAGAAATCATCTTAACAGTCATTAAAATCAATTTAAAAACACCAGTCAAACCTCGTTCTCTCATAGTATCAGTTTCAACAAAAGTGGAAGAAGATGGAGTTGCCTCTTTTGGAATTTCATTGAATTATGAAATTAATGTTACATATACAAAGCTATAGTACCTTCATTGAAATATGTTTTGTGGAAAAAATGGTATTGATCACACTGGTAGAAATCTCCAAAACATACCAATGTGAAACTATTAACCAGTAATGCAAACCGTACACCCAGGCAATGTATTGGATATGTTGTGTTGTGTGTGTGAGCTGTCATGTCCTCATACTAAATATTGCAACCTCTTGAAGTAAAAGGGTTAAGGTTGTATCTGTTAATATAGTTTGATTTAATATGGGTAAAATACAAGCTCAGCTAAATCTTGTTTAACAGCATATTCAATTTTTAGATGAAACCTGGTCTTAAATGAACTTGCTGACACATGCAGAAGCTCTATACTTGGTGCTTCTTTTTTTCCACATCTCTGAAAGTACTTCACCTCTCATCTGTAGCCTGCGTCTGCAGCAAAAGCCACCCCAAAATCTGCCCCAGCACCAGCTGCAGTTCCAGCATCAGGTTCTGCCAGTGATCTGTTCTCCGCCATTGTAGCTCAAGGTGATGCTGTTCGCCAGCTAAAGACAGCTAAGGCTCCTAAAGAGGAAGTGGACAAGGCAGTTCAGCAGCTACTGGCTCTCAAGGTACAACTGGAAAAAAGCAATCAAATGTTGAAAGAAGATGTATATAGATTCTGTATTGTTGAGATTACTGTTGTTCTCATTTGTTTTTGTAGGCTCAGTTTAAGCAGGAGACAGGTATGGAGTACAAACCAGGCATGGCTCCTCCCACATCTAGCCCAGCCCCACCCGCTTCATCTGCAGACACTGCCTCATGTCCGTACACTCGTGTTGCCCAGCAGGGAGAGCTGGTCAGGAAACTGAAGACAGAACAAGCCCCCAAGGTATGTTTTGTATATTCTTGATTTTGTGCACATCTTAGTTCATGTACAAAACCATTTGTCTTTTGATCGCTGTGTTTGGAGTCATCTGTCAAGCAACTTCTCTTCATGTGATTGTCCCAGTAATTCTCCCATCCGAATCCATTTGTGCGTTCACTATTATCGTCTGGAGTGGTTAATGCAGTTGTTTTTTGTGTCATTATGTCTGTCCTGTGAATTCCCACATCCAAAGTCCTTCTGCCGTCCATGTCCCTAATTATTTGTCCAGTCATTGCATCGTGTTCCACATCATTGGCATGCCGATCAAATTTCCGTTTTACTGCCTGAGAGTATAAGCTGATTTGTTACTGGTACCAGGACCAGATTGATGTAGCAGTCAAGCAGCTCCTCGCACTGAAGGCGGAGTTTAAAAAGCTGACCGGTCAAGAGTACAAACCAGGCGTGGCCCCACCCGCCCAAACCTCTTCTGCTCCTCCTTCTGCGGCCCCCTCTTCATCTTCCTCCTCCTCCTCAGACATGTATGATCGTGTTGCACAGCAGGGGGAGGTAGTGAGGAAACTGAAGTCTGAAAAAGCCCCCAAGGTATACAGATGCTCAGTTATGCTCAAAAGAGAAATAGTTGACAGAGTTTAGGTGATTGAAGTGTATTTTATTATCATTTGCAAATGTGAATGTGGTATATAGGGGAAGTAAAGTAACTTGACTACTTTACAAGTAGCCTTTGTACTACAAACAAACACATCTATGTTTAAAAGGTCATTACTACCTACAATTGGGATTGCACCAGCCAGTTAGGTTATTGTTAGGAGGAACATTTTGGTTTAACTACTTATCTTTTTTGTTCTTTAGTTATTGTTTTTTTTTTTTTTTTTTTTTGCATTCCATGCTGCCTTGAAACAGACATGAAGCTAGACATTTCCAATAGAGAGCTGTTTCTGTTTTCTTAAATGCTTATGCAAATGGCTATGAACACATTTAAACTGTTTATCCGTGCCTCTCCAGAACCAGATTGATGCTGCAGTGAAGCAGCTTCTCGCCTTCAAGGCTGAGTACAAACAGCTCACGGGTCAGGAATACAAGCCTGGAGCAGCTCCGGTTCAGAAAGCCCCAGCTCCGTCCCCAGTCCAGAACAGCCCCAGCCCTGCTCCTGCTGCCACTGGCCTCTACGAGAAAGTCTCACAGCAGGGAGAAGTGGTCAGAAAACTCAAGGCTGAAAAGGCGCCCAAGGTAAGATGTCTATGCTCCACTGCCAGTATTAGCTCTTGCTTGTGACAGTATTTTTACCATAGGAAAGAAGCAACCACCGGCTACTATCAACTACTATTTATATTTATAGCCCCATATTCATCAACATGCATCCCTCAATCCTGAATCGGTACATATGTAACTTGAAATACTTAGCCAAGCCAGAGAAATCTCAGAAAGCCCTGGAGCAAATTTTCATGTTGGCACTATTTTCATAAATTGACCACAGATTTGAAGTGTAAACAACTATCCTCATGCCTTGAAAATTTTTTTATATAATATTTCACTGTGGAAACTGTGACTAACAAGTGTTAAGTTTTATCTTCTTCCATTATTGTGTCACTCATCGCTGCAGTTTTTCTGAAAATGTTACAGTAGTTTCTGATGCATTGCTATGATGACCAGCCACACAGGTCAGTGCTCTGTCGGCTGGGAAAATGCTGCATGCTAGCGGCTGAGCAGTGATGTGTTGAGTCAAGGCAATTCAGTCTGATTTCCACAGTGGAAAAGCGGAATAATTACCAGTAGATCTCCGTCTGCTGCCAGTTTTTTTTTTTTTTTTTTTTTTGTCCACTTAAGTTGTACAATAACAAGAAACTATTTTAGGCTGCTGCTACTCGGCTTATCCAGGCTCCATTGGCTGGTTTTATGAAGTTTTTTTTTTTCTCCATTTATGAGCTGTACCTCACCTTTCTCTGTACCATGACCCTTTCTCATGGTAAAATACTGTAGTTACTCTTTTCCCAGTTCTTTAAAACTGACACTAACTCCTTTAGACCATGGAATTACTCCAGAAATAGGTGCAAAGAATTATCAACAGTTTTGTTTCTTCTATGCTATAGATTATAGCCAGCTGTAATAAAGTTAGAACAGAGCATTGTTAGTACAGGTATGATATGTTTTCTAATAAAGATGGATTGGTATGAAATGAGAGATGAGTGCATTGCAAGTAGCATCAAGTTTCATCTTGTCTGGTTGTTAGTCTGAAGTCAGGTTTACAAATTCTGTGACTCACAGCTCTGTTTTTGTGTGGTTTAAATCAGGATCAGGTGGATGCTGCAGTGAAACAGTTGTTGGCTCTGAAGGCAGAGTACAAGCAGCAAACTGGACAGGAGTATAAACCTGGACAACAAGCCCCAGCTAGTCCTGCGCAGACCCAGCCCTCAACACAGTCTAGCTTGTCCCCAGAAGCTCAGGGGCTGTTCTCACAGGTTGCCCAACAGGGAGAGCTGGTGAGAAAGTTAAAGTCTGAAAAGGCCCCCAAGGTAAGAATTTCATCAAGGTTGAGTGGAATAGAACCACTAAGAGATGAGAGATAATAAGATTCTGATGATGCCTGTTCCCATTTTAGGATGAAGTGGATGCGGCTGTAAAGACTCTCCTGGACCTGAAGAATAAGTACAAGACACTCACGGGAGAAGAGTACAAACCAGTGGCTGCTGCTGGAGCCACTGGAGGGGAAAACAAGAACCGCAAGGAGAGGGAGAACAAGTCTGAGAAACAGGGAGGAGGAGGAGGAGGAGGGAAGAAGGGTAAAGGAGACAAGCCTGGCCAGGGCAAGGAGGCCGCAGGAGGAGCTGGAGATGGTCAGGGACCCAAGAAACAAACACGGTGAGAGACTGAAAATGGATGAAAGGAGCGAAGGCAGGACGAGAGATGAAGATGATTATACATGATGACTCTGTCTGGAAGTAGTGACTAATACACTGTTTAAACCTGCTAGTTAATGTTGTGTATAAGAAGTGACTCCAACTGTTAAAAATGTGCTCAGGTTGTCTTAAAGCCTATTTTCAAGATTTAGGTAAAATGATAATCCTTATTATGATATCAACTGTCATTATAATGTCAATGTTGAGAAACAAAATACACTTTTTGCATCTGAACCTGGCTTTTCTATGTTGAACTCTTCCTCACAGTGTGTAGAAGTGCAGATGTTGATGTTTCACATGAAAGTAAAAACCTGTCATTTTATTTTGGTTACAGTGAATTTTCTTCCTCATCCTACATGTGTTGTAAATTCCTGCTGAACAACATGAACAATACAAAAAACAGGCAGTTGGAAGAATAGATAACATACTATTACACTTGGTTTTCCTGAATTATAGAATTGAATGGAAAGGCGAATTCACATTGTCTTAAGTAGTAATGAATAGAAAGTCTTTGTAATAATCGCTTTATTGTTGCTGTAGGGCATTTTGGCCCCTTTTACCCATCCCAATACACACACAGTACCTAGCATCAGCATTACTTCGGGTTAATGCTCAGGAACCAACTCCAGATCCTCAGCAGTACCCTGGTCATGGGCACTGACAGGAGAATTAACCTATATGTACCTGTTTTTAGTTTTAAGTGCATTGAGTTAATTGAAGGAGATGTATATGTTGGCATTGACATGAGAATTGTTACCACTTACATTTGTAAGTGTAGAATAAGTTATGTCAAGTAGTGGTTGGTTTTATAGAAACTCTACAACGCTATAGAACTCATCAAACCAGTGTTTGGAACTGAACTGGTTAAGTGAACGAATACCAGAGTATTAAAGGAACACAAGGCAGATGTCGATGTGTGGCTTTGACTCTGAGGACGGATCATCTGTAGGCACAGCCCTGAGCTTCTGTAATTTAATGACTGCAGAGGCTTTATTAGATTCAGATTTGGTGAGTTTAAGTGGTTGGTGTGATTTGCATTTGTTTGACTAGTTTGCTTCCAGGCTTGTGTTTATTACCAGCTTTCCAGCAGTGTTGCATTACTAATCCTGGTTAGTCACATTTAGATGTCAGATAAGATGCAAAAAGTACAATAAAATTTGGTTCCTCAGAGCATGAGTAAACATGAAATTATTACACCAATAATGAGGATTATCCTGTTTAGACAGAAATCCTAAAAGCAGCTGTTTGCTCAGCTGGTTTTATTTTTTCTGCTTTGACAAATTGCATGATTTTTTAAAAGGCTGTGATTGACTGTGTTCAGTTTGTTGTGTTAAAGCACTGAGCCTTGATTGATGCACCTGACACCTATACCTAAAGTTTATACCTTATCCACATATTTGTTGGTATTTTTCTCAAACAAGTCTTTTTCTTCTTTTTGGGCTTTTGACAACTTGCAGAACTTTAGGTCACTGAAAGCCAAGTATTTGGAAAACTCTTTCCAAACACTTGACTACTGCTCTGTGGATGAGGAAGCCATTTTTAAGCTTGAGTGTTTCAGTTTTTGCATTTTGATGTAGACATTGAGTATTTATTTTTAGTAGTTTTTTTAATGAAGTTCTTGTCTTAAATCTTGACACTTGTTTATTGTAATCTTTAACTGCATCACAAATAAGCTGTTGTCTTTTCATAGTTATCATAGCAGTTTAAAATAAGAAAAATCCTCACTTCTACAGGAGTTTACTGAAATAGGTGTAGATCTTTGTGTTTTGTTAATGATTTTTTTCATCTTGATGTTGCATCATCCTAACCAAGTCTGTCTCCTGAAAGGTTGGGCCTGGAGGCAAGGAAAGAGGAGAACCTGGCTGACTGGTATTCTCAAGTAAGTTATATAAACACAAATGCACTATATAGTTTTCTTTTTCCAAATAAACCACGATAAAGGTATAAAAACAGGATGTCTAAAATTGTTTGTCAACTTTCCTCTTTTAATCTGATCATCTTCTCATTCAGGTCATCACTAAAGCGGAAATGATTGAGTACTACGACGTTAGCGGCTGCTATGTGCTGCGGCCGTGGTCTTTTGCCATCTGGGAAGCAATTAAAGACTTCTTTGACGGGGAGATCAAGAAACTAGGAGTGGAGAACTGCTACTTCCCCATGTTTGTCTCTCAGGCTGCACTGGAGAAGGAAAAGACGCACATTGCAGATTTTGCTCCAGAGGTAGCACAGGACCTGACTTAATTCCTGCTCCTTATGTTTTAAATTAAATAAAGGAAGGGAAGGCTTGATTGTGATGTACAGCGCAACACTGTGACTGAACATTGTCACTTATTCAGTGTTGGTGGTGTTTTGTTCTCATCAGGTTGCCTGGGTCACCCGGTCAGGAAAGACTGAGCTGGCAGAACCCATCGCAGTCAGACCCACCAGTGAGACAGGTCTGGAACACAGCTGCAGTGTTTAACTGACGTCCACATGCTTAACATAAGAGCCTTACTCACTTTAAAACCTCTATCTTTGCATGGTTTTGCTGTTCTTTTTTTTAACCTTAAATTCTGGTTTTGTTTACTCCAGTGATGTATCCAGCCTACGCTAAATGGGTCCAGTCCCACAGAGATCTACCAATCAAACTCAACCAGTGGTGTAACGTCGTGGTCAGTACCCTATCTGTCTTTACACCTAAAAATGCTATTTATATCATTTCCACTTTTTACAGTTACTTAAAAAAAGATTATGCTGCTGATCTAAATAGAGTATGTCAGCAAATTTGGAGTTTTTATCTACTTCTGCCAATTGTTAGTCTTTCAAATCAATCTTCAGTCATAAAATCACAGTTCACCACAAATACACAGTAGAAAACAATACAAATATTGCTGAAGGACTTTATCTCACTTTCTGCTCTTTCTTATCCAGAGATGGGAGTTCAAGCACCCTCAGCCCTTCCTGAGGACAAGAGAGTTCCTGTGGCAGGAGGGTCACACTGCCTTCGCCACTAAAGAGGAAGCGGCTGAAGAGGTATTGGATCTAACAGTGCTACTTTACTCCAACATACCTTCATTTTTATCCTTTTACCCATCATCAGAGCCAGTATTTGGATATGTCCTTGCACTTATGTCTTTAAATGTTGCTGTAGGTGTTGCAGATTCTGGATCTTTATGCCAGGGTGTATGAGGAGCTGATGGCAATCCCTGTGGTGAAGGGAAGGAAAACCGAGAAGGAGAAGTTTGCAGGAGGAGATTACACAACCACTATAGAGGCATTTATCTCTGCCAGCGGCCGAGCCATCCAGGTACCACATCCAAACACTTTATTTTGTTCTCGGTCCTTTCATTCACTCACAAACACACACACGCTGATTTGGGATAATTATAAGTAAGTAAAGTTTATCTATATAGCGCTTTTTACAGAAAGAATTCACAAAGTTTTTTACAATAAAAATCAGAATTAAAAATGAATTGTTTTTTCACAGAACCATGTAAATGCCACAAAAGAGGAGCTCATCTGGCCTTTTCTGTTTTTTCTTGACATCTTAGGGTGCCACATCCCACCACCTTGGCCAGAACTTCTCCAAGATGTTTGAGATCGTATTTGAGGATCCAAAGAATCCAGGTGAGAAGCAGCTGGCCTTCCAGAACTCTTGGGGAATCACAACCAGAACCATTGGTGTCCTCACGATGGTCCACGGAGACAACATGGGGCTTGTCCTGCCACCCAGGGTCGCCTGCCTACAGGTACGGCACATACACACTGACCCTGACCAAGAAATGAAAATGAACTATTAATACTATGTTAGACAAGAATAAAGATTACTCCAAATGCCTAAACCAGATGAGCTCAGGGATGTGCATTTATAGAAAAGTCAACAAGAATGCCCTCTCTCAGTAAAAGCCTTCAATTTTCCAGAATAAAAAAAACACCTACAGCAGCTTTAACTTTGTGTATTTACAAAAATAGATAATTACGGAGTCTGTTCTGACAATAACTGGCTATCTTTTCATAGATAACATCTCTAAGTAAGCTGGAAAGGTGTGCAGATATTGTACATATAGCTGAACTTCCTCTTCCTCCTCTAGGTTGTCATCATCCCGTGTGGGTTGACGGCTGCTCTGCCTGAGCAGGACAAGGAGGCATTGTTGGCTCAGTGCACCAAGTACTTGAAGAGACTGCAGGAAGCTGGAGTCCGAGTGAAGAGTGACTTCAGGGACAATTACTCCCCAGGGTGGAAGTTCAACCACTGGGAGCTAAAGGTCAGGGTTCACCTAATTTTAATGCATATAACATTTGTTAAAGATAATCCAAGTTGATGTTGTAGTTATCAAAGTCCCTCTTGCGTGATTTGTCTCTGTGTCTGTTTGTCTCTTCCCAGGGAGTTCCAATCCGTCTAGAGGTTGGCCCTAAGGACATGCAGCAGCGTCAGTGTGTTGCAGTGAGGAGGGACTCTGGTGAGAAAGTGACAATTCCAGACGCTGATGTGGAGAAGAGGCTGACTGCCATGTTGGAAGACATCCAGAACAGCCTGTTCTCAAAGTAAGACACAATTCACACTTCAGTGTCCCCCATATGAGGGTACATGTTAGAAATATCCCTACTGTGATAGGTTGACGGCTGAAAAGGATTCTGACTCAAAATGGATTACATATACATTATACATTGAACATAAAATAGAGAAAGATTTTTTTTACAATCTGTTTTGCTCAGAGCTTCAAATGACCTGAAGACTCACATGGTGGCTGCGGACACAATGGAACAGTTCCAGAAAGAGCTGGACCAAGGCAAGGTGAGTAAAGGAAAACTCAGCACAAAATATGTTACATTCTGCACCCACCCAGGGGAACAGTTTATAATACTTCATATTCTCTTGTTTTGTAGATTGTCCAAATCCCGTTTTGTGGAGGAATTGAGTGTGAGGACTGGATCAAGAAAACCACTGCCAAGTATGTCCAATACATTACAGCGTGGTTTGTGAAACTGCATGGGATGAACTAGGCAGAGACAGTACCATGTTTCAGTGCAATGTTGTCTCCATCAAGTGGTTTGAAGCAAATAAAGTAGGCTGCATAAGATTGTGGTTGAAGTAGAAGTTGTGAACTGAAACCATAGATGTTTTTTTCATGGATGAGACTGAGGAATAATTGGGTCTCCACATATTTCCTCACATACCTGCTGCCTTTACCTGTTCATGTTTTCACACCAATGGTAACTTATGGGAAGATGCAGAATGAGCTGATCAGTCTTTCATTAAAAGATGGAAACACTTTGCATGCATGTATTTAGGATGTACAGTTTGCTATATCAAGTACTCAGTTTCTTTTTCTTACATAAACATTAAAATGCTTCCAATTATCTGTGATTGCTTTGAGTTAATCAACTAAATGTTTTTTGTCATCTTTGTTCGTCATCAGGGACCAGGACCTGGAGCCTGGAGCGCCATCCATGGGAGCTAAGAGCCTCTGCATCCCCTTCTCACCCCTGAAGACCCTGCAGCCTGGTCAGAAGTGTGTCTGCAGTAAAGAGCCTGCCCAGTACTACACCCTGTTTGGGCGAAGTTATTAAGGACCTGCTCTACTGGAGCATGACCATGAAAAGGGCTTCGCTACTGTGTCTCATGTACTTCTGTTTAATCTCATCTCTTGTGAGTGTTGGGGTTGCTATGATATGGATGTGATGGAACTGTGTCATTTAACAGACAACATGCTAGTTATGTTTTTTATTGGGTTTTTTTAACCCGTGATGTGTTATTATTAAAACACTCAAATAAAATAAGTACAAAGAGGATGGACATAATGGAAAAGGTTACTCTTAGATGATTTCTGTTCCGTTAAACACTTTTTTTTTTTTTAAATAACCCCCAACATAATGATTATTTAACACCATATTTTGGTTAGAGTTTATGGATTGAGTGGATTCAGGAATTTTTCAATATTGGAAATAAAACCTACTAAATTGTATTTAACAGTGTTTCCTGATAAATGTACTGTCTGGGGAAAAATACTTGGAGTCTGCATTTAGTTCCATCTCTCACAGCCATACTGTCTCAGGAACTCTGCAAGCACTCAGGCTGGTAGTCGCCGTGTTCTTCTCACAGCTTAATCAGCCATTACTCTGTCGGTAAATCTGGTTTTGTGGCTCATAGTTCACAGTTCAAATTCCTCAGACTCACGAGAGCCTGTTGACGTAATGCTGTGATGAACTGTATAAGTTCAATAGCCAGTTATGTAGCCTTGTCATCTCTTTCCCATGAAAAAAACTTGTCAATAAAATACTTTACATTGAAAACTGTTGAAATGTCTGTGATTACTGATGAGTGTAAATTGTTACTAAATACAGATACTTTTAGTTATAAGTTTTAGTCTATGAAAAGAAGTTTGATAAAATTATGTACAGTCTGCTAATATATCTTGGATTTATTCATCTTCCTTTCAAGCTCTTTGGATCTTTGGTGTTACATAATGTGGAGGGTTGGCAAAGTAACATAAAAACTTCCTGTATTTTCAAAATAAAATATTTTAACATCTAGGCGTAAATGGTACGAATGAAATACAAATATACTTCTAACCTTCTACATTTATTTGAAAGGTTTACTACTACTCAACAATACTGTGCCAGAAGTTAAATTAGCAGGTCAAACCATAAATGAGTGTTCAATGTTGGCACAGTGAAAACTGACCAAACTCATTAAAATCCCAGTGGGGTAATGAAGATGACTGATGGAAAACAGTATTACACAGAGTTTTTAAATAAGAATCAGGTATGCACATGACAAAAGTTACAACAGTAAAGTCAAGAAAAATCTTTATTGTCATTGAACAGTACTGTCTGAGTACAATCCCATGTCAGTGCAAAAAAAAAAAGAAAAAAAACTGATCTTTGGACACCCCATATCTGTGCCATATGTGAAGAATCACTCAGAAGTCATTTAACTCTGCCAAACATTGTTCCATTCTCAAAATCTACATGCTCCCTTCTGCCTTGTGTACTGTTCTGTTTAGGTCAAAACTGGATGTTTCAGCAAGATAATAAAACATTACAAGACAAAAAAAAAAAAAAATTACATTTGTCTGTGTGTCTGATGTAACCAGTATTTGAGATTGTGTAAAATTTTAAGGGAGTTTGAAAACTATTTTCCATTGCTACTGTATGCAGAATAAAATATACAAAATTTGCAGAAAGTTATTATAGTACAGTATTAAACAGGACTTGAATATTGAGACAGGCGGCATGCAAAGGTAATGCAAAAAAAATAAATAAATAAATAAAATAAAACGCGACACAATCAGTAGTAATTGAAACTTGACTTTTATTGTGAAAGGTCCTACAGGAAGTGTTTTCCCGTTAGCCTCACTCTGACTCCACTGAGCCTCTGTCAGCCCGGCCGAGCTGCAGTCTAGCCCAGCTTGGACACCACCGCCAGCGAAATGAGCGACAAAGGTCTGTCGGACGATGCGGCGGCTGCAGCTTGTAAAGATGGGGACGCGATAACTAAGGTAAGAGACGTGTTGTTGTCGGCGAATTTAAGCTAATTTTAAACTTGTACCGGACAGATGCAGCTAGCAGCTACACCAACAGGCCAAAACTACCGTAAAGTTAACCACATATCACCCCTGCGCCCATTATCGGACAGACCCGTTTTTACATCAAAAGTCAAATATTTAGCTTAGTACTCTGAATAAATGTGATTCGGCTACATTTTATAAGAAATTCCGTGCGTGTGAGGCGTGTTGTCACGACTTAAACATGCCGGCATGTAGCTAACTGGTTAGCTTCGAATTGGTAGATTCAAGCTAGCTGACTTATAACTGAACTTTTCCCCAGTGCGCTCTCCTGTGCAGAGAAATACTCCAAACTTGGAAGGAAAACTGAGACCTGTGAACTCTATGAAAGCATGTGTGCGACAAGTCTGTGCGTAACGAAAGAACGGACGGAGGAGTCAGTATTTAAGGCGCGGTCGTCGGTTCATACAGGCGGGACTGGAAATACGGTGTTGAAAACATAAGCTACTCCTGTCAAACATAACATCACCTTTTTAACATTTCATCATCATACTTTACATGTCACTGCTTTAATGCTCATGATCCGTATTTGATATTCACGCCAAGTCGGATCATTTGTCATTTTGATCGTACAGTGTCAGTGGTGGAATTTGACAGTACTTTCACTCCTGTACTGCACTGAAGTACTTTAAGTTCATGTGGTGTAGTGTAATTTTTACTCCAACACAATTTGTATGACAGCTTTAGTTACTTTTCACACATTATACGTTATTGCATCCCCCTCTTGTCCAGTGAAATCAATGGATTTTTAAATGAGTTTATTCATTTATTGTAGTCTTTATTTATGGAATCTGATGATGGTGATGAAAATTAAGCTCCTTCTTAAGTTTTATGAACTTTTTACCCCCCTATTAACTAGAAAATACATTGTGCCAAAGATGACACAAAGTTCAGGAAAAGTTTTTTGGAAAATTCTTCTTATTGCATGTTATCAAATCTGCATAAAAATACATGAAGTAAGAGTAAAATACAAACCATTTAATTTCATCATTTCATTGTTTCTCTGTCCATCTTTTTGTGCTTTATAATTGTCCAGGAAGTTTTAGGCAATATTCCAAATTTCCCCAACTCAGGAAAAGTTTTTTGAGACATGTGGTTGACACTGGACAGTGATGGTACAAAGAAGTGACTGTTTTATAGATTATGATGCATTGCTGTATATTAAACCCAGATTTTCCAAGAAGGTAGAGGTACTTATGAAAACCTAAGTTCTTCACCTTGTCTACTGTTTCTATACCCAACATATAAAGTAGCTAATGAGTAAAAAGCAGCCCTTTGAGTACTTCTGTTGAAAGCTAACTAAACCCTATCATACCCAAAGACTTTTTAACTCATTCTAATTTCAGTAATGGACATAATGAACGTTCTATTTGGTCCCATGTGCAAATCAGCTTTTATTGTCAGCAACAGTAGTCAAAAACCCAATGTCTATCTTCTGTTTGTTGTGTGATCTGAACCATCTTTTGTTAAGTATTATTGTCAGTTTATTTTAGATCAGTATCAGTCTTGGGAATTTCAGTGATCCAAAATAAAAGTGATAGATAATCCCCTTGAAGTTAGTGTAACTAGTGTCTGAATGCAGAACCTCTACTTGTGGTGGGGTATTATGTCCTCCTCAGACTCAGCAATGCATTTTTGCCCTCTGTAGTGGACAAGAGTTTCACAGTTTTACTTTAAGAAAAAACAAACAAACAAAAAAAAAACAAACCATGCTGTCCACTGCAAAGGACATTCCAAAAAAATTAAATGTATCTGAAAAATGTTGCATCATGCTGTTTCCAATCAGTTTAATTATGCAATGTAAAAAAGCCGAAACCTGTACTTACTTGGTCTCAGGAAGATATTGTGGAATTAGTACTTTTACTTAAGTAAAGGATTAGACTGCTTCTTCCACCATTGCTAAAAGTCTAAACCATCAACATTTCCTTAACAACAGGGTAATAACACCATCTCTCAGGCTGGCAGTATGATAAACAGGTTCAAGTTACTGCCCCGTGAAAGTAAAACCAATATTTGAATGCCTATAAAATTCCTGACACAGCTCAGTATCTGACATGTTAAACACGCCTTTTGTATATAAAACACATAAACAGATGTTATCTAATTGGATCTGGTTTGATCTGTTCATTGCAGTTGTACTGATTGGTGTGTAGTTCTCACTCATGTGTAGATCACTGAGTTATGCGCACTTGGTTGCATAGAGGTGCGGTTTGGCTAAAACCCCTTTCACAAGTGAATGCCAGGGTACATCTTTTCCCCTGATGGAATTCAGGCACTACTGATATGCTACCTGTTAACTCTATCTGTGAAGGCGATGTGGTATTTGTCTACAAGTGTCCTTTATGGTTTCTGCAGTTATTTAGAGTGTCTAAAATCCAAATACTCTACATTTCAGGCTTTAGGATTTTCTACATAAGGTTTTGACACATTGTAAAGTGTGATTGGATTTAGTACTTGGTTGAAGCCTGTTGGAAATGTCAGATTTGAGAAAACTTAAAGCTGACATAAAACGGCACAATCAAACACCTGTCAGCAGTGTTGGTCCGTATGCACACTGGGAGAATAACCACTGTCTGGGATGTGAAATAAGTCTTAAAGTGCATTCATAATGTTCTTAATAAGGACTTAAAAAGCCTTACATGTAACTTGTTGAAACCTGCAGATACGCTGTTCCTTTCAAACCCAGAAACTGGTAATCCTCCTGACTTGTTTTTTTTTTTTTTTTCCCTAATCATACTCCAGACTTATCCATGTGTTTTGAGCTTATATGACTGCACTGTGACAAAACACTTCAATGCTGGTGATGCAATATTTGACTCTTCGTCACAGCAATTCTTGCCAAAGTCAAGGATTATAATGCATACTTCACATCCAGACAGAGTAGATATGCACATGTTACTAGGTTTCCTGTGGCTACATGTGGATGTAGTCGATACACTATGTACACGTACACACAGGATATGTGAAGTAGAGCAAAACCCGTTACTTGTCCAGTTGTGGCTAATGTTGGTCTGTAAAACACGTTTTTATGAATGGGTCAATGTGTTATAACAGTTTGTCATAGATGGTGCTTTAATATTGATTCTAGACAACTGGATTCATAATGATGTATGAACACCACTCTGCTCAACTTCTTGTGTTCAGCTTAGTTCAGTTTTCTGGGTGATAAAAGCCATAGTATCTGATCAAATCATTCACTAAAACCTTTTTTTCCGAAGGACGGAAAACTGTCATCCTGAAAGAAACCACTCAAATCTGGGTTTTCTTCAATTTGCAGCCCATTTATTTTACCTCTTTTTTTTTTCAGCCACCTTTGGTCCCATCCATCAGCTACATCCATAAATGCACAGTTTCAGCAGGTCATTGTGTGGTGCAGCATTTACAAAGCTGTTGAAATGTTGTTTGTGCCATTGATGTTTCTGGTATTGCTCACACTTTAGAACGCTTTAGAGAGAAATGCAACAATCAGGAAAATTGTTAGTTTTTTTTATCTCCTTTGAAGAAATGTTGGTCATTATTTTTGTTTCCCACTTATCTGTCATATGTGTTAAATGGGATTTTGCTTTTTTTTCTGTTTTTCTGTAGGATTTCATGATGCAGCAGACTATGCTGCGAGTTAAAGATCCAGTGAAATCCTTGGATTTCTACACCAGAATCCTTGGCATGACGTGAGCATTCATATGGGCTTCAGCTCATTGAACAGACTTCCTCTGTGTTACTCCATATTGAAGCAAACAGCTTTTAAAATGACATTTAAGATCTAGAATCCCAAATATTTAAAAAAGAAAAAAAACCTCTTCATGTCATTGAGACAGAGACCTGCACATGCCCTTGACTGAAGAAGCTAACTTCTCTCTCATGTGAAAAATCTTTCAGGCTCCTGCAAAAGTTTGACTTCCCTTCCATGCGTTTCTCTCTGTTCTTCTTGGGCTATGAAGATAAAAAGGAGATACCTACAGATGTTAAAGAGAAGACAGCCTGGACTTTTTCCAGAAGAGCCACCATTGAGCTGACACAGTAAGAGTCCATGTCCGGTTAGATGTCCAGGGTTCTCGCAGGGTCTTAAAGGTGCCCCGCCACACGTATTTTATTACTTTTGTGGTAATCTCTGAAGTTCTACCATGGAGTCTGTAACATTTTTTGTGGAAAAAATGCCATGGATATCAAGTTTCAAGCCATTCTAACATGGTACAGAAAGCTTGCTGGAAGACTCAAGCTCGATTTGCGCCAGTTTTCATAAATATTCCACATGCTAATCTGCTTGGCTCTGATTAGCTAACAGCTAGCCAATATACGTAGCATTTCCTTGAGTTGACAATAGTGTTTTACTTACGGTCTGAGCACTGGTGGTAGACTGCCGAGGTGATACTTCTCCAGGCTTCAACAGCTACCTTATTGTGTAGCTTCTGCATAGTTGAAGTTCTGTTTGAGCGTGGTGTACTAGAACGTTGATGTTCAGCCATCCTTGTTATATACGAAAACTGTCACTGAGCTAGACAAATTATGTGGCGTGGTCTCACCCGTGCGAGCTCATGAATAGTAATGAGCTCAGGCATTAACACGTCACACTGACCAGCTTTTCTAATTGACCTGATTTCTCCACTTATTTCATTTCAGTGTCAATAGCAGAAAGAGGAGGTAGCAGTTCATTTTCAAATTCACTACATAACACAAACACCTATGGACCTAACATATTTTAAAAAATACAAGTGTGGCAGGGCACCTGTCAAAAGTCTTGAATTTACAAATTGGCATTTAATACCTTAAAAAGTCTTTGAAATGTATTACATTTGATATGGTAGGTCTTAAGGTATGTTGCCATAAACTTGTTGGTTGTATGGTGTTTAAATATGCCTGGGAAATGTCCAAACTGGAAAGAAAGCATCATTAGTCTACTCAGTTCCACCTGTTCCGACCTGATAATTTATATTGAAATTAAGAACCAATTATCATTAACTTTGCCTCCCCCGGTGAGAAATGACTCGGAATGACAGGAATCAAGGCATTGGATTAAATAAATACATTTTCCTATATTCTAGGAGTTACAAATTTTTTACCAGTATGGCCGTGAAATAAGATGTGAATTGGGTGTTAAGTTCTGTTTTAAGTAGTCTTAAAATGTCTTCAGTTGAGCTCATGGAAACCTGTAGGAACCCTGGATGTAACTTATGTGAGAAGACTAATGTACAGTATCTCCTCTTGCATCTAAACCAAATCCTTCCTCTTTTTTTTTTTTTTTCTTCTCTCAGTAACTGGGGCTCAGAGTCTGATGAAAGTCAAAGTTATCATAATGGAAACTCAGATCCACGTGGCTTTGGTAAGATCATTTTTCAGGCTTTAAAACAGTTATAAAAGACTGTGGGTTTGAAGACCAGTGTGTGTTTATTTACGGTACTTTTGGCAGGACACATTGGAATTGCAGTTCCTGATGTCTATGCGGCCTGCAAACTATTTGAAGAGCAAGGAGTCACATTTGTCAAGAAACCTGATGATGGTAGGACCTTCACTGTATTTTCACCTTATGTAGAACTGACCTCTGCTGGCAGTTTTTAGTTCATATTTCATTGATCGTCTTTTATAATTTCCATAATTACAGATGAAGTGATTGTTACACTAAGAATAATAAATGTATTCTCTTCATCAGCCTAAATCGCCTTCCCTCCCTCCTTTTATTTGCTCAGGTAAAATGAAAGGACTGGCTTTCATTCAGGACCCTGATGGTTATTGGATTGAGATCCTGAGCCCTAACAACATGGTGTCTATTACATCCTAAACACCCTGAACATCAGCACGTTACCTGCTGCAGTGCATACAGACTGGGCCTGCTGTGGCTTCACTGGGAGAGCAGAACAACGGGGTTTAGCAAACAATTTAGCAACGTACGCCTCAAAGCTGAGAGAAAATGGACCGACATCTGAGATCACCTGCAAAATGGAAATCGGTGTCCCCTGGCATGGGCTGGACATGATGGCAGTTGATGAGCATTAGATTAGATAAGTGGGTTATTTCTATAAATAGCAACTACTTTTGCTGTTGAGTTTCTGTCATCATCAGTTTATTTGTCTTGCTGAAATAATATGTAATAAATGTGAAAGGCTTCAGTCGGATGAATATTTTTTCTTCCTTATTTTTCAAGCAAAGAGCTGCAAAATTAAATTGCAACATTTCCACAAAAATGACAAAGTACTTGAATACGGCAAAAAAGAAAACATTCATCTCTGTTTGTCAGTCAGTCTGCTGTAAATCAGAAATGATGTATTGTTGCATTAAAACGTTAGGTTTAAAATTCACATTTGCCACAAAGCTATAATCAGTTAGGCTGCTCCAACAGTTCTGTGTGCAGTGTACTGAATAAAACAACCTAGAAATAATCCAATCTTTGGTCATTTCGCAAAACTTGAATGAAATAGTCACTACTGTGAATGTATGAGTTTTCTCATAATTGTCCATAAGAGTAAATTCAGTATACATACAGCTCTGGAAAAAATTAAGAGACCACTGCAATTTCCTCTGAAATCAGTGTGTCTGGATGTATGACAGTCATTCCATTCCTGTGTCTGTTGAATTCCAACACAAGCACACCTTATTCTACTGAATAAACACCTG
>JAPQRP010000019.1:19157412-19171562 GCA_037367295.1 Apogon hyalosoma | reverse complement strand
AGGTCAATGCTCCTGGCCTCAGCTAGGTCCATAAAGGTGTGGATGACAGACCACCAGATGAAGACCCTGTCATGGCCCAATCTCCAGACCTGAACCCACTTTGAAAACTACTGGAGGAACATGGATGAACTTCTTGAATTTCTCTGCCAGGAGCTGCATAAAGTCATCCAAGCAACAGTGGAGAGCCAAGACACATGAAAGCTGTCACTGAAAATCAGGGTTATTCCACCAAATACTGATGTATGAGCTTTTCCCAAGTTACAACATTAGTATTGTGTCGTTTAGAAATTAATATGAACTGATTTTCTTTGCATTATTTGAATCTGAAAACACCTGTATCTTTTTATTTTGACCATGTGTTGAGTTCTGCAAATACATGTTCTAAATAACATTTTTATTTGGAATTAGGGAGAAATGTTGTCAGTAGTTTAGAGAATAAAACCAAAAATGTTAATTTTATTCAAACACGTACCTATAAACGGCAAAATCAGAGAAAGTGATCATTTTGAAGAGGTCTCGTTTATTTTTTCCAGAACTGTACATGTAATAATATCAGCGATATTCTACCTTGAAGCTGCTCCAGAGTTGTGTTTAATCATGAATGCCACCCATCTTTGTCTCACCTGTCACTTGTGTTTTGTGGCAGCAGGACTCCTGTAATGAATAATAAATACGATCAAAGTAACTGCTCCTGTTGTTTGGTGTGGGTGAGGGACGTTCTGTGTCCTGTGGTTCTGAGTGGGTGAGTGAACTCTGGGTAGAAGACACCTACTCCCCCCCATCCTGCCCACTCCAGTGGCCTGGATTAAACCCACCCCAGGTGAAAGATAATGGACCTTACTGAGAGGAGGAACATTCTCTGTAAAAATCCAAATGGAAAAGGCAGCATCAAAAGAACAGTCATGCTTTGTAGTGCGATATAATGGAACCTTCACCGGACAGGAAGAGAAGTATTATTTTCAATCTCATGAATAAACATTTGCAGACATTTAAATAAATCCTCTCATTGTTGGGATAAAAAGGAGTAGCAATGACACTAACTAAAGCAATGTAAGAAGACAGTCAAACATACAGGCAGATGACTGGTAAGTATTATGTTAGAGCTGCTGAGTTTTAATTTCACATGTTTTTCAGAAGTGCAGTACTGTACAAAAGCCTTAGGCCACCTTCAGATTTATCATTGTGACCACACATGTACTTCTAAGTCTCTTGAGTATCTAAGCATAATACATAAATATGATTAAAGTAGAAATTTCAGTTACTACAGACCAAAGTGGCAAGTATTTAGAGTGAACTCCCTGTATATTTGTCATTTGCTGTGTTAATCTTTTGGTGTTTTAACAGCAGGTTTCACACAACACATGTTAAGTGTTTGTTATTCTTTGGCCGTATTTTTCCCCATGAGAATAACACTAAATACTGACTTGATTATAGAATATACTTAGTAATGATTTCTATGTGTTTAATGCTCTTCACATATTTGTATAGTTTTCTTGCTGTATACGAAAAAAAGATGAAGAAATTAATATATCTGTTCATTACAATGCAGAATTTTACCCAGTACCATACAATGATAAGTCCTCTTGTTCTTCTTTGTTCAGTCTAGTGTGTTCTTATGCTGATCTATGAACTGATTTTCTTTGCATTATTTGAGCTCTGAAAACACCTGTATCTTTTTATTTTGACCATGTGTTGAGTTCTGCAAATACATGTTCTAAATAACATTTTTATTTGGAATTAGGGATAAATGTTGTCAGTAGTTTAGAGAATAAAACCAAAAATGTTAATTTTATTCAAACACATACCTATAAACGGCAAAATCAGAGAAAGTTATCATTTTGCAGTGTTAAGGCAGTGTTTTTCAACCTCAGGGTCGCAACCCCACGTGGGGTCACCTGGAATTCAAATGGGGTCGCCTGAAATTTCCAGTAAGTGATAAAATTTTTTAAAAATTACTAATAAAAATATTTTTTAATGATTCAATATATATTTCATTATAATGAAAACACCACACACTTTTCCTAATAAAAATCAAGTTCAAATCAACTCAAATCAAATTTTATTTACATAGTGCCAAATCATAACAGAAGTTATCTCATGACACTTTACATATAGAGCTGGATGAAACCAGACTCTAATTTACAGAAACCCAACAGAATGTAAGATATAATATCTGAGAGGGCATATCCTGATTGGCCCGATTATGTGACTGCGTGCGTTACTACGTTTCAACCTGCCCGGACACAGTTGCAGCCAGAAAACCAGACCGAACAGAGAATGGAAAGATTTCTTCACCCGCCTGGCCCTGATAAAACATCTGCAAGAGAAACTGAGAAGCAGACACCAAAAAGGCGCATTATATACATTATATAACCTAAATGTCATCTAAAATTAACGTTTATTTGCAACATAATATAGCAAACTATTACATGATCAAAAACAAATTAAATTTACCAAACAAATGACTCGTTTTGAATGTCTGGGGTCGCCAGAAATTTGTGATGTTAAAATGGGGTCACCAGCCATAAAAGTTTGGGAACCACTGCCTTAAGGCTTAGTAACAGTTGGAAAAAAGTCAGTTCATTTTGTTGTCTTATCATCCTAAATATTAAAACGCTATATAAATGGGTGTAAATACTCTGAAGGCTTTGTGCCAAAACATGTCAGCATACTTTCTAAACTGAGGTGTAATATGATTTGATACAGAAATAGGAAATTTGCAGTTGGCTAAATGGAGAAAGTGCTGAGACGTATTATGGGATTTTCAGATCTTTAGAAGCCCACACTGTAAATCTGTCCGTTGACTTGCTCCGATACCAGTTTACCACTAGAGGGTATTCTTAACCATGTCGGTCACTGGTCACTCATCATGGTTAACAGACATAAAGTGCAACTGCCAACTGCAATGGAGACATTTCCAGTATTTTAAATCATTTACAACATTTCTTAAAAGCTTAAAACCATGAATCCAGCTGCAGGCTTAAGAGTCACTGAGTCTTGGATTGTACGGTGTTGCCTCTGATGAAAATGGCTCTCGATTCAAGCTGTGTTTCATAAGTTCACAGTGCATTTGCTGGGTTTCCCTCAGGGCTATAATGTAATTAACAGAGTTTGTCATTTTCCACTGCAGATACGTAATGCGCCACTTGTTTGTCCCTCCTCAGCTCATCTTCTCATTGGAGACGCTTCCCTGACCCTGACAATCAGCAGCTTCCAGTCCCATCCAGACCTTCCTCCCAGGTGATTCAAGTCTATTCATACAGCATCACTCATGACTCCTCTGTGACTATAACCATCCTGTCATCTCCAACCATGTGACAGCGAGATGTTGACAGCAGTTGGTGACAAACCTATGACTACACCAGAAGCCTACTGAATAATCCATGATGACAACATAAAGAATATATACAAGTAATACAACCAATAGATCAATATGCATACCATGTAAGATATTACCTGTATTATTAATCTTTATGATTTTTTTAATCAGGAAATGATCTAAGTGCATTTTAATAACATTCACTCTGCACAACAGTCACCCAAATAGAACCGTCAAAGACTAAAAACATCTGCTGAAAATATTCAGTAACTTTCGATCCACTAATCACATCATTACATTTAAGAAATTTCATGTAAAATCTGTCACAACTTTTCATCAGCATTAGATATGGCCCATTTGGATGTTCAGAGGCTCTGTGGTGAACTTGGAAACACTGTCATCTTCTACAACATTGATTCACCAGTAAAACCAGTGTAGCTTGACCAATGACAGCGGTTGTAGAGGCTTGTTTTCACATTCAGTTTATGCTATATTATGCTTGTAAAAGTCACTTTTTGTTTACTTTTCTTTGTTTTGAGCCAATATTCTTCAAATTTACTTTGAGCTGTTATGAGCATCTACAGAATCAGTGAATTACTTGTAAGAAAATACCTGCTTTTCACTGAAAAATGCAAAATCCAGAGGGTAATACTATAGTAAATGGTAATAAATGACTTGTGGATAAAAATTCATTTGGAAGTTAACACAAAAAAGTTGTAAATCTTTAATTGTTAAAGCGTTTGTGAGTATTATTATATCCCCGAACGCAGTTTCAGGGATATTTTGTTTTTGGTCTGACTGCCGCCGTTGGATATCCTACATGTTAACGCGATAACTTGAAAAATATTGGGTTTAGAAATTCCAAATTTTCCATATCAATCATTATCATGGAAAGGAAGAACTGACTCGATTTTGGATGATTTACCATTTCTAGATTGGCCACAAGGGGCCGCTCAGAAGTTTAAAATCACTAAACACTCTTTTGTTCATATCTCTGGAACTATTTGCCTGATTGACTTCAAATCAAGTGCAAATGAAAGGTCATGACCTGGGAATGCCTCACATCATGACATCATAGCTGTCTGGTTAAGGATTGGGGGCGTTTGGGGACATACCCCTGGCTGTCGCTTCTGACGGCTAGTTTTGTCTGGTTAAAAACAGAAGCCGGTAGAGCTTTAAATTCTCTTGTCTATGATCACACTGTTCTGCTTTTGTAATTTATGAGAATGAAAAGTAAATCACCCCCCCCCCCCCCACACACACACACACACACACAAAAATCAACATTCATAAGACACTAAATAAGTGAGGAAAGACCTTTTTGTTAGTTTGGGAAAAAGTGTGACAAAAAGTTTTGAAAGACTGCTTTTGTATTTGCTGGCTCTACTTGAAAATTCATTCATATTCTCTGTGTACAATGTGTTCTGTCTGAGATGCAGTGATCCAAGATGACTCATTCATAAAGCGCTAGTGTTGGGGAAACAAAAGAACATCTGTGGAAGGTTTTGGGTGGATTTTATAGTTTTACACTTGCTTGTGAGGGGGTGATAACTGGGTGCAAATTTTAATTCAATATATTAAAACAACATTTTGAACAAGATGTCACACAAGCAGGAAAAAGACTCCAACATCCACCTCATATGAATCTGTTTGTGCTGTACATCATCAATGATTATGTAGAATACTGTTTAATTATGTTATGATTTATATAAATTCTCAGTGACCAAGAAGCATTTTTGTGGAACCTGACCTGTACTAGTTTATTTAGTTTTTTTTTTTTTAAGTATCGGTCAGAATCAGTTGTCAAACATCATCTGATTTGGGAGTATCTTGATTTCATCTGGTTTATTCATTAAGCCACGAAAAACAATCACGTCAACATGTGATATATTTTTACTCAGTTTTTACTCAGACAAAACCTATGGCAATTTTTTTTTTCTTATTTAGAAAATTAAATGTGGATGTTTTAGACCTCCAAATAAATGACTGTCTGAAGAAAAATGGACCATTTGTTTAAATTTATGATTAAATTTATAATAATGATAAATCAGGGTCTAAACACAGTCACTATGGAGACTCGACATGTCAAAATTAGAGCTACATGATGTCACCGAAAAGCTGAGAAACTCCTCTTTATGTTACTTTTTGAAGGCACATGTGTGGATTAGTGATTACAAAATTATTCAAAATTTTATAGAAAAACAGCCATTTAAGCCACTGGTGAAGGTCTCGGTCTTTTCATGTATCCTTTAGGGAAATGTCTTTGGGAATGCTGTTGTGGTGTAGCTGTAATTGGATGCACAAATAATACTGTTATACCACGACACTATAATCTGATCCCTGTGTCACCATGCAGTAAACACAGATAAAATCACATAAATACCAAAAACATAAGAGAAATATGAAGCTAAGGTAAATACAACAATGCTTCAAAACACTTAAAACCAGACCAGAACACACATACATGTACATAAATGCATACAGGCTACAGTGCCCACAAATACACAAATAATTCTGGTGACCAAAGTTTTGCTCCTTTAAAATTATATACTCTGTTTGATGGAAAAGACTTTTCCCTTCATATTCCCTTCTCTTTCACAGGTTGAAATGAGAAGCTGAGCACACTTCAACGAACTCCATTAATTTTACATTCACCACTGCTCAGTTCTCGGAGGTGAATAAAACTCTACAGACCACAGAAATGAGAAATCCATTCTTTGGGATTCCATTACCTCTTCCTGCTGCTCATTAGGATGCTTCTCCTGCTGCTTAAAGTGAAAACCAATGACACCATGTGAGTCAGTCTTAGAAGACTGAAGCTGTTATAGCTAAGGCTAAATGTACCTGACATAACAGTAACAGAAACTGACTGGACCCCCTGAGAATCAGTCTAGAAACAGTCACATCATGATTATTTCAGTACATTTCTTCCTTTGATAATTTAGTCCTTCTTTGCAAAAAAAAGACACAAAATCCCTCAGTTTAGTCCATATGGGAAGCCATTTGTGTATTTTTGATCCAGACAAGGATAAAAACATTCTAATTATGTTCAGTTTCATCAACCAAATCATCCTGTTTTCTTGCTGAATTAACTGCAGATTGGTTTCAGTGGGGATTATTGTCTGTAGATATGATAAAACACATTTCGTCTGAATTTTAGTGACATGAAATTATTGTATTTATTTGACTGATCGAATGCATAGACAAAATTAACCGTATTAACTGTGTAACAATATGCCGTCATATAGTTAATTCCTTTACCGTATAAATCTAATCAAATCCCAGGATTTGCCAATACTTTAGATTAATGTCTGTTCATCTACTTCAGTTCTGTCTGCAGCTTTCGAAGTCATTCTGCTCTAAAAGACCAGTCTTTTCAATGTTTGCCCACATCTCCAAATAGAAATAAAAGAAAAACTGGTGATTCGAGCTGAATTTGAGGCTGCAGTCTGTTACGCAATCCCTTTTTCAAAGCTATCCATATCCTTGTTAAATTCCAATAACAGTCTGCCTTTGTCCCTCGGGATCATGCTGCACAGAAATATAGTGTCTAATTTGAGGCAAAACTCCGCTGTATCCCATGCTTTGGTAAATGCAAAGGCAGCCGGTCAACCATCCCTGCTGCTCTAATCAAATGTTGACAAAACTCGAATAATACTGGTGTTAAACAGAATATATTAAGTATTTTAATCCTTTGATTTCTGTGATATTGTCAGTCAGGATTACTATCTGTTAATGTTTTAAGCTAGAGGCAAAATTACATTTCCAGAACGCTTGCAAACTAAAATCAAATGTTTGGACAAAAAACTTCCATTCCTTTAATTCACATTTTCTGCTTTGCACTATGTTTCTAGTTCTGCAGCACAGTTCTTGCAAAGCACTAGACGCTGTTTCTCACTTTATACGCCTCCTACAAACATGAAATCATTGAGAAAGTGCTTCTGTTCAACATAGCTAAAATTGGCAACACATACATCGGAAAGTGAGTGTATACAAGTCAGTCTGAGCCTAAGAGCTACAAATAGACCTCAGGGAAACTCAGCTGTTTTGTTGGATCTTTGAAAACAGAGAGAGAGCGAGAGAGAGAGGAAGAGGAAGAGGATGAGAGGAAGGAAGACAGCTGACAAGAACAAACAAGGGGACTAGACAATAGCCTGAGAATCACTTGTAAGGACATCAGGATATTCTCTCTGATGTGCAGCCAGGGATGATCTTCCATGTGCTGCAAATAAGATGATATGTCCTCCTGAAACCCAGGAAAGTATAAGGTTTGTTTGTTTTTTTGTTTTTTTTTTACATTAAATAACTGTCTCGATTGGAAACGGCATAATGTACCAGTTTTTTCAGATAGTTTTTTTTTTTAATAAATTGCCCTTGCAGTGGACAGCATTTTTTAAAAGGGGTCATATTTGGCTAAACTCACTTTTATTAGTCTTTGGTTCATTTATTTGTGTATTTGGACCATAATAGTTCAAAAAGTTTGAATTTGAACCCTCCAGGTGCTGCAAAGCTATCTTTACATTAATTTTGGCAAAAATCAAGTGGATTTCTACAACCCGTTTTAATTCCTTCTCAATTTGTTGCGTCTATAACTAGTTACATCACGACATTTGCACATATAAGGTCAAGACTTCCGATAAACTTTCCTCCGAGTACGACATAACTGTTTGTCAGCAGCAGCGGTTGTAGTCCATACTGAAAATATGTCCAAACTTCGAGCAGATTACATAAAATGTTCAGTTGTTGGATGTATTAATAAACACAAGTGGCTGAACAGGGACAGAAAGCATGGTCAACAGCCTGGAGGGGGTGGGGTGTGAAGTGGCTCATTTGCATTTAAAGGGCCAGCGCTAAAAAAAAAACCTTTTCTGGTGTCAATACTCAGAAATAGGGTTAAAGATGGACCTGTGGAGTTTAATAATAACAATAATAATAATAATAATAATAATAATAATAATAATGATGATGATGATGATGATAATAATGATAATAATAATAATAATAATAATAATAATAGTAAGAATGGATTAGATGTATATAGCACTTTTCTATTAACGCACACTCAAAGTGCGTACAGTGGATCCATTATTCATTCACTCACACAATTAATGAAGAATTCGGACCCAAGCATAGCATTTACAGTTTATGTAGACAACAGGGAAATGTTTTAGAATGCATTTTTCCATTTAAAAAAGCAAAATATCACTCCTTTAAATAACGTTGTGAAACTCTTGTCTCTTACAGAGGACAAAAATGCATTCGGACTATAATGAAGGCAGGATCTGTAAACAATCCAATGCATTATACCTACCACTGTAAATTTTTTTTTACTGTAATTATTTTTGATTCCATAAATTTACAATAACATTGTACTGATTTAGTAATAACTGCCCTATACATTTGTTTTATTTGTTGTCTTTATTTGCTCAAAGACTCCCATGCCATCACAGACACTGATCACAGCCTTGAGTCTTTTATTCTGTGACATGTTGAAGCCAATGTCTATTTTTTCTAAAAACAAGTGTAAACATGGACTTGTCTGACCACTGCACGTTTCTACTGTCATTTAGACCATTACAGATGAACTCAGCCCCAGAGAACATGATACTTCACAGAATTGATGTAGAACTTCCTCTTCATTTACCACAGTTTTTCCCAAGCTAACGGGACCATATTCGTCCCAGTAAACCACTGTTTCTCATGCAATACAGTCTGAGGAATGACGATTTCTGCTCTCTGAGAAATGTTCATTTTGATGTAACAGAAAAGTCTCATATGAAGTTTGTGTGAAGATTAAACATCAGGTAAATGGTCACTTTATCCCGTCTACTGTTCCCAAATAAGCTGTTTATAGTGGAATCTGACACAACAGTGTTACTTGTCTTAAATGTCTATCCAATCTTTTTTGAGGTTGTTGTAGGCATTAAAATCATAGTACAGTTATATCCGTTGGTCACAGAAAATGCTGAATATCTTCTGTGTACTTTCACCAGGTTCAACAGAACTAGATCAATAACTATTACTTTTCTCTCTGTAGGATGTATATCCATGATTGCTACCTGTTCGGTAATACTCACAAGCTCACATTTTTTCCTTTTCTGCAGAATCCACAGGAGACAAACCAAACAGCAGGAGTCCCTTTAGAAGTATCAACAACATCATCCCCCTCTACCTCCACCACAAAAGAAAATACTACCCTTAGGATTATAATCACTGATTAGTGTCTGCAGGGTGAGTGTATTCCCTCTGTGCTAAAAATGTATTTGATAACGGCTGTTTTCTGAGTGGATTTATTTACTGCTAATTGTCCTTTTATTACACAGATCAAAAGAAATTAGTTCTAAAAAAAAAAAGGTACTTAAATCAGATTTAGCATATGAATCTGAAATTTACCATAAGATGTGTAAAGTGTGACCATTAATTTTTCAAAGGGCTGAAAAATGTATTGAAATATTATATAAATCACAATAATGCAGAGTGTACGATTTTAAAAAGGTGAAGACAAAGTGTTTCAGAGCATCATAGAGGAAACATTGCGATGCTGCAAATTTTCTCCAGATATAAAGAAAACATGATTTTTGGTACAAATGAAAGCAAAAGCATCAATTTGTGACTCATACTGTATCATATCTGCAATATCTGTCAAAACTGATGTAATTCTTTTTTTTTTTTTTTGAACATTCTTCCACCCTACTCCATAATCCATTACTCTGAACTTGAATATCATTTTGCTTCATGGGGATGACACTAACAGCCTCTATGAGGGTCCTTGACGTTTGTCAGCATAATGTTACCACTTACTGTGATGCTCTTTAATTCTAACAGCCATCGACTCATGAAAAGCAGCTTCAGGTTTTCTACTCTGACTGTGTGCTAAACTACAGGCTGTTTCCATCTGGTCCAACACATTGAACGCAGCATAATTGGAACAGTGCGAATGTCAGAGGTCAAGAGAGACTGCTCTAATGCTCTAACTGACTGATGATAATATGAAGATGTTCACAGAAATTTACTATGTAATAAGTCTACTCTTGATTTCACAATATGTAAAACCATCCCTAGTGTCATTGACATTGCTGATCCATAAATTGACTTATTGAAGTTGATTTGTCATTCATGATGAGTGTTTCCTGCCTGGAGAAAATCTCATTAATACATGATGCCGTCAAACTGTGAATCAAATATGTCTGTGCAGGTAACTATTTAAATGAAATTAAAGCAGCGTGTGACTGTGAAGAAGTCTGTGGAAGTTAATGAAGACAAAATGTGTCATTAACACGATCAACACATTGCTCTTTAATACAGATGTTATGAAATTATAAAACAAAACGTCTTTGCTCACAATTACATGAGCGGTGCAACTGTGAGTAAATTCAGAGACAGTGGATCTTATTTCTGATATGTGATGCATATAATTTATTATTATAATTTCTACTATTACTACTACTACTACCACCACTACTACTACTACTACTACTACTACTACCATCACTACTACTACTACTACTACTACTAATAATAATAATAATAATAATAATAACAATAATCTTTATTTACAGAACACTTTCCAATCAAACTACAAAATAATTTATAAGGGAATGCAGGAATAATAATAAAAAAAAAATACAGTAAAATACAGAAGATAAGGGAACAAATATAGTACAGAAAACCATAAAATAAACATGTAGCTCAGATAAAACCAGGGTTTGCCCTGAGGTAAAAGTACATTTTAAGAAGCAACTTAAAAGTAGACTGACTCAGACAGCCTGATATCCTCAGGCAGGTTATTCCAGGGCTTTGGGGAATGGCTGTTTTCAGCCTGGACACTGTGCACCTGTTGATCTGGTGTTAAGAAGTCCAAATATGATCTAGATCCAGGCCATGAAGTGTTTTAAAAGTAACTGTTTACATGTGAAATGTTCTCTGGTTTAGGTGTTTGCACAATATGCCTCTACAAGAGTGGTGATTCGTATGTGTCCTGGGTAAGTCCAGTGATGCTAAAACACCTTCCATAAGCAATGATGACACCTGATAACTTTTATTTATTTATTTATTTATTTAAATTTGTGACTTGGTGTATGTGTGCTCTGCTGACCTTTGACACCTTATGGTCATTTAAAAAAAATAATAATAATAATGCATTATTACTGTAAATCTGATTGGACCTCTTATAAAATTGGAATTATTTTGTTTTCAGATACATTCCTCTTCTTACTCCTATTTCTACACATCAGTAATAACCTTTGACCAGATGCAATGATTTTGTACTGAGTTGGAGTTACACTTTATCTATCAAGAATAAATCACATTGTCACAATCATTTCATAAGAAGAGGTACAAATGTTTTGGGTTTTTTATCCAAATTTTTGAACAACAGTATAGATTGATTTTGACTTGACACTGTTCACAGCAAAACACCTCAAGTCTTAATGTCTGTGCAGCAAAGGGCCAAAATATAATTTAAAGTCCATATGCCCAAGGATGTTTGTTTGTTTGTTTGTTTTTTAACATGGCCACGACTACCCTCCTGACTGGGGCTCTGAGGGGAGTATGTCAACTATTTTTCTATAATTGTATGTGGCATTGGGAGGAATATGTGTTTTCCTCCCTGTGGAAAATAATATTTTAATTGCATGATTAAGGAGCATGTTAATACATCACACTTGATTAACATAAGGCTTAATATATACAAATATCTAGATTTAATGCATTTAGCTTCATAAATATAATAAATGAATGAACAATAAACCAAAGAATTTAGTGACACATATTGTTTTGAATGAGGAGAGGATATGTAAACTAATTTTTCAGTGAGTTACTTGAGGCAACTTTTGTTTCCTGTTGGATAAAAGCAAGAAGAAGTCACAAAATTATTACTGAGGCATGTGAAGAACAAATGCAGCATTTTTGGTGCACTAGGGTAAAATAACACTGTAGGGATGCTCTCCTCACGCATTATTTTCGTAATAATCGGTGACAGTCGTCGAAAGTTGGAGTTAATTGGGTGCCAAATTGTAAAAATAGAGCTAAAGCAGTAAACAAAGAATTCTTTGTTTGTGTTTTGAATGAAAAAAAATGTTCAAAGTAGCCTATAGGAAGAAGGATGTAACAGTACAGTTTGAGAGTCTTTTAAGTCTAAAACAGTCCAACATGTGGAACTGCAGGCGGTTTTACATGTGTTCGTCATCTCATGAAGTATCACATTGTCCTCCTGCTTTACATACATGTCACTCCATAACACAGACAGAAGGTCATAGTACACTCTAGATTATTCAGGAAATGTGCAGTGTTTGCATACAGTGTAAGAATAGACCTTCATTTGATGTGAAATGTATCTGGGTCACATTGACAGATGACAGACAGAACCTTTTTGCAACAAGACATTAAAACATTGGTGTCCTATTTTGGAGCAGCCTCACTCTGGATAGCTTTATCATGAAGCCCATGGGGAAGGGGCTATATCTCCTTTGCACTTTACCCCTTACTGCTCTTCAGAGTACTAACAGCTTGGACTGCCGGTGGGTAAACCTACAGTTTACCTATACATGCATCAAACAATACAATGCATTGTGTTCCTGCAGTCCAGTGTGGCAATACTAAATATATACACAGTGGAACCTATGGAATGGATCTGATTTTAGATAGAGCTTTCAATATGGTACAACATATGTGCTGTAAGGTTTGAGGTTTCAAGTTTTCTTCCTCATACACTGTACCCATCAGCAAACACCAGCTTCTCTTTGTAAATGCTCTCTTGGTGTAATTGCACCGCAGCGTATGGGAAATGCTTACAGTATCTTAGTAAATGTCAGCTGAGCATCTATAAGGTTGACTGGTCTTATAGTGTTCAGGTCAATATTATGCAGAATCATTTGATTCAGTTGAACCTCGATTAAGAAACTGTCGCTGCTCAATGAAATACTTTGTCACTGATAGGTTTGTTTATTGGATTAGAAGGATGAGTAGTTACTTCTGCATTCTCAGAGGGGGGAAAAAAATCTGCAGATTCAGTATTTTTGGAGTCCATGGAGACACTGGGCTTTTATTCATAGTGGAACTACATTGAAAAGCACTTGCACATTTAAGAAGCACTTTGATCCACATGCTGAAATGTATAAAAATATTTATGAGTAACACTTACAGGAGCCATGGCATAATCTGTTCTTTTGTCATCAGCCAAATCAGACCTGAATCTCATATTTTAGACACTGACTTCCAGTAATATAATTCTGGTATTCTGAGCAGGGTAAGTTATAAGGCATCATCAGATAGGTCTCACTAGCATTTGACTCTCTAATTTACCTTTAGTTGCGCACAATGTGCACATGTTCTGCCCCTGAGGCTTTAACGCACTAACATTATTCATAGCTGTGTTCCCTGTCGTATCTCGTATCTTGTTAAATCCCAAGTGACCCATTAATACTGCAGTTCATTATTAGAAAGGCTTGATGTGTGGGTAATGTTCTGGAAGGAGCCCTTGTTCAGATAGTTTACAAAATATGAATAATATTGAAAACATGAAAAAATGTAGAATAGAATAGAATAGAATAGAATAGAATAAATCTATGTCTAAAATCATCAATCCTCCTCAAGACACATCTGTAGTCAGTAGCTTTGGTTTCCTTGTATGACCTGTAGCTTTTAACAAACTCCGCCTGTTTGATGAAAATGAGAAGTAATATTAAGGACTTAAGTCTTTCTGCTCGTATTAGTGTTATGTCTTAAAAGCTTAAACAGGAACAACAAATGACTTAATTGTACACACAATGACAATAAAGGCTATTCTATTCTATTCTATTCTATTCTATTCTATTCTATTCTATTCTATTCT
>JAPQRP010000019.1:19124532-19152344 GCA_037367295.1 Apogon hyalosoma | reverse complement strand
ATTCTATTCTATTCTATTCTATTCTATTCTATTCTATTCTATTCTATTCTATTCTATTCTATTCTATTCTATTTAGTACATGTCCAGGGACTGAGGATGGAAACTATCTTGTATGTGTTAAATAACAGAACCGAACTGAACTATGCACATGAAGGAAGAATATTTCAAAGGTATTATTCTGTATCCTCAGCATTCATATAAATTGGCATAGTCTTCTCGGGCTTATGAACTTGACGAAGTGTATTAAAATTTGCTGGTCCTAAAGGGGATTCACGTTGGATCAATGAATGATACTTCACCTCTAAACATGCACACATACTGTGGATTAACATCAAATGAGTGTGATGCTGTTGAGCTTAGAAGGTCATGTCCTGTTTGGACAAAATCCCAGAGTGTGAAATCAGCACAAACCTTACAGCCAGTACCAGTTTGTTTCTTCATCACTGTGAACAGCTGGGCTACTGATAATCCACCACTGTCACATGAATGAATGAGCCTGTGGCTGACAGGTTACTCAGTAAAATACTATCAAGGCTCCATTTTATCTTTTGTAGTTAAACTGTAGTCTATAACAGATATTTAATTTATAAACACAGTGTGGTAGCTGTTTAAAGTCCCCACTCAAAATCAGAGTAAAACTATTGTAATGTACCCTTTTTATCCAGTTTGCTGTGAATATTTTTTCCATTCAGCTGACATGAAAGACAGCAGGCACAAATTGGACTTCTCATCTGAATTTCTAAATACAGTCTGTCAGGTGGAACCAAAGACAGAGCAGCAATTCATCTAATCTAATTTCTTTTCATCTTCTTTATCAACAGGTTTCATTTGCAAATGTATGTGAAATCTAACAGTTATTCATGATGGTAGAGTTTTTTCCTTTGTACATGACAGAAATACAACAAACATGCACAAATTACTCATTAAGAAAGATACTTTCAATGGCCACAGTATAGTGAACAAATGCATTATATGTTTCCTCTCATGAAAACCTGATGGCTTTTCCTTTATCCTGTAAAAGAAGAACATGGTGATATTTAGTGGACTACTTAATAGTTGTCTTGGTTTGAATCCATTAATTCTACATTATCTAATGTACCATATATTTCTAAAATCTCCCTGTTTATTCAGGTGATTTTACTGTTTATTTTTTCTCAGCAAAGTCTGTGTTTTATATCACTTTATTCTAAAATGTTGTTAATCTTTAATCTGTGATTATACATAAACATCAATTTAGCTCACCTCAGCATTTTTACAAAAGCATTTCTTTGACTCGTCTTATCTTCACATTCAGAGTGTGGTGCTTTCAGCTCCAGTTTTCTTTAAGCATCTGTTCTTGTTTTTTCCTTCTTTTTCTTTAGTGTCTATAAGCAGAGCACGTACACCAGTAAGAGCTCTTTTGTATCTGCATATAAAGAGCTCAGATTATGAGCTGCTGTGTCACTCATACAGCACAAAAAAGTGTTTCTGGTGGTGTTTGATAATGTCCTGTAAGAAATGTGCCTGTGGGGCATCTCATCCCTGTGGTACATAATGTAAACGGCATGCAGAGGTCTTCAGTGACCACATCTATGTAACTACTTTTTTGAATCAGTGACTGTCAGCTATTTACAGTAAATAAATATTATTATATTTTTATCAGTTAAATATATATACAAAGTGTGCTTTTAAAAATAATGTAATCAAAAAATCTCTTCTCTTCCTTTTTCTCTTTATTTGTTGAAGGTCAATCAGAGAGTGCACTCAGAATACTAATGATTTCCTTCTCCACTGAACATGAAATCCTGGTTAAATAAAAACAAATTAGTCAGGAGTGATGAAATTCAGATTTATTTAGAAGTGATGAGGCTACTCTGCAATAACACACCAGTTATGAAGCAGGTGTAAAATGTTATTAACGTCTATATTGACAGTTAACAAAAACTATAATAACAATGTTAATAATCAGTTACAGGCCATTCATTAAAAAAAAAAAAAAGACATTTAATGTTTGATCAACGCTTCCTTCCCAGGGAACAAAATATTAGCTTTCTTTCCTAAGGTCTTTAACAGAGATATCTGTCAAGATTCAAGATTTGTATTTGTCACATGCACATGGTATACACAGTGAAATGCAAAAAAGAAAAAAATGATTACAAAATTAAACAGACCCCCCCCAAAAAAAAAAAAAACAAAAACAAAACATAAAATAAAATAAAATAAACATAATAAACATAGCAGAATGCAAATGATCATTTACTGTGGTTTTTGGTTTTACACTCAGTCCTGCAGTTCCATATATTTTTAAGAATTACTTTAGTGCTGATTCACTAAGAAGTCAAGTAAAACAAGTGTAAGTCTGTAACTGTGAATGCTTTTATTAATAAATTCATTTTTATCTGGATTTTCAGGCTGTTGTTTCCAGAACGTTAGGTTTCAATTTGGCCTCAAATGTTGGAGACTCAGTCTGAGACTAAACGCCGGATGTTAATGTGGTCTCAAATGGAAGTATTTCTGTCAAACTACAGATTTAATTCTGAAAGATGACTTGAAAACAATATATGGGCAATTGGTAAATTAGTTATTAACTGTAATTTAATGTGTTAACTACATCTTACACTTCACTCCAATTGGTAACTAACTTACCAGCAGTCAAAATGCAGGAGTCTGACTGAAGAAGATAACATCCTGTCATATAAGCAGTGAAAGCAACAACATGAAGAAAAAAAGACTGCAAGATGGAACTCAGCACACTACCTTATCCTCATCTTTTTTTCCAAAATTACTCAAATTTACAGACATTGTGGACTATCAAATAGCTCAAATAATGTACATAGCAAAAAAATAATCTATTACCAACATAAATTATTCAGTATTCGTGAGAGAGGTTACAATTTGTGAATCAGGGCAGAAATCTGTATGGATGGAATTTATCACATTGACAGATGAACATAACAGGAAACATCTCAGGAACCAACAGTCAGTGTCACATCAATACTGTGGAGTAAACCCATATGGAAGTTTATTTTATGACATGCCATGTATGCTGACATATATGTTAAAATAAGACAACGCATTACCATCACATCTATGCATCCCTGAGACTGTAAGACACATTAAAAACAAAACAAAACAAAAAACAAAAAAACAGAGTAAAATTTGTTTATGTTGGCCCATACATTACATATCAAAATGTATTTTGTATGGATGGATGGCATGAAATAAATATCAATATATACAGCCTGACATTAGAAGAACAAAAAAAAACAATAAACAAAAAAACATCATCATCTGAATTTAACTAAGCAAACAGCTAAGAGACTTTCTTACCTTAGTCACCTACATTAAACAAACGACTATGGAGATGCCGAAATGACTAAAACTGGGTTAAAACTGTCCAACACATTATTAAAACCAGGAAGGACAGTAATGAACCATCACCTACAAGGAAGAAAAGTGGTCATTGTAGCAGATAAAGATCACTTAAACTTGGTCAAATCAAATCATAAAAATACCAATGTAAGAACTGACAACTATATCTAGTGTGAATAGACTTCAAGAGGTTAGAGACTTAAAAAAAACATTTTACCAGTGAGACTCATTGGTAAAAAGGGCGTCAGTTTGCTTAAGAGCGTAAAGATTGGACTGTGGAGTAACTGAGACGGGTCATGTGGTCTGATGAGTCCAAACTGATCCTATTCCAGAATCATGGGCACATCAGCGTGAGAGGAGAGGTGGATGAAGTGATTACCCATCATGCCTAGTGTGTACTATACAAACCTGTGGGGGCAATGTTACGATCTGGGGTTGTTTCAGTCGTCGGGTCAAGGTTCAGCAACGTTATGTGTCTGAAAAACAAAGTCAGCTGAATGACTGGGTTTGAGCATCAGTCGATTTTGTTGTTTGCTGATAACACAGGTATACTCCGAGATGACAATGTCAGGATTCATTAGGATCAGATTGTGAGAGTAGTTCAAGGAGCATGAGCACATTATTTTCACTCATGGACTGACCAGTACAGAATCCATACCTGAACCTATTGAGACTCTTTCGGATGAGACGGAGTAAGGTTTACACAAACGTTAATGACAAGGTTAATGCAACTACAGACGAAAATAAAAGTTGTGACATTGCATGAGCCTACGGAAATGATCAAATGAATCAAGTGGTCCAAAGAAATATTAAAAAGTGGGATGAGCTGTGTGTGAATTTTTATTTTCTGTATGTACTTTTTGTATGTGGTTCGTACTTATATGTTAATTAAGTCAGTAAATGAAGTCATCACTTTAATATGATAAAGAGCTGCATGAATTTTGCATCAGGAGTTTCATAAAGCACAATGTCATGTGAAAGACTGAAGACGAGGATTCCAAGAGGAATGAAAGGGTTCGATTTTATAGCTAGTCTTTTTATTCATATAGCTTATTTAGTCATTCATGTACTTATGTCACATAGGCTGAATAATCAATATGATACTTGAAGAAATGTTACCATTCTTTTCTGTGTGCAAAAGTATAAAATACAATGGTAAAATAAGTGGCCACTTTGATTTTCTCCGTTGCCTTCCAGATAATGCCCAAATTCCGCTTCCATATAGAAATAATCAGTAAGTTTTATGTGCACATATTATATTTTTCGATGTGAAAGACTATAAACTGCTGAAATGCATCCATTTTGTCCGGATGAAGGCTACACGAGTCTTCTAAGGAGAATAATTAGGTATATAAAAAATGTAATAATAAAAAAAAAGGAAAGAAGGTTTGGGAGGAGCAAAAATATTGCCACTGAGACTGCAGTGTCTCATTACATTTGCTGTGTTTGGGATAAAATTAGAAACTTTGCCGGAGCTCGGGGTTCATTGAACTGACGCTCCAGGGCTGCGGGGATCGAAGCCCCGCCCACACGCAATGACGCGCCGCAAGGAGGGAGTTCAGAACGCGCCTGCATAAACTCCCCCACTGATAAAAAAAAAAAAAAAAAAACAACCGCACGCAGAGATTCCAGCCTTTAGTCTTCAGTCTACTCCAGGATCTCACCAACACTGAGATGGAACCGCAGTGGTCTCTGGGATGTTTATGAGGAGGCTTTTTACTTCTAATTGCTTGATCCAAGAAACGCGTCGCACCATTAGGACTAAAAGAATATGTAAGTTTGTCTTGGCTCTTTTTTTTTTTTTTTTTTTTAGCACATATCTGTCGCTGTGTTATTTCTAGATAAAACATTACTTATTTAATGCTTAGGTTTAGCTTTTATTTACTGCCATTTTCTGCTAAATGTTAAGTTTGAATGTGGCAAAAATGCGCGCACCAGTGTTAAATCTTGTGTATTTCAATGTTATACATAAATGGGTGTTTTCTTGAGGATGTAATGAACTTGACAGGTTCTTAGGTGTTGCTTTAGGTGTGTATAGTCTTACATAGATAACAGTTAGTTAGAGGCAATCATAGCATCTTTTCACTATAGTGATCATCACATAGAAAAATACCCTACTCAGCAGACTGCTCCTTCTGTCAGACATTGTAGAACTCACAGAGATTAATATTTAGCTGTATGCAAATCCATGTTGATGAATGTTTGCACCAACTTCTTGCTCATGTTTATATTTTGCTTTGCCTCCCTTCGTTTTGACCAGCCTTAATGTTGCTGAACAGAATGCTGACTCCTTGTTGAGGTTCAGAAAATGAACGCCTCCTCCTCTGGTGAACCTGCAGTCACCATGTATCAGCAGGGACCAGGATATGACCTCAATGCCAGCTGTGACTGGCTGGCGTCACACTGCAACCTGTCATCAGTGGACACGGCGCTTCAGCTGCCCACCTTTTCCACGGCGGCTAAAGTGAGAGTGATCATTACTTTCATCCTGTGTGGTATATCCACATTCTGCAACTTGGCTGTGTTGTGGGCAGCCAACAGCCACAAACGTAAATCCCATGTGCGAGTGCTGATTATCAACCTGACGGCAGCTGATCTCTTGGTTACCTTCATCGTGATGCCAGTGGACGCTGTGTGGAACATCACAGTCCAGTGGCTCGCTGGAGACCTCGCCTGCAGAGTCCTGATGTTCCTCAAGCTCCAAGCCATGTACTCCTGTGCTTTTGTTACAGTGGTGATTAGTCTGGACAGACAGTCAGCCATCCTTAATCCTCTGGCCATCAGCATGGCACGGAAAAGGAACAGGATCATGCTGATGGTGGCATGGACTATGAGCACCTTGTTCTCAATCCCTCAGGTACTAAGGTCAAACAATGCTGCTGCACCAGGAGATAATAGAAATTTTTAGCTCATTTAAATGTTGCAGGAAGTTACTGAGGGAAAAGCAAAGGGTTATGATCTGACTTTTTATGTTAAGCATTGCCTAAAATGAATGAAACCTCCTCTCTTTGCTTTGGTAATATTACAGGATACAGGTCTTTGTGCCTGGATATGCATACATTACCTCACATGGAGTTTCATAAAAGGTATTAAACTGCTTAAAACTGCACATGCAAGAAGAAATTGGCTCTACATTTACATGCAATACATTCTTCGACATTGTTATCAACCCCTCTATTTACACAGCTCTGTACAGTCACATTATCTCTAGCTTTGATGCAGGAAAACCTCCCATATAAATTAGGTGGCCCAGAAGGTCTCTGATTTAGGGATTAGTGGCTCTATCATTGAGTATGAGAGTCACAAATCCCGGCAGCAGGGATGATTCACTTTAATAAGTAAGATATATAACAGTGCGGCATGTACAGTAACAGTGTTTATCATGTTGTGACTTAAAAGTGGGAATGAAATGATATAATTCATACCGTTCTCAAACAGAGGAGTGATTTTTTTTTTTTTTTTGATAGCAGAAATGCCCTTAAGGAACAGAATTCTCAAGCACCCATTTAAGCAAACCTTTTAAGGACATAATAACAGGTGTTAATTAATGCTTATTTTAATAACTTGTGCTATTTTGTGTTAATTTTAACCCCCCAGATGTTCATTTTCCACAATGTGTCCATCACCTATCCAGCAAACTTTACTCAGTGCACCACCAGGGGGAGCTTCATTACTCACTGGCAAGAAACAGCTTATAACATGTTCACCTTCTCCTGCCTCTTCTTGCTGCCACTTGTCATAATGATCATCTGCTACACAAGGATCTTCATCCAGATTTCCAAACGGATGAAAAAAAAGAGCTGTAAGTTTGCAGCGCGATGTGCTGGTCAGTGGCTAATGAGAATGTAGATGAGCAGATCAGAACATATGAACATCTGCGGTTGTACATGTCAAAAACAGCCCCTCCTGTTTCATTTAGTTAGTTTTTGTATGCATACAGTGCATGCACAGCACATTTCCATTAATGTCTGAATCTTTCTTCTCTCTAGTATCCTCTGATGAACCACATTTACGCTGCTCAAAGAACAACATCCCCAAAGCACGGATGAGAACTTTAAAAATGAGCATCGTCATCGTGATCTGCTTCATAGTTTGCTGGACTCCTTACTATCTCCTGGGTTTGTGGTACTGGTTCTTTCCCGATGACCTAGAGGGAAAAGTCTCTCACTCCCTCACCCATATCCTGTTTATCTTTGGACTTTTCAACGCTTGCCTGGATCCCATCATCTATGGGCTTTTCACAATACGATTCCGCAAAGGTTTGAGAAGCTGCTGCAGAGGTGCTGAAAATTCAGATATGGACAATAACGCAATGATAAAAGACCCTCTGAGATGTACTGCCGCTGCTTTTCCTCCCAAAAGAGGGATGACCACTGGTGAAAATGACAGTGGTTCTGTCAAGGCTAAGTCAAATTCCACTGAGAGCCGGTGCCTGACTGCAGAAGATAACAACCCTGTCAAATAAGCAGTGAAAGCAACAACATGAAGGAGAAAAAAAGACTGCAAGCTGGAACTCAGCACACTACCATCTCTTCATCTTTTTTCCATTTTCATCTTATTAAATGGGCATACTTCTATCACAATTACATATAAAATGCATGTATAAGAACATGTTTACATCAAAACAGCCATTACATTACAGGCTTAAGATGAACTTGTGTGTGTTGTAAGGATTGTACAACATTTTCACCAGTGACAGTTTACAATAGACCATATTTGGATCAGTTTTACTTCATATGTGCAATATACATCTATTGTGCTTTGCAAAAGTCGAAATGGAAAAAGAGAAGAGGGCGATTGTCAGGTTTCAGAGCGGCACTACTTGTGTAATGTGTAGCTGTACAAATTTACGGGTCTTTCACTAGCTTCATCTGACTTTTGGGTATTTTGATTCACAGCAACAAGACTGGACATGTTACTAAACAGTCTGGTACTTTAGGGAATGGATCTGGTGTTTTAGCCCAAAAAAAAAAAAAAAAAAAAAGGATCTGAAATGAAATGTGTTGAACTTAGAATGAAGAATGATGGAGTGAAGATAGAATAAGGTATTTCATTGCAGATGCCCTTTGACTTGAAGAAAAATGGCTTGAATTTATCTTCAAGTCAAAGGGTTACTTCTGAAACAATTAGTAGCGTTTGTAGAAATATTACCTAATTATGTGGATCTTACAGGCTTTACATAAAGTCAGTCTTTGGCAGACGTGTAATGCTGTTTCCAATCATAAAAGAGCAAAATAAAAGCATCATCTGCTCATTGGAAAGCTGGTCTACCCTCCATATTGTACCCCTTCTGACTGAACTGTGCAAAAGAACTGCTCTATATAGTAACACCAAAAAAAAGAAAAAACCCTCAGTGCCAGTCAGTGTTCTGCTGCCAGTGGTCCCATCTTCACAAACAAGCTTTGAATGTGGATAAAAGCAAATGTCTTTCACCACATCTGTTTCTTTTTTTTTTTTTTTGTAGACACCCTAATAGCACATGACATAAAAAGTACACCAAAGGCCCAGTTAATTTGATATGTTCCTTAAAGCAGTGGAGCTAATGCATACCATAATGAAAATGTATTATCTAGTATTCAATTATAGATACGACATAATTCATTTATACATTACCATATTAATTTCGGAGAAAAAAAAGTTAAAAATATTCTTTAAGAAACCTCAATTTGGTGTAGCTGTAATGCAAAATAAATCATTTCTCTTCTAAGCTGCTGTCTCCAAATGATTCTGTATGAGTTCATTTAAATAAGAAGACAGTGGTAAGAAGTACTGTTAAACTCCAGCAATGAGCAGCATCTCCATAAAACATGAGCTCACATGAAAATAGGAGATAGGATGTGGTTGAAAGTGAAGCAGAGTCTCCCTGGTGGTGATCAGGTATTGGTGGATTGAAATAGTGAGCAGCAAAGAGAAGAAAATGAATTATTTTGACTCAATGCCACTAAAAAATATGATTGAGAATGTAAGAAATGCACAGGAAATGATTGGGCAAAATTGAAAATAAAAAAAATCCGAAGTAAAAATGTCACGGATCAGAAATGCTGAGAACTTAGACTGTGACAGCACATGATCTGAGGGTGGGAATTTTCCAGCTTAACTTTTATCTTGAAACTATTCTAATTCTATTTCCTAAAGTATTATAAAACGCACTGTCGGATTGCTGAGTCCACGACCAAAAACAGCTAGAGATCTTCCCAAAGTCCTGGGTCAGAACTCTCCAATGCATCAGCAGCGGTTTTATTGGATTTGCCATATAAATTAGCATTTCAAACCTTTCAGAAAGCATTCAACAAGCTGCAGGAGGGAGTGAAATGGGAGCCTATAAACTCATTCCACTGCTGTGAATGCAGTCATGTGTGCCATGATGCACCATAAGACTTGACAATACTGACACATAGTAATGTTCTGATTTAATGAACCATTTTTTATTCCAATTCACCTCTTTTTCTGTAGCCTCTAGCCATGAGTTTGTAATAAATAAATAAATAAAATCTCAGATTTTTGGCTTGAGCAGCCAAAGTCATGATTATGGATTTTTATGGAGAGCCTAGAAATTCATGGAAACTAAAACAAGACTGTGCATTATTTGAATGTCAAACAACTACTTCAGAGGAAAAACTGGCATTGACTCTGTATTCAGCTGTTTGTAATCTGAATCTTCTCAGGAGGATGTAAAATAAAAGGTGAACATGCAAAACATAAGCCCCGTGAATATGATCAGCTGTGTAACAATGAAAAAAAAAAAAATAATAATTTATTTGATATAACCTTCCAACTAAGTCATCAGCTTTTGTATGTACCTCAGTTATTTTTGCTTGGGATCAAGAAAACATATTAAACAGTTCAGTGCTCTGCAAAAGTCTTGGACTAACATTTGGTCTGTTGATTTAGTAAAGTTCTAATGACCACACAAATGCATTTCTTAGTCTCTATATTAAAATCCAATCTGGATATATGTGAAGTATGTACACACCAGTAACAACAAGTTTCAGGGAACAAACAGCTTCTATAAACACAGTGGTCATATTTACTGTTGCCTCTCTTTGCGCTTAACACTTAAACCCTTTTATTCAGACAATATGAGATTTACTGCATTAACTTCCTGATGTTTTATGACAGGTTTTATTCTACACATGTCAGATTTTTCTGTTTGTGCTTCTTTTTTGTCGTGGGGTCAGGGGTAACACTATAGTGACTTTCACCGTTAAAACCCATTTAGTTAAATTTTCTCTGTCTTTTAAGGCTGTGTGCAAATTTCCTGTATTTTCTTACTGTATCTGAAGAAAAGAGAATGAGAAATATATGTATGCTCATTTAAACTACGCAAAAACAACAAAGCTAGAGGTAGCCTAAGACTTTTGTACAGCACTGTATATGAGTAAATTATTAAAATACATTGTACTCTGAGCAGATATAAGCAATTGCAAAGGGAGTTTCTCAATATAGCCCACATTATCCTCAAAAGAAAAAAAAAACAATTCCCAAAATTCACCGAAAAGCAGCATTATTATATTGAATCTAAAGCCGAGTGGCTGAAATGTCTCTGTACTGATATGAGTCAATTCCAGCTGTGTCTACATCAGGATTTGACTGAAACAAGCCTCAGGTTGACTCCTCGTCACGTCCCATGACAGGTCAGTGACATTATCAGACGTGATAACATAAGTCAGGACCAATGATTCAAGCAAGAGGAAGTTCACTGTCATGTTTTTAGCCAAAAGTGGACTTGAATTTTTCATTGTATATCACTTTAAAGGCCATATGTGGTGTGATTTACCCAAAGATCATCACAAGGAATGTAACATAGACAGATGTTACTTTATCATTAAGGAAGCAAAAGTAATATGTTATGTTGTATAAATGCAAGATGGGGGTGGGGTTTGATAAGTTTTCTTCTCCCCACCCCTTTTTGAGCAGTACAGTATTGAATTTATTTTGTTATTACTAGCGTACGTTGCAATTGCTACCTTATCTTGATCACCTTTATTCATTAATGTATTTGTTCTGCCATTAGTTCCTTGTACACAAAAAATGCTTAGTTTTTCTCCTGCTCAAAACAAATAAATTCGAAAAAAAAAAAAAAAAAAGCATGGAGACATTTTTTTTTTCAACTATGCATGCTAAATATACCACAAACTTGTCATAGTGGAAAAGAAAAAACAAAAATAAAATTGTCTTCACACTTAAATTTCTAGTAGAGTATTTTTTTTTTTTTTTTTACAAAGCAGTGGTTTGTCCAAGAATTGAATCATTTTGAGAAATGAATGTTTCTTTTGCAACCTCAGAGAGCAGCAGATTGACAGATTCAGCTGTAAAAAGTCAGCTTTTTGCTACAGGAAGTTCTTGTTTTATAGAAGATGGAGCCAGGCCTTCTGAGCTAACAAAGAACCAGTTGTAAAGCACTTTGTCATATCTATAGCTTGACATAATTCAGCGTACTGTGCTTCATGTCTCATGTCAGTTTTCCTTTGCCTTCTTTATCTAAGTCAGTGTGGCCCTCTGGACAACCATGTTGCTCATCAATGATCTAGTCTTGGCATGTGCTTGGCTCAGCATTAAGTTGACAAAGGAACAACTCTGCATCTGTTAAAAGTTCTGGAAAACAAAAACAACCCAAAAAACATGTGATAATTGTGGTTTTCTTTTTATTTATCCTGTGGATGTGTCAGAGCCTCAGATCTGCAGATTTCTGTTCACTACAGAATCCAAACCAAGTCAAGTCATTTTAATATCTTACATCTCAAGGTTAAAAAAAAAAAATCACAGAGATTATTACACACATACAAAAAAGTTGGACTACCTAACATAAGTCTATTACGGTAATTTAATTTGGCCATTGTTTTTGAAGATCCCCTTTGTCATTGTCTTTACTCATAAGGATGTCCTGGCTCGACTGGCTGCAGTGTCAACAACCAGGACACTGTGGATTATCCAAGTCACTGTCGGGTCTGAGTGGATCCACAACATTGTACCACTGATGTCATCTCAACCCTGAAGCTAGGTCCTTTGTATCAGAGCAGTCAGCACGTCTGGTCAAGGACAACGATGTTACACTCCTCTAAAAAAAACCCCAAAAAAACCAAAACCTAAATGACTGAATCACTAATGGCCTCCTGAAAGGATAAAGCAGCAACCCCTGACAATGCTGTGACTTGAATGAGGTTGGACACCTGCCAGGATCAATACAGACGTATTTTCACTGTGACCCGATTTTCAGCCAAGACTGACAGCTAGTTTGTGTTTGTTGTTTGTTTGTTTATTGTTATGGTGGAAGGGGTTATTACTTACATTGTCATGCATTTGGCTTTCATTTCATCATTTGCCCATCTCCTCTCAGCTACACACTCTGCCAACTCATCCATTGTGCACTGATCCTTCCCTGGCCTGTCCACTCCTATTACATCTACACTAGTGAAGAGAGAGTGCACAGCAAGGATGTACAGCTTCCTTTCAACATGTATTCCACTGGTACTGTTCGCAAAACAGATGTACACACCTGAAGCGCTCTATAAGACAGCTGCCAAAGAAAGCAAATCTACGTACTCTGATTTCACTTCAATGCAGTCTCCAACTCAGTGTGCAATCAATGTGATAGCTGCACAGATGAAGTGGATCTGTACAGTACGTTTAATGAAGTCGAGAGGGATGGTACACCGTTACAGACCAGTGTCCAGCTGACTGTCTTCCATCTCCTCTGACTGCAGAATAATGAATTAGCCAGCTGTTCTATTTAATATTTCTGCACTGTTCATTTATCTTTCAAATGGTAAATCTAATTAAAACATTAAAAACCTGCATAAATTCTTTGGCCAATAGTTGCTTAGTGTTTTGTGAGCTGAGTAAACATTCTCAAAGCGTGGAATTTATATTTATTACACTCAGAAATGTGTTTTTCTTCGCATGCATTTAGACCTTCTTTGTTGCTAATAATCAAACTGCTGCTCTTTACACTTGAAGATAAATTTCTTCTACTTCTCAGTTGGATTCAGGTGTAGCTGAAAGCTTTTTAATACTTTTCAGTAAGTTAAACTGCATGAAAATTCTTTTTCCCAGTACCCTTCTTAGATATACGAGGCCATATTTCTCAGTGGGGGATAAAAGTAATGCCTTCACACAAGCATCCACTGCCTACTCCTGCTGTTATTACCTCGTCCTGTGTGTGTGTTCTTGTTGAGGGATTCTGCAGAAAAATATTTAATTTGACAGTAGCTTTAAATCTAAAAGTAAAGCGTCCACAAAAATCCTTTTTGTGTTTGTGCTTTTTACCAAAAAAGGAAAATCAGTCTCTGCAGCAAATCTATTTTCTTTTCCAATGTCATTCAAAGGTAATGGGAGATTTGTTGGATTAAACCGTCTACTCTCTCTGCGGTTCACCCTCATCATTGTTCAGGTTAACACAATTTTCTCAAACACTGGCACAGATAAAGTGCAAAGATAACCAAGAGTCATTACAAACACATTAAAGTGCAGGACTCATTTTCCAGAAGGAGCTGCAATCATTGGTAACTGGTTTTGTGATGACGAAATGACATTTACACATTTTCATTCAGTGTGTTAGCAAGTACTTGAGCACTTTCCTCCTTCAAAGTAAACATTGTGACAAATCAGAATTGGCCTTTTTCAGTATCTGTTCATCTCATGGTGAGACAGAGACCATCACAACATCAGCACAATTTTATTTGTAACTAACTTCTTGTCCCATCATTTGAGTCCTGGGTGTGTTTCAGAGTCTGTTTTTAGTCAGTCCTGCCAGTCGTACATCTCAAAACAACACAAAGTATCTTTACCAGGTGTCAGAACTTCCTCCAACACATCCTCTCATCTCAGTGTGAAGAAGGAACAGACGGCCAACCTACAGAAAAATAAAGCTTGACGGGCATTTAAAGAGGTTTGCTTTGTGCTTCTTTTTTAAATATTGTTATTGAGAATGACCTGTGACAGATGCGCTCTCTGTGATGACCCTCATCCTGTGAGTTTCTCAAAGAGCTTCCTCCTACTCTTCCCTTTACAAGTTGGCGTCCATTTCATGTGTAAAGCCCTGCCTATGAATCACCAAATCATTATACCAAACTTCTGTCTAAACTCTACCTAAACTTTTTTTTCTAGAAAATTCTCCCGCTGTGTTCTTCCTCATGACCTCCCAGCACCTTTTTACAAAGTGGATCAGATGCAGTTATGCATTCTTTTCCACAGTTTATTCTCCAACTAATTCTGAAGAAAACCTGTCTGCGGCTTTCTTTGCAATTGTTGCATGGCAATCAAATTTCATTTAATTTTGTTCGTTTATTTGTTTTGAGCAGAAGAATTTTTACGTACAAGGAACTAATGGCAGAGCAAATACATTCATAAACAGAGGTGATCAAGACAAAATAGCAATTGCCATGTACACTAGTAATAACAAAATAAACAAAATAAATTCAATATGTACTGCTCAAAAAGGAGTGGGAAGAAGAGAACTTATTAAATCCCACCCCCATCTCACATTTATACAACATAACACTTTACTTTTGCTTCCTTAATGATACAGTAACATCTGTTTAGAGTCCTAATAATGTAAATAACAGATAGGAAAACATGTATATTACACATAGTCACTATCTAATTTATAGTCTGCAAAACTTATAACACAGTATATTTCAACAATAATCACATATCAACGTGGTAAACAATGACAAGCACATACCAACAAAGGTAAGAAAGAGCCAAGGATGGAATGGCCCAGCAATTAACAATAAGCCCCGCCCTCCCTGTGCTGAGACCAGACCATCTGTTTGTAAAGTGCTTTAAAACTGTGGATACTGTGGCATTGCTTGTGGTGAAGATTTAGACTGTTCCACAGTTTCACGCCACATACAGGCAGACAAAAGAATGATGATTGATCACGCATGTGAACACTGCCTGCAGGGTTGGATAAAATGCAATGAAACATTTATCATTTCAAGTCATGACAGGTGGCCCTCAAAGACTCTTTTGCAATACAAAATAAGATGTTAAGGTTATGTCAGTTGGTTGACTGATGCTAAATCCTGTCGGTCAACATAGTATCTGCTCAACTGATTACAAATCAGAGAGTGTGAATGAAAATCAGAGGACAGGGATGGGTGCTTGGCACTTCTATTTTATGGGATTAGCACATTCATACCATAGAAACCCTTAACTAATACCAGGTACGAAACAATTAGGAAATATAGTGTATAATATCAGAATGGAAAGCAGCAAATTCATTGATTCACCAGTCAGTGCATAGTATATACTGTATGGTAAATTTGCTTCTTGGTTTTATTATTCAGTATGACAGACATATGTCCACTACTTTACTCTGTCTGTTGTTTGATTATTGTTGCTCTTACTTTCTTGATATGACTTTTTTGTGGTAGAAAGCCTGTGTGACCACCTATTTACATGCTATATATATTATATATACAGTATATGGCAGAAACAATAGCTGCTAATGACATAATCCTGAGGTAACTGACTTCTCAAACACAAAGAATACAAAGACTGAATGCTCTGATGCAACTAAAACTGCTGTGTTTTACCAAATAATGCAGTCACATGATCAATAATTGTTGTTAATGATATTCAGATTATACACTATTTCTTCCTCTTTCTTTCTATGGTCTGTTTTATTATTATTTTAATTATGCTTATGAAGGTTTCTTTGTTTTGTTTTGCAATATGTTATGTCTAATACTTTTATGACATTTTCTTGATTCACTGTTAATGCTGCTTTGTAAAATATCATGATTTTTTTTTTCTTTTTTCTTTTAACTTGTCTTGTCCAGCATCATAACAGCGGAATGCTAGTCCGGTTGCCTTTTGGTGCTGAACAAATTTGCCTTGCTAAGGGGAACTTCATAAAGTATATGAGGCTCCCCTTGACATTCTACTGTCTTTATTATGCGTTTTGTTGAATCACATTTCTATGCCGGACCTGACATGGAAGAAAGGGGGGGAGGGGGCGGCAACGAAGTCAAATGTTTTTAAGTCAAAAACTCCAGCAGTGAATGAAAAAGAAATGTACAGAATATGTTTTAACAAATTTACTTTGCAGGAAAGAATAATTCATTGTGGTCATTCATAGTGGTTTTAGCAAAACTAAAATGAAAATGTTTTAAGACACAAAATGTCATCACAGTCATTTCGTATTAATTGTAGTTCCTCTTTCAGACGTTCATTACGTTGGAGGACTAAAGTGGGCCAGCTCAGTTCAGTGATTGGATTATTAACATCTCTTTGTCAAGAAATATTAGCAGTTACTGACAAAACGAGGGCAGGATGAAAACTAACCAAGACGAAATAAGTAACTGCTTTGCTAAATTTACAGACTTGGGCATTATTTAAAAGTAATGCAAACAAAATAATCTACAAATGAATATTTCAGGTTAAATACTTTTTAGACCTGCACTTTATTAATGCTCTGTATTCTATTAAAATCATTAATTTACAGAAAACTTCAAATATATTAACTTAAAATTTACATTATATGTTCTGGCATTTCTTCAATCTTTGTTCTTATTTTATAAAACCTTTGAGGTTACATCTTCAAGCATCAGATTCAATGACTTAGATCTTTATAAAAGTCCTGTAAACTGGCTCATTTCGCAAGTTTCTTACTGGATTAAACACATCTTTTCAACCACATACAAACACACACTGAAGTAACTGATGAATGTTGTCCACATGATTCTGAACTTTGTATTGTGCCTGATTTTTGAATTAACACTAAAATCACCAACAGGTCAAATGTACCCATGGCTGTACTTCAGTTGTACATTAATCTGTTTTAGCTCATTCCCTAATTGTAAAATACAGTCAGGAAACACCCACATTAAAAATATGGCATTTCTACATGTAACAGCCAACAGGTCAAATTTACTTACAGAGAAGCACTGAATTCTGAACCATTTTTATTTAAACTTTTGAGACAACAGAATTTGTTTGTGATCTGAGAGATATATCATTTTTGTGGACCAGAGTACATGACCATAACAAACGCCAATGGCTGAAATACTTTAGGTTAGCTTCAATTGTTCTCAAACCAACCAGCACATCAAAAAGTCACTTTTATGTATGTGCTACTTTCTTTCTGTGCACATGAAAATGTCACTTTTTTTTTTTTTTTGACAAAATAACTGAAATTGGACATTAACCCATAAAGACCCAGTGTTACTTTTGTGGCAGTTTCCAAATGAATTTTTCTATGTATTGAACCATTTTTAAGTGATTTATCACCATTTATTATAATATTATCCTCTGTATTTTGCATTTTTTCTGTGTAAATCATGTATTTTACTATATTTAATTCACTGATCATATAGACGTTCATGAAAACTCAGATTAAAGTTGAGAGTTATTATATCAGAAGTAGAAAAAAGAAAAAGTGACTTTTTCAAGAAAATATATCTTTAATTGCACCTAAAACAAGTGTGTCCATCCACTGTCATTGATCCAACTCCATGGGTTTTACTGGTGAATCAATGTTGTAGAAGATGATGGTGTTTCCATGGTAACTGCAGAGCCTCTGAATGTCCAAAATGGGTCATATCTGAATATGATTTAAAACTGAGAAACTGCATTTTAACTAAATTATTTACATGTGTTGATAGGATTAGTGGATCAACAGTTATTAAACAGTTTAGATCAATACATGCTTTTGGCCGTCGGTGGCTGTTTGGGTCTTTATGGGTTAACACTGAAATAAATGTAATGTAAACAATCACACAGGGACACGACAAACCCTCAACAGTGACAACTGATGTTTCTTCATCATGTTTGTTAACAGCAATCAGAATTATTGGTTTAATGATAGAAGGCAAGATCAGACTGCTGACCTTTAAAATAGGAACACTGCAATACATATGTACATGTGTCTGTGTATGTTGGCCCTGCACACAAAGGTGTGTTTGCCTGCATCCTGAGTTTCACTTATCAGTGTTTCATTTCTACATAGAGAGGACAGATCGAAAGGATTTCTGAAAAAATGGCAGCACTGAGATGCCATGCCGTATTAACACAAAATGTCAATTTGAAGAAACGTGTGAGGGTAGGAAATTGGTTTTCTATGGTCGGTTTTGTTCCAGCCTGATGTAGAGATAAAGGATGTTCAGATAGAGTCTGGTTTGCTGAAGGTCAGCGAGATGTTTTGCTACCTGAAGTCTTGAATGCAAGATGTTAATAGATAGAACTGTTCCCTCTGTTTAACTTTCAACTCTTTTGTCTGATAGACATGTGTGGATACTGATAACACAACAGAGGGCTTTTGTGGTTTTAATATTCATATTCTAGAGGATACCTGGACCGCATTACATACATTACATAATATTTCAATATAGGATGAGTTTTTCATTTCCTCCCCCAGTCACTCAGGGGATTTATACGTAACATGTAACCTCTTGTTATCTTCACTCAGGGGTATGACACGGTAAAATGAAACTTTGATGATCTGACAGTGGGAGATCTGCTCTGAAGAAAAGTCAACCTGTGACAGAAGAATAGAGAGGGTCAAGAAAATACAAAAAACAATGCAGAGATAACTTATATAATAGATAACAAACATAACTGAGACACCTGCTGAAGGTTCACTCAAGGCAACTCAAAGCAACTCAAGGCAGATTTATTTGTATAATATAATTCATACACAGGGCAATTCACAGTGCTTTACAAAAATGGAAAAGAGACAAGTTAAAAACATGCAATTACAATTAAAACAAAATCAATAAAACAAACATTATAATCAGTTAAAATAAAGAATAATGATACATTAAAATGTGATTGTGAAGGTCAACTGGGACTCTGAATCACAGTTGCACAATTATTAGATATTTTGCTGCCATCTAGTGTCCCAACGTCTACACAGTTTTATTCAGTTTTAATAATTTCAACTAAGAAGCTGCTCATATTGAATGTTAAAATATATCTGTGATATATAATTTCTGTTTTGGTCTAAGTAAGGACTTTTCAGCTTTGACTATTTCTTACATTCGTCTTTAATACATAGCTTTAGAGAGTAATACTGAACTATAACTGAAACGCTCTTGTATTTACACTTGTGAGTAAATGTGGGTATGTGACTCTGTGACCATTAGTTTCACTGTAGAACATTTAGTGTCATCTATTAAGATCCATGTATTTTTTTTCCTGCTTTTCATATATACCTTTGATTTTGGTTTCTTAACTTTGATGTTGAATTGTGATTATATGAGCTAGTGTTAGTGTATGGCTGTGTAAGAGCCCCAACATGATAATAAGTTAGAATAAAAGATAGGATAAAAGTTTACATTTATTTTGAACAGTGGTAATAAATGAATAAATAAATAAATAAATAGATAATCATTCTTAATTTAAACTTTAAGTTTCACAGTAAATTTGAGGTCTGGTTGGTGAGGTTGATGTAATAAATGCTTAAAAATGACTGTATTGTTTATTTTAACATTACTCAATGCTATTTTATAGTGATAGAGTAAGTTCTGTGATGTATGCAGCACAAATAGACAGAGCATTGTGTTTCTACTGCACGATTTGATTCAAATTAAACTTTTTCCTTTCATTAAAAGTTTCTGAACTGGATTAAATCTCCTTTCAGTTGTGTTTTAATCATGTTACTGTGCATACACCTTATATGTGTTTTTTTTTTTTTTAGACATACAGGCCACTACAGGTTATGTTTTTGTTTACATCTCCAACCAAGCATGTAGTGTTTGTAGTGTTTAGTTACTTTAGATTTTCAACTGATTGGTTTAGTAAGGGTGAATACTGTGAGAGAAGCCATGCAACTGTATCATAATGCAATGTTTTATTTTATTATATCTGCAGGTTGGTGGGTTATACATGACTATGAAGGAAAGGGTTAAACATTTTATATAAGTGAATGATTGTTGTCACCAGTGGAGGTTTGGGTCTTTATGGGTTAAATAAATGTTTGCTTCATTTCAAAGACTCACCTCTTGCTGATTCAAATGTCACTACAGTGACACTATGTCACTATCTAAATGTAAACTGTCACTATCTAAATATAAACTGTCACTATCTAAATATAAACTTTTATTCTGTCTTTATGGTCACTACAGAGGGCAGCTATTCTACAGCTGTTCTCTTGTATATTCATGGATTTTGTTGTTTTAGTTCCATATCAGCCAACACAGTGGACACTTATGCATCATCCCATACTCTGACATTCAAACCATTACTGTAACTTTGCTGTTCTTGATAAACCTGATCTGCAGTAACATGTTTGAGTGGAAATCAACTGCAAACTGTTATTAGACTGTAATTAACAGTTTTCCATGAAGTGAGTAATAACTAGTATTAGAGAATGTTAAAATATGAGACAACATCAGATCAGTTGCATTAAAAATGTTCTTATTTCATAGTTGTCACCCAGTGCATCACTTTCTGATGATGGGATTTAAATACGTGTTTCTTTGCTTCAAAAGTCAAACCCATGGTGTACAGCATGGTGTAACGCCATAAAAAAATAGGCTCATTAAAAAAAAAAAAATTCAATCACATTGTTTTTTTCATGCCTGAAGAGGAATAAAACACTCAGGAGAAAAAAAACCAACTTGAATAATGTTCTCATAATTCATGCATCAAAGGGTTAATACCTGTTGATCCACTTATCCTATCAATCTATTTAAATTATTGGTGTAAAATACAGTTTGTCATCTTTTCATGGTCATCAGATATGACCCATTTAGACGTTCTGAGGCTCCTCAGTGAACGTGGAAACACTGTCATCTTCTACAACATTCATTCACCAATAAAACTCATGGAGTTTGGACACTTATTTATGTTCAGTTAATTGTGTGTTTTGTAGAAAAAAAATCATCTTTTTCTTCATTTTTCTCTGTTTTTGATATAACCACCCTCAACTTTAATATAAGCTTTAATGAACATCTATATATTCAGTACTTTAAACATAATAAAATGACTGATTTTCACCTAGAAAGGCAAAATACAGAGCATTATATTACAGTAAATAGTGATAAATCACTTGAGAAAAGTTAAAAATAGTGGAAAAATTCATTGCGAATTGACACAAGAATAGCACTGGGTCTTTATGGGTGAAAATATAATTAAATTAAGCCTCACAATCAGAGACACGTCAAACAGATACAGTAGTCACTATAATGATAACGTGATGCTTACTTATATAGGCCTAAGGAAGAAGAGTGAGGCCTTTGTGATGATTAACTGGGATCTAAAAGAATGAATGAATTGCACAGAAATATTCAATAAATCAATAAATGACTTTGACACAGAAGGGGTCAGAGACATGATAGTTTCCATTCCTAGAGCAGGATGATCTTTGTGATGTTCCACGAGGAGGAAAAAACTGAATGGAGGATTTGTTCTCGAAGGCCTGCATGGCGTCGTTGATCTTGTCATGTTCATGGCAAATCCTCACCTTGTCTTTGGAAGCTTTTATGTGGTACCAACATATTATGATGCCTCTGGTTGTTCGACTCAGGAGGCCTCCTTCTCTTTGGAAGTGTTGTTGGAAGTCAGAATCTTGGTGGTGATATCAAGAGCACTGTCCTCGTCTGGGACATCTTCAGTGGTCTCTTCTTCAGAGACATGATGGGAATAGCAGCAGACAAAATAAGTATTAGTGAATATAATCATAACAAAGGAAGCAAAAACAGTTAAGCATAAGGTTAAATAAATGTGGACATGTCAGTAGAGTCTTTTAAGCCAGAGTCATCAGCTGATTTTAATAGTCTTTCAGAGTTTGCTCACTTGTCTCATTCATGAACGTATTAAGAAATTTTACACTTGTTTGATATTCACCAGAGTATTAGATGATCTCAGTGATTTTAGTCATAGATTTAACAATTGAAATACCCACTGATAAACATGAATAACATTGAATCAACCTGTTACCATCATGACATCAAGAAGATCACAGTCAGTCATCATACTTGTCAAGGATTTCTCCTCCCACCGACTCATATATTGCATTTTTTTCCCTGCAAGACTTTATTTATTTCATGACATTTAAGAACCCAAAGCAATTAACATGGCTTTGGCCAAAAAATTTTCCTTAACCCATAAAGACCTGGTGTTACTTCTGTGGTAGGTCCTAAATGATTTTTTTTCTCTATATTTAACCTTTATTAAATGATTTATCACCATTTATTATAATATTATCCTCTGTATTTTGCTTTTTTTTTTTTTTGAGTGACAATCGTTTATTTTCATGTTTTTTGTTCACTGATCATGTAGATGTTCATGAAAGTTCAGATTAAAGTTGAGGGTCATTGTATTTAAAACAGAGAAAACTGAAGATAAGTAAATTTTTAAGCAAAGATACCAGCATATCTATAACTGTGCATAAAACCAAGTATCTCCATTCACTGTCATTTATCAAACTCCATGGTGAATCAGTATTGTTGAAAATGACTGTGTTTCCACGTTCACTATGGAGCCTCTGAATGTCCAAATGGATCATATCTGATAACCATGAAAAGATGACAAACTGTATTTTACACCAATTATTTACATGTTTTGAAAGCTTCAGTGGTTCAGAAGTTATGAAACATTTTAGATCAGTAGATGATTTTGGTCGCCAGACTGTTCATTTTTATTTACCAGGGGAGACATTTGTATATGATGTTTGGCTGTATATGGAGCAGCACATGTTTTAAAGCAACATCAAATTGCAGATAATTCACTTTTTAGGTCTTAATCTCACATACTGTGACCCAAATATAAAACAAGTGGTTCCAGGCACATCAAACCCCGCCCCTTGCAGGTATTGTAGTTTATTCTGGCTTCGATCCAGCTGATGTCATCATGTCTATGCGTGTGCTGATGTCAGCATATCAACTGACTTTAAATATGTGCTAATTGAAACAAAATTGATGTTTTTATTTAGACATTTGAAATTTTGCCCCATTACAAGTAAACAGGAGGAAAAAAAAGATTTATGAAATTCATTTAAAAAAAAAAAAAAAAGTGAACTTTGACCCACTTTTCCCAAAATGTAATCAGATTTATTCTGGGTCACTGGCAATGTATAAACTGAATTTGGTGTGAATTCAACCGATAGTTTTGCCGCTAGAGTGTTAACAATCAAACAAACAAACAAGCAAGCAAACCAAAAACAATACCTATGCCTCCCCTTTGGGGGGCGGGGTAATAAATCCAAATATTAGGAATGACAGTTACTGAACTGTTTACTACAATAACAGCCAAAAAGGGTGATCGTAAAAACATCTGTGGTTTTAGACAGTTGAGTCTATGAAGACCTGGACAAACTGTTCTACTTGTGACATGGTCTTCTGTCCCTTTAGCCTATAAATACACATTGAACATTTAGCTTCGTCCTTTATGGCACATTACATTAGTTAGATTGAACTGAATTCTCAATGACAATGGTTTATGTATTTACTGTGAATAACCTCCAGAGGGCACTACAGAGTAATATTGTGTATGTTTTAAAAGATCACATTGGTTTTAAGATCTATATTTAAGATATAAACTATCAGATCCACTGTTCCAGAAACAGTAACACTGATAGTTGAGTACACTCTGACATAGGGTCACAATATTTTTACAGCAGTATTGATTCAACACAAAAGAGAATAATAAGATAACAGAATTTTTCATCTTTCATACCCTGAAGGACATCATATTTTGCCTGAATGTCATCTTCCGCCAGATAAGTTTTCTATTAGAAAAATAGCTTTGTGTATTGTCTCTTTTTCAGTACATTTTAAGATCTAGACATATATAGTCATGACTTTCTGCCGATGTACAGATTAATGCCATGAGAGACATTTGTTTGGAAAAGCACTGAGTTGAGAGACAGTTTTATCCCTGTTTACTCTGGGTTGGAGGAGGGTCATTCATACCCTGTAGGTCTCGCTGTACCTGTTGGAAATGTCTTTGCTTCATGGCAGAGATAGTTGGCAGGCAGGCAGCCGAGGCGAGAGATGCCACCACAAGATGAAAACAGATGGAAAGGACATGCAAAGGATGCCTCTTACTGGGGTAAAGGGCATAAAAACCAGTCACGACCCCACTGTAAGCTTCAATATGTACGTCACAGACCACATTTTCATATGTGTGACTACATAACTGTACACTTTAAGCAGCTTTCAGATGGATAATGTGGAAATTCTTTAGTAAAAGCTGGTTTTGCTTATCAGATATATTACATGTTAGTGAATTTGGGGCTGCCAGCTCAACCAGGATTTTCATCTCAACAGGACCTTTACCTGGTTAAAAAACAGACATGATCGTGAGAGTTAATTTTTACATTCACCGATGGCAGAGCAGCAGATGAATGCCCTCATCCTAACTCATTCACCCCCATCACACCCTCTTCACACCCCCACTGGGCTATAGGGTCTGAACACCTGTTTCACAGTGCATCTAAAAAAAGGAACCGCTCTTCAGATCCCACTCTGAGATACTGTTAACGTTCCTGTTCTGCACATGAATTTCTGCAATTAGCTTCAGGGGCCTGTGGCTGTGCATATTTGTGAAGGATACGAATATAAACATGACACTTACTGAAGTCACTTCCTTTAATCTTTTTATTTATTTATTTCTGCCACATGGCCATTCTTAGGAAAAATATATCTGATCACTGAACCCAAAGTATAGCATTTCATATGTCTTTTATTGTAACATCAGATAAGGGAATTCAAGAAAAATCGTATGGCACAGAACATCCCTTCCTCACTATATGACAGAGCTGTATTTAAGCCTTATTAATGCTAAAAATAAAGTCTTGATGTGATTGTCATTAGTTTTCTTATTTAGTTAATATTACTGTGTTATGTCTCCTACTGTGTCTGTTTCTATTATTTTCTTTCCTTCCATTCAGCCTCATAATTTATTATTTTACTTGTCTTTTGCCTGCTTGATTAATTACAAATAACAGACATAAAAACTAACTGATAACTGACTGAGTGGGAACTTTTTAAGTAAATTATTGATATTTTCCTTCACTAAAAGACTTGTCAATAAATCCTGTGACAGGACTAGCCATGGGACATTGTTGTTTTAAACTTTTGTCATGTAGATTTACTGTTTGGACAGTCACAGAAGAAAGTGTCCTCTTGTGTGATGTCTCCTGAAACAGTTTGTGCTGTGATCTCAGACTGGTTTAATTGCGGCTAACACTGTTCCTTACTGGCTTTGAATGTGATTTATGACTTACTTTTTCTTCCAAATACATTTACATATTTGTGATACTGGGGCTCCTATCATTTTGGTAAAAATGCAGAAAATATTATTAACTAAAATTTATGTATTTTTGATATTTTCTAAATGTTTTCTTATCTTAATCACCAATCTCTGTGGTTAAATTATGTTTCCGAAGTAAAACTGTGAAACTTTTGTCCCCTACAGAGGACAAAAATGCATCACTGAGTCTCAGCAGGTGAAAATGTACAGAGGAAAAGTGGAAAACTGTTCTGTGGTCAGATGACCTGAAATTTGAGATCCTCCTGAAAACTTCCACATCTTTTGGACTAAAGAGGAGAGGGACCGTCTGACTTGTAATCAGCGCTCAGTTCAGAAGTTTGCATCTCTGATGGTATGGGGTTGCATTAGTGCCTATGGAGAGGGCAGTTTATGCATCTGGAAAAGTGACGTCAATGCTAAAAGGTTTATGCAGGTTTCAGAGCAACATATGCTCCCATCCAAACAACATTTTTCAGAGATTGCCTTGAATATTTCACAAATCACCAAACAGCAAGGGTCCATGTGCTTAACTGGCCTGCCTGTTACTGAAATCATTAGGTGCATCATGAAATGAAAAATATAATTTCAACCCAAGGTTGCTGAGCAGATAAAATCCTCTATCAGATAAGAACCAGACAACATTCTTCTCCCAAAACTCCACCAGCTGGTCTCCCCAGTCCCCTGACGTTTATGGGCTGCTGTTAGAAATGAGGTAAACAGTGGTAAACAGACATGTTGCTGCCAATGACGCACTTTCTCATTTTCTCAGTTTCAACATTTGCTCTTTTTTTCTCTATTGTGAATTAAATATGGGCTTATGAGATTTGTAAATCATTGCATTCTGTTTTTATTTTCATTTTACACAGCATCCCAACTTTTTCAGAATTGGGGTTATAGATTATTTGACATAATTTTCTTCTGTGTTCTTGGAATTTATTTGTTTGGTGTTGCATAAATGCATAAATGCATTTTATTCACAGTGCACCTTGTGATTAAGAGGCATCCTAAAATAATGTCTTCATTTGGCTTGCACTGCATCAGCAGGCACTATGGCTGATCTTAAATCACCCTGGGTACTCTGAGTGACTCCATGAGAAATGTACAGTCTTCCTGCTGAGCCCACACTTTGGCTGATAGATTGTGCTGCTTCAGATGCTATTGAATTGGTCCCGATAAGGCATCTGAATGATCAGGGAATACAACGAGCCAAAAGCTGCAGGGTGATCCGCATGTGACCCTACTCAGTGGTCTCTTATTTCACTGTTATGATGGGGATTTTTGCCCTTTGTTTTACTGCTGTCTGGCACTCACTTCTGCCTCTCTGCTGTCAAATTCATTTTCTATGAAAAACATTGGCTAGGATGTATTGAATCATTTTTATTTTAATACACAACAGCCAATGTTCTATTTTATTATTATCATCATCATTTTGAGGATAAAATGTATTTTAAAAAAAGAAAAAAAAATCATGTAGAATTCAATTCCTCAAGAAAACAATTTATTTGTTTTCGTCTCTGAGTGCTTTTGTTCCGTAAAAGCAGTGTATAAATGGAAGTGTTACGATGAATTTCCCCATCACACGCTGCTGGTCAAACTGTACCATCACATCCATCAGATTTCCAGCAGGCATTTACTTTAAATAGCACAATGGAGAATTACACTGTCTCACTGACCTGTAGTACTGAGTGGTTTCCACTGAGATGTTTCAGAACACTCATCTACAGCATAATGAACATCACATCACATCACATCACAACACAAATTATTACCTGTTTTCCTCCTTTTTGTCAGTTGTTGCCACTTCTTAGGATTTATTTTAACCCCTAAAGACTTAGAAATATTTTGTGAATTTGTCTCTACGTCAGACCTTTCCCAATTTACATAACATCACTTATTATAATGTTATCTTTTGCATTTTTCATTGAAAGACATTTTCCTTTATGTAATTTATTGGCCATGTAGATGATCATACAAGCTCAGTGTACAGTAGTGGTTCTCAACCTTTTTTGGCTCCTGACCCCATTCTAACATCACACATTTCTGTCAACCCCAGACCTTCAAAATGGAGAGTTTTTTGTGTTTTTTTTTGCTAAAATTAATTTGTTTTTGATCATGTAATAGTTTGCTATACTATGTTGTAAATAAATGGTCATTTCAGATGACATTTAGGCTATATAATGTATTTTATTATGGATGGAGGCAGAAAAGCCAGGTGTAGATTACTGCACAAAGTGAGAATTTGATTTTCCTTGGTCAGGATA
>JAPQRP010000019.1:19091597-19110008 GCA_037367295.1 Apogon hyalosoma | reverse complement strand
AAAGGCCAACTTATACCAGATGCCTAATGTTAGACACTGCTCTTGATATTTATTATTAGCACCTCATTAAATATTCTACATAGGTTTATTTCAGTGGCCAGAAAACTCACATTTTACAAACAATTTAGATCCAGAAATGCATTTAGCAAATGTGGACAATATGGTTCCCCATCTATTAGTACCACTCTTTAATAAACACCATATGTTGTGTTTCTTTAAATCAATATGCTGTTGATATATATCACATTTTTAATTTGAATTGGATTAACATGATAATGAAATTTAAGTTGATGATTAACTGTCAAAAAACATTGCCATTCACCCTTTATAGGGCACTCATTGAAATACTCTGAAATTCAAAATTTCAACCTTAGTGTGTTATTAGACATTGTCATCTCCCTCCTGTTGCCATAAAACATCCGAGCAGCCCTTGCTAAAAAGTAAACACATGCAATACAGCAACTGTTATATGGTCATAAACTGACAAAAATCACTCATATTCACTATTTACAGCTTCAGAATGTCTATAAAATATCTCTGAATCATGTATAATGTTAGAAAAACCAACATGCTTCTGGACCTCACTGAGGCGTGAGATTGGCCCCATATTTAATGTTTGAGGAAATTACCAAAAATAGTCACTTGCCCGATAAAGGGTTAATAATTTTAGCTATTGTTTTCTAATCATTTTATGCCCTTAGTATAGTATAAGATTAATAGTAGTTGTACAAATACTCCACACCTAATGAAGAAGAGCCATTTACTGACATTGAACACTAGAACATGCTAAGAATTGCATTTCTGTTTGCCTTTTATAAATTGTAAACAAAAATTATGCAAAACATGTGACAAAATTTGTGGAATATGCAAAGAAATGACACGTACCAGTCAAAGTTTAGATGAAGCAATGAGATGATGTGATTAAAAGGGCATCAGTCCAATCTCAAACAGTGGAAATGATGATGAAATGTCACATTTTTGTTAGTTTTATCCAGCTGTTTTTTTTTAGAACATTATTATAATCAACCATAACAATTGCAGTCAACTCAAATAACTGTGCTTAGGTCAAACGGTAGAGGTGAGTGCATTGTAGCTTAAATTCAGATCTCGACACTATTGTACATGTTTGACTCAGTGTACCGCAGCCTTTGCCGGTCCGTTCTGAACTGGTTCTTTCATAGCGTCCGCCTAGCCTCTTTGTTTGACACTGACAGATTGTCTATTATTCGTTTCTTTCCACCACCCCCTCTGTGTTTTCCTTTTTTTCGACAATCTAGGCATGTTGATTGCCATGGTTACCTCCCACAATGTGAGCGCTGGGTCGTTTGTTGTGGCTCTGTAATTGCATGGAGCTGGGTCTTTATACAGTACTACATGTACCTACAGTATGTTTTATGTGTATGCTGGGTTGCTCAGTGTTTCTGCTGCTCCTTTTTAGTCACAGTCTCGAGGCAGTGGCATTGTTTGACGAATGTGGTGTGTGGAGACACAGTTGCACTGTAAGAAAAACCTCTGAATAATACATTGTGACAGACAGGCAGTTAGGACTTGTTTAGAAAACATCTAACCAAATGATTAAATATTAAAGCTCTCCACGGACGCTAACAAACCAAATGACGGAAGAAGAGACTGCTCTGTTGTGGTCACATCTTCACCCCACACAGATCAATACTGCCTGAATAAGAGATTGAGGACACAGAGGATACTCAGGCCAAGAAGGAAACCCCCACATGTACCTATTCGGTATCTGTTCTGAGGCCTTGTCCGGCTTAAATGTGTGTCCAGCTCCTCTTTCTTGTATGAGGAAGTTGAAAGCTTTGCAGACTTTTTGAATTGGTAGACGACAGATACTGTGATACTAGTATATTTGAAAGTTGCAGCAAGGTAACGATGCAGCAAAAGAGTGGGCTCTGTGAAGGAAGTGCATTGAAAACATGCAATATTTTAGTGCAAACACTATTGGGAAGTTACAGCATTAGGGGTGTAACAGTACAGAAAAATTTCAGTTCGGTATGTTTTCGGTACATGGGTCTTCGGTTCAATACATTTTTGATACATATTCAGTGAAACGAAGGAGACCAATTTCATTTAAAAAAAACTTTAACTGATCTTCACGAAACAATGCCGGCACACCGCTCTTGTTTTGATGACTTGTCTCCATTAACGTAACTGACAGGGAATCCGAAATGCTCCCGAATCAGAGACCTTAGAGAAGATGGAGCGTCTTCCAACTCTGGCTTTGTACCTGTGACGCTGCTTTGAGCTGCCATGGTGGTTCACCTTCAGCATGTGTATGGAGCGTGGACCACTTAGACGTCCGTCTAGGATATCAAATACTGCACATGGGTTCCGCTTGTGGCCACCCTGCTCATACTGTGTGCATTCTTCTTCAAGGTTTGTGTGGAAACTTAAGGCGCGTGTTTGCGTTCTTCACATAGGCTACACGTTTGTGCGGTACAGCTCTGTATTGTATTGAAGACCCTGAACTGAAACAGTTTAAGTACAAACAAGTGCACTGTTACACCCCTATACTGCATTAAATAATTGAATTATGAAAACTTTACCTGTAATCAGATACAGTTACTGGGGAGAAAAAAACAAAACAAAACATAAAATAACAGTTATTAGTTAAAATGTTTGTGATTGCAAAAGTGTTACATACAAGTATTTTATCTTCAGTAGAAGACCATGCCATTATACAAGAACATTTATTTCTCCGCCCCCCGAAGGGGAGGCGAGGTTATTGTTTTTGGTTTGTTTTGTTTGTTTGTTTGTTTGTCAGCAACTTTACACAAAAACTACTGGACCAATTTCCATGACATTTTTAGGAAAGGAGCGAGGTGGTCCAGAATAGATTCCATTAAATTTTGGTGAATGTAGGTCAAAGGTCAAGGTCAAGGTCACCAAAAATGTGTTTTTGCAATCATAAGAGATAGGGCAAATCAGGTAAAACGTTTGCGAGGGGTGGGGTTTACTGTGCCTCAGTGGTAGAGATTCCAAAATATTTGCCTTATGAGATCTTGTACTGTATGGTTACATCTATCTTTTTAGAACTTCTCAGCTTTATTGACCAGTTGAAAATGTTAAATAAAATAAATCAAAATGTAATCAAGGTAATGAAAATAGTTAAATATTGTGTTACATTTTGACAAGACAACTAATATTTCAACCTTTGCAACACTGAAAACAAACAAGTGCTTCAGCAGATGAATCATACCAATGTGTTTATAGTGTTTGTACCAGTATATATAAGGGTAAAAAGAAATACCTATATACATCATGGCCATTTTTTCACATCGACCTATACCAATTTTCTGCCTCTGTGTGGAGTTTGCATGTTCGTCTATGTGGATTTTCTCTGGATACTTCAGCTTTCTCCCACCATCCAAAGACATGCACCTTAATAGGTTAAATGGTCAATCTAAATCACCCATCAGTGTGAATGTGAGAGTGAATAATTGTTTGTATATGTCAGACTTTGTCGAGGACTGAGTAGTTCATAAAATGAATGAATGAATGAATGAAAGCTGAGTATCCTGGCAATGTGTGAAACCACAAAAAAGAGGGTCCATCAGCTAAAGCTTAGAAATATAAACTGCCCAGTGTACAATAATGTTTGAGTTTATCTTTATGAAATTACGAGGTGTACTTGAATGTGACATTTTATTGCAGTGGTGACATTTCTTTTTGTTGTGCGAAACACTGTTAGATTTACCTATATTGAATAAAAATGTGCAAAAGTACAAAGTACCTACAGAGATAGAATATTGTATCAAATGTTATTTTAACCCCGCTTCTAGATGCTTCCTCACCCAATCCGATTACAAATTAATTATGCGGAAGTAATATTTGACATTTTGCCAGTTCTTTCATATGATCAGCGGGGATACATTCCTATTTGCAGGAGAAACTGGTTACATAAAGGCTAACCTACTCCTGGGCCTGCTTGATGATAATGCTCAGGCCAGATTGTAATTGGATTATTGATTGCTGTCCAGTGCTTGACTGATACCCAAGGCTAAAGCAACTAACCGTCCTATCTATTGTATCACTTACAGAGCCTCTAACAGAAAAACAGCTATTCAATTAGTGTATTCATGCTCTCTGCCTTTTTTTTTTTTTTTTTTTTACAGTAATGTAGCGACAAATAGTTTCTGCTTTACCCCTTAATGGGGTTCAGTGTGGGATAGAGTGTAAATCTTGTTTTACTCCACGGTGTGCAGTCTGCTATTCTCTAAGCACCATAGCAACACAACAGTGTATTGACTCAGTGGGCTCTTTAGACGCCTACAGGTTTATTCAGTCTCCATGCATTCACATTAGTCAAAATGAAGAGAGAAGAGTTTAACAACAAGATGTTAGCGATATTTTACATCCTACTATATTTTATTTGTTATTAAATTCCATGAAAATTACTATACTGAAAATAGTTGATCTTGCCCAAAATGTGCTTCCTATATTGCCAAAGCTTCAGATAGTTTTCTTTAAGCATGTCAAGGTGATGACTATTTTTTTATTGTGATTGCAATATGAATATCCACAAGACATTACGTAAAAATATCTGCATTAATCTGTTCTCTCGCAGAATGGCTGATGAGGTGACACCGTTTTTGGTGCCGGTTTGGCATTATGGGTTTTTGCAGGATAGATAGCACATTTACTGTGAGGCATATTGTCGTCACAATACTCAGTAATGGCATCGCACATTGCAGATGTTATCCATATTGTGCAGAGTTCTTATGTATTCTAAAACCGAGCAAAAACAAATCAGCGACCATTGTTTCAGAATTCATTCATACATGGAGCTTTATACAATGGACATGATCGTTGTAGTTTACACTCACAGATGTATTACCCGTATAATCTTCGGTTGCTGGAAGCACCTACTAGTGCACATGACTGAAAATAGTCTTACATTTCTAAAAACAGTCTTGTCTGGCTTTTTTTTCTTGAATTGGTTATTTGAAAGAAACTAATTTTTTTTTTTTTTTTTTTGAGGGGGGGTTTTCAGAAATGTTTGCAACTGCTTTTACAGAACAAATAAGTTTTAAGTGGTTTTTTCACTGAAAAAAGTGTTGAATTTTAATGTTATATTCTCAGCAAAATACCCCAAGAATATTGTGCCAGTCAGCATGCCGCTCATTAGTTCCTGTTTGCGGACAGTAAATGCACAGCAGAGTGCTGAATGGCAGCAGTAAATCACATTACAGTATTGTGAAGTACAGTAAATTGCAGTGTCTTACAATACAGTGAAAGAAGAGCATCCTACAGTAAGGGGCCTGAGGGGCCAGTTGTGCCGCTGGGTCAGCTTCTCCCCTCTCCCCTCATATCTTAGCCTCTATTCATTGCTATAATGCGTGTAATGAAGCGCTATGAGGCTGCAAGTTGAGTCCACTGCAGCAAAATGTTTTTACTCCAGTGGAGTTATTACGCTGCCTCTGTAGGACGGCAGAGGAAGGAATGGACGCTGAGTCAGCACACACTGTCCGTTCAGACCGGCCCAGGTTGTTTTATATGTGCACCTTTTAAGAGCACCTTTTGCCAAGATACAAAGTGCCAGTGATTGAACTGTGCCATAATGTGAATCTGAGTGAGAAATTATTCATGTGTTGGCAGTGCATTCAGGTAGCAGAGGCCTGTCTCATGCAGTGTGACCTTGCATCTGCTGTGTTCTTTACAGCTGGGTAAAAAAAATAAAATAAAAAATAAATCGCACATTCATCCTCTCTGAGTGTGTCATTATTTATTGAAAGGTTTAATTCATTACAATAAACTTAAAATCTATGGTTAGTAGCGCTTCACACAGGTTTGTCAGTGGTGATGGTAAATGAGATTTTAAATATGGAGTGAATAATTAGTAAAATAACTGGCATACATTGCAATTTATCTAATGCAGCTGGAAATCCAATAAAAACCTTTGTTTCTGTGCTTTACATGATTTCCAATTGTGGAAAGTAATTACCTATTGTTACTCAAGTACTACACTATACTATACTATACTATTACTGAACTGAACTATACTATACTATTCTATACTGGTTACTTTTAAGTTGAAGATATAACATACTGTTAATGAATAACCAACAGTTTCCAATCTCCTCTTGCAAAACATGCAAAGCAGCATGTCACCAGGCTGATATGTCATATTTTTAAATGTCTCTCATGGATTCATCTCAATAAATGTCCAAATAATCCAATATCTCACCAAAAATCAAAGCTATTCGAACAAAGTTCACAAACTAGAGACAGATTCATGTTTCACAATATCTCCATTTCTCTTCCATTAATCATGTGATGAGCCCTCAGATTCATCTGATGTCCCTATTTATAAAACTGGATCAAAAGTAGTTCAGTCTAGCTCCACCTCCAATGGCTCCAACAGTAACAAGCTGCGACAATCCTGATGCCTCAGTATTAATGATCTAATTATGTCATATATAATAATATATCAGGCACAGAGACCAAACCAGTACTAAACACTTTTAACCTCATTTTGCTGCTGATACTTTGCTTGTACTGTAGGGGGATCTAATTGCAGAAATGGAATAGAATAATCAGAATAAATAATTTTTCTAGTGCTGTTTTAACACCTGAAAATGAGAATGGTTGTGTTTTTATTACCTTACAATGAGGTATTTACATCTACAGAGTTCACCATTTATTTTTTTTTTTAACAGCAGATTAAAGTGGACTTTTTAACTTCATTGTTGCAGAAGGCAACTGGTGTTAAGACGCATCATGTATTTTTAATGAGAGCCTTTTGCATTTTTTGTGTAACCAGTGGCCACGGTAGGAGTTAGTGAGGCGAGGGGTTTTTAGCTCACCAGCCCATGGGCCATGAGCTGTTGTGAAGGCACCGTGTCCATCATCATCTTCGTTGTCTTCGTCTTCATCTTCGTTTGCAATTTCTTCAAACATATTCTCCAATGAAACTACTGGTTGGATTAATTTTTTAATTTTATATGTAGCTTCCTTGGGACAATGCCTACGAAGTTCATTCACATTTTTGAGAAATTTAGATTTTTTTTTCTTAGTTTTTTGAAATATTAAACATGTGCCTTATAATGAACCATACTTTAACGGCTAATAGCATGGAAATGGTTACAGATATCAATATAGTTACTACTGAGCACTGATAGGAAGTCATATATGGAATTACATTTAATTTGTTTAGTCATCCTCCAGTGAAAGTACTATCCACTTCTATTGGGAGATTGATTTCTTGCATCAAGACCACAGGACTCTAATGTAGTGGCTGAACCTGACAACCTCACAAATTCAAGTTGTTATTGATTATTGAAAGAACATGCTGGTGGGCTACAGGGCCATTGGTCCTATTTTTAAGTGATGCAAACAGTATCATCACCCCTAGATGCAACTACAAATTGCACATCAAACTTTTAAAACCTTTTTTCCTTGCAGAATTTCACTTGTAGTAGTGTTTTGTTTTTTTTTTTTGTTTTTTTTTTTACATATTATAATATATATAGTATTGTTATTCTTACTTAAGGATTAGCATACAGCTTCTACCACATGTGATTGATTTAATATTGTGTAGACCGTTCTAATATTTTTAGTCACATATCCACATTTAGAACATCAAAGTAGTCGAAGTGAGGTCAATTTGTTCATGTAGCAGATTTCGTAAGAAAAAGTTAAGTCAGTGCTTTACCTCCAAAGACATTGCAAAATAGACTTTAAATGCAAATAAAATGATAACAAAATGAAAAATGAAATGCAAGTATTAAGATCAAAGAAGAGCGTGGAAAATAATAGTGTCAATATTTTCATAGTTGACATGAAGGGAGTGAATACACAAATACAGGAGTGAATTTAATTTGGCAAAGAGATGAAAACTACTGCTAAACATGCAAACATCCAAGTGGGGCTCTATCTTTTATGTCAACACTTCCAGACTCTTTCAGGTGGAGCTGCAGTGAAGAGGAGCTGTCACATCCTCTATAAGACCTTAACTTCTGTGGAGTGTCTCTACCTGCCATTTCCAAATGACTGGGTCAGACAGACAAAGACCAAACTGCCTGAGCTCGACAGAGATACTTAAATCATCTACAACGCTCTAAGCCTTCCTGGAGCATTTGCACTTTAATAGATAATCCCTTTCATTCTCACTTTCAGTCACAGAAAGTCACTTCAGTGCAGAAGTATTCATGTCCAAGGAGGAAGGAATAAGTGCACCAGAGTAAAGAATTTCATCTCTCATTATGTTTTGTCCACCATGACTGATGAGTTTTATCTGCTGCTGGTCTTTATGTATGTTCAGTTCAGACCGAGTGCAGCAAAGAGAAACAGGAGTAATCTATTTTTGTATAGACACAAAAGAAATCCATTATCATCTCTTGGAAATATTTTATAGAGTGCAGCTTCTCTAACCTCATGCTGCTAAAACACTTTTCTTGTGGTGCCATATTTCAGCCTTCTATTACAACCGCCAGAGTTCTCTTTTCATGTGAGACTTTTAACAACAGGAAATATAGGGTTTCTAGTACAGTCTCACTACCATACTATGTTTGGGTGTAATGATTTTATCCTGAAAGATAAACTCTCTCAAAGGTTTACTGTCATGGCATCTCTCACATTCATTCTTCAACCATCACTGTCTAATATTTATTTCACAATGTTTAATTTATGATATGTGAAAATCCTCTAAACATTGATTGACAGAATGGTGCAGTCAATAGGCCTCTTGAGATTTACAGTCTGCTTCTGATGAGCATCAGAGTGTTGTCCAAATCAATTCAAGTCTTTTCAGTTGAAGCCAACATAGATTTTCAATTTTGACTGTACCTTTAAAATATCTCAGCAAATGGTGCATTTTATTTAAAATGCAAATAATATACATTTATATGTGAATAAATGTATAAATCTTGTTATCATAGTAATTCCTCCATATATCTAAATATTGGAATAAATAGGCACACATTTCTTACAAACTGCATAGTTTGTTTTTCTTTTAGGAATTTATTTTTAGTTAAGTTTGCCAGTTTGCTATTTGATTGATCTTTCAACTTGCATTACAACTTAATGAATGCATATATTTTAAAAACGTGAAATTCGTGCATAAGTAAAAGGTGCCTGTAGAGCAGATAGAGAAATACAGATTATTATTTAATTAGCTTCTGTAGTTTTCATAGTTTACATATGATATGTTGGTGTCTTTAATGTTAAGTAACGCTGTATGTATTTGAAGGACAGTGATTGGTCAATAATGTCACATGACCCTCACCCACCGCCTCTGGGCGAGGTTTCTGACGGTTCAGTGAACATGTCTCGATCATGAAATGATTCCTTTACACGACTGCACCACAGTGCATGTAGGTTTTGTGTGCAGATGATATGTACAGATGATGACACGTGCCTGAGCAGAAAGATGAGAGTCTGATCAGCTCCAGGTTTGTTTGTTTTTCATTGATTAGCTGTAGAATCAGGTATTTCACTCTGTGGATGTGGCCCATGGATGTATTAGAAACATGTTGTGATCTCCTTTCAGATTCCCATACTACATTTCATTCTTCATTCTGTCCAGCTTCATGCATCTTAAAATCATCCTCAGAGTGAACAAACTAATTACATTATCATCCACAGAATTCAATAACAGTAGTATCTCATCACGTATCAAATAACTATGAAAAAAAAAACAATAGAGCTTAAACAAAAAATATAGGTGTCTATGATGTTACAATATAAACATTTTCACATTTTAACCCTTTATGCGTGGAAGTTGCAAAATGGCAACAGGCAACATAACTGAATGAAACATAGCTTTTTGAATGTTGATATCAAAATTGGATATAAAAAAAATAAAAATTAGTTATAAAAAATAAGTTATAACATTATAATATGATAATTTTATAAGCTATTTTAGTATGAAAATTATCACATTGTCACAACATGATACTGATCAATTTTGATTTTAATATTTTATTTTTCTTCAACAGTATGCTTTTGCAGGGGTCTGATAACATTGTAATATTTGTTAGTTTCATGTTTTGTTTGTTTGTTTGTTTGTTTTCTATGGAGTTATGTTATTTTGGGGTTGTTTGTTGAGTTGATTTTATAATTATCTTGTCTCTGTAAAGTTTAAAAATGTATAAAAACCCACATATACAGGAAAGGACAGTTCTGGGCAGATGTACTTATGTTTTTGCCAGGCCCTGAACTGAACCTCCCCACTGTATACGAACATAAACTTAACTTCAGAGCCATACAGTCCAAGACAAAACCTTAATATGCATACATGAATCTGTATCTGAGTGAATCTGAATTATGCAATAACAAAACTTTGAGTTTCCTTTCCTTTCTTAGCAGAAAGACAGTGACACACTTATTAAACTTTCAGATGTGTGTTTTAGGATAAATGTGATTATTCGGTAGATTTTAGTGTGCTGTAGTGAAAGGTTTAGTCATGGTTACAGCTGCAGAATCGGCAGCAAAACAGCCTCAAATGAACTGACGGTTGAGTTCAAACCCAGACTGGCATCCGTCCTAAATGCTCTTCTTGATGCGTATCTCGCAGCTGTCTCTATGCTTTTAGGGTCCATTGTCACAGTGGTGCTCAGTAGTAGTTCAACCTCATGATGTTTAATGCTGGTTTTGTCATCAGCTGTTTCACCTTGAGGACTAAACATTGGTGTATTGTAGATCCAGTGGCTTGAACCCAACTTTTTCCACTGGGTCGCTGCCATGTGTATCTGTGTATGTGTGCCAGCCTGTCTGTATCACATACATTATAGATTCATCCTCTTGTCATGGGTTGTCTATGATTTGACACAGTGGAAGGTAAAGCAGAAGATGAGAGGTTGCTTAGTAGTTGTGGGTTGAGTTGACCTCATCATAACCCGGTTGTCTCCTGTCACCTGACTTCAGCTCCACAAGCATCAGTGACTCTGCTGAAATGAACATAATGAATCTAGCTGACAGAGAAAGTCACACAGGGAGAGGCTGTCGCTCAGAGAGCCCCCGAGTCTGATCTGTCACAGATCAGTGCATCTGCAGTGTAACTGCAGACTGCTGACAAATTAAAGGAAAAAATAAAACAGCATCAGTACTCAGTTTCCCAGACTTGGGTGAGCTTAGTCTAAGACTAACAACTTTTTTCAGCGGAGACCTTCATTCTTTGACTAAGCTTGATCCATGTCTGGAAAACTGTTTGAAAGAGTCTTAGTAAATGTTGTTCCACCACATGCCCCCTGATTCTACAGTCTGTGAACTCTCCTGGAGGGATGAAGTCCACTCATCCAAAGTATATTCCATCATCCCTTTATTGTTTGACTGAACTCAGCTTGCATTTGAGTTTTTTTCTGCAACTGAAAAAACGAAAATAATTAAAATAAGAAAGTAATTAGAGTGGCACAGTGGTTAGCCAGTGTTTAGCCAGAGTTTAGCACTCACAGCAAGAAGATCAGCTTTGAAGCCAGCGTCAGCCGGATGGGGCCATTTTGTGTGAAGATTACATGTCTACATGGGTTCTCCAGGTACTCCAGCTTCCACCGTCCAGAGGAATTAAACTGAGCAAGGTTGATCTACATACATAACCAATATTTCATCAAATGTTACTGTGACCCCGTTTCGAGATGGCTTCATTGCTCAGTCCTTGTAAAATTAATTATATGGATGTAATGTTTGAAGGTTAAAAGGTAAAAATTCCCCATGATAATTCAACCCTGGTCCTCCAGGTGAAAGAGCTGTAACAGAAGCATTCACAAACCCTTTGGATCGTTGCTTTGTCTCTGTCTGTAGGGTCAATCAAAGTCAATTTTATGCTTTGATTATCAAATAATCAGCTTGTCATATCATTAACTGTGCTGTGTGCATCAGTATGACTAGTATGGACTACAGCTGATCTTTCTGTAACGCTCTCAAGACACTGTTTTACATGGCTCAGCAGTACTTCTTTGTTTATGAATCATATAGCCTCAGCCTCAAACTGCGCTTCTATAATTTTTGTAAATGCTTTTAACCATGCTAGCATGCTCTGTGATTGACTTAACAGTTGCTCAATCAACCATCCCTTTGGTCCAGGCTGAAATATCTGCACAGGCATAGAGTTAATCATCCCCAGAGGGTGAATCCTGTAACAACTATGCCAGTCTTCTGCAGCTCTTCATTTTCTATGGATATTTTTTTAATTCCCACAGAATGTGTTGTAAACACTGTGATGTTTGCATGATGTTGAAATTAATATCTCATGTAATGTGATGAATGCAAGGTAAACTTTACTAAGTTCATGGCTAAATTAGGAACAGATACTTACAAAACCACTCGACACCACCAGCCTCAGCTACAGTAGCTGTAGTTTCAAAGAACCTATCTTTGAAACACACAATACAGCTACCTAGCCTTTCTGTCTCTCAGTAACAACAAATTAAAACACTGTTTTTTAGAATCGGAATACTTTATTGTCTGTCATGACAGAAAATCATCTTCAACGCAGCTCATTCATATTCAGACAAAAAAATTAAATAAAACACACAGCAAGCCTACAGATGAATTTCGGTGTAAAAACAATAAAAGACTACTTTATGTGCTTTATGTATTTATAGTGAGACATATCTCATCTCTATAGAATGAGTTACTAATAATAAATATTTAGGTATCCTCTATCCATCTATTGCTGTGAGAGGGTTTTAAGATATCAACTAATCATTGTATCTGGTTCAACTCTGATTTCTGAGTCTTTTGTTGTATGAAATTTGTCTTCCTTCATGTCCTGTCATCGGTGTTATTTATATCTTATAAGGGCATAAATAGCCCCAAATTACAACAGAAAGGACTCGTGGATAATATTTGGTTTTATGCTGACACAGAAATGGTTTTCAAACACTGACCCAAAAAACAAAAAGGCTGCTTGAAACTATTTTTCTTTTCTGTCTCATTTTATGGAGATCTCATCTACAGAAATGCACTGATAGCACTTTGAAAAGATGAAGCTGCCGTTCCTCTTTCAGATTTAGCACTGGCGATAAACAGTACTAATCATTGCATCCCTCAGATAAATATTGACTAACCCTCTTATTCAGTCAGGGGGAGCGGATGCCTCTGCTCTCAGATCAGTTATTAACAGTGAGGCTATGGACACGGCCTTTTATAGTTCCTATCACCATCATGGATATGGAATTTCTCTGTTATGTATGCACAAACACATACAAACAGGAAACGGCTCTGGGCTAAAGTGGAGCAGCTTTCAATATAAGACAAAGTCAATCAGAGCATCACCGGCTCCTTCCTGTTCTTACACTAAGAATCCATTTCCTGTTGATTATTTATGATCCTCCAGGATAATCTGGTCTTAGATCGATTGCGCAGTGCAGCCTGTGAGCTACATGTTACAGTGACAGTCAGTAAATCTGTCAGTGGCCGACGTCTGATAAAATTTAATGTTCCTCGGCATACGTTAATCTTTTCCAGCAGGTTGTGCACTGAATTTTTTAAAAAAAGTGTGTATTTTAGGTGAGGTGCTCCAACTTATCACATATTTTATAACAATGGCCTAGAGTTGTGTTAACACAATGCTGCCCTCTGCTGAAATGACAAATGAAATGCATGCATATCTCACCTGATATTTATCATTTCATGTCTAAGTATTCTGATAAAAACTCATCCAGAGATAGATAAAAAGTTATGTGAATAATGATTATAATTAGAAAATATATTTATTGTGGGACCTTTTCTGACCTAAACTTACCTTTCCTGTGTATCTCAACTTTCACTATCAAAATAAAGCAAAAAATAAATTCTTTTTTTTTTTTATATTCAGTTAGCCTTTATTTATGTGTAAAGATCCCATTGAGACATACAATCTGGTCTTCCAGGGAGTCCTGGTCAAAATACCAGCAACGAAGAGTTTCACAGAGAAAACAATTCAATATATAAAACAAAGTAAACACATAAAAGCACCTTTAGAAAATAAAAGAAAGGTGAGACAAAGAAAGTAAGACACAGTCTCATGATCATACCAGCATTATCCAAAACTAAATATTTGTTGACTTTATGTTACTGATATTTAACAAGGCCTTTATTTTCCTTTTTCTCTTTCTGTCTTGCAGGTATTTTGTTTTCAACGTTAGTGTTTGGCCCGGCCTGTGGCTTCATCCTAGGTTCTGTCTGTACCAAAGTTTATGTTGATGCTGTCTTCATTGACACCAGTGAGTCGGCATCTTCTTCTCTGCTATGCACTTTCAGATCTCTGTCACTGCAAATAATCGGTCTAACAACTAGGGCTGTACACTATTGGAAAACATTGACATTGCAATATTTTTTTTTATCCGCAGCGTTTATTGCACCATGAGCTAATACAGGCACAGCCTGCTTAAATCTGCTTTGCTTCATAAACTGAATGACTTTGTTGTTTTTCTGTGCACACAAACCTCTATGTAACTTATTAACAGCAAACTGTATCTAGAATCCTTAGATCGGGTACATTATGTTATGCATAATTTATGATAAAGAGAGATTTTTCTTGTAGATGAGTCATAGAAAATAAGAAGCATGCAAGTTTTTTTTGTATAATGCAGCAAACATGAACTGACTGGTTGAATTTTAGCTACAGTAGTTTGCGTTACTTGACACTGTACATTCTGTAATATGTCTAATGTGCAAGTGCATCTCATTGACATTACAGACATGATATTTTGTGCAGCCCTGTTAATGACCTTTTCTTTTTTAACATCGTCAGCTTTTTTCATTTCTGTTGATGTGTGATCCTTTATTTATAAGGATGAGGTAATCTCACTCATCCCATTTTCTAATGCCCAGGTAAACTGGACATCACCCCAGATGACCCTCGCTGGATCGGGGCATGGTGGGGCGGGTTCCTCCTCTGCGGTGCCTTACTCTTCCTGTCAGCTCTTTTCATGTTCGGCTTCCCCCAGGCGCTGGATGAGCAGGACATGGACGCTGGAGGGGAGAGTGAGCAGGCCATGCTGCCTTCTTCAATAACCCTGGAGTATCAGGGCTCGAAACCCAACGGGGCCATTCATGGCTTTGATTTAAACAGTGGACTCTCAGTCTGTGAACATCTGAGAGGTAAGGTTTGGGATAAAGAGGTATACGGAAAAACATTTAAATATATAAAATATATAATGCCTACCTACCCCTTCTATTGTTCTTCACTGTCTTTTCTCCATCTTTACTTCTGGTGTAGTAATTCCTCGGGTAACCAGGCACCTTCTCTCCAACCCGGTGTTCAGCTGCATCACGCTGGCTGCCTGCATGGAGATCGCTGTGGTTGCTGGCTTTGCTGCCTTCCTAGGAAAATACCTGGAGCAGCAGTTCAACCTAACCACCTCCTCAGCCAATCAGCTGCTAGGTAGGACGGCTGTTTTGAATGTCATGTCAAAGCAAGGAAGTCGAGGTTACAACCGAACCAATTACTAACTTTCAGTGAACAAAAGACGACTAGAGGACACAGACTGATTTACGAAAACTGTGGAACTAGAATCAAACCCTTCTTCTCATTTCTCAGTTTGTGCATTGTCGATTGTTTTTGATAATGCGACAACGGGAGAGAAGACAACAGCCATTTTGTGAAATAAAATACTATTTAAAAAAAATTTCAGTTGAATGTAATGTGTTATACAGCTGCATCATCTGTCACAGTGTTAGTATGCTGTTGTGTTGATGAGAAAATGGACATTATAGGTCCATTAATTTGTATTTTACACCCAAATTTAATTGTACATTTGATCATGTTAAATAACTTGCACAGCTTCTGAAGGTGGAACATTAACCCTTAAAGACCTAAAAAACCACTGCAGACCAAAATTATCTACCAATAGACAATGTTTAATAACTTCTGATCCACTAAACCTATCAATCGATAGAAATAATTGGTGTAAAATACAGTTTTTCATCTTTTCATGGTCATCAGATATGACCCATTTGGACGTTTACAGGCTCCGTAGTTACCGTGGAAATACCATCATCGTCTACAACATTGATTCACCAGTAAAACCCATGGTGTTTGATAAATGTCAGTGGATGGAGACACTTGTTTTATGTTTAATTAATGATATATTTGCTGAAAAAGTAACTTTTTCTTCATTTTTCTCTGTTTCTGATATTAATATTAATTTTAATGTGAACTTTTATGAGCATCGAAAGGTTAACTAGAGTGAAAAATTCATTTGGGAACTGCCACAAAAGTAGCACTAGGTCTTTATGGGTTAAAACCATGCTTCTTCCATGGTTTGTATGTTGTGGTTGTGTCACACCTCTAACAAATGTCACAGATGCCTAGGCAGGAAAGATGACAAAAGGCATCCTTAAATATGGCTCACAAGCAAGATGGGGGGATGTAGACACACAAAATATAGAAATGAGAGGAGCCCAAAGTCAACAAAGGCAATGCAACCATCATAGTCAGCCTTTGGTGGGATGGGTTAAAATTTAAGGTCAGATGCTCAGATGCCTCATTCCTCTTACCAAAAAACAAAAGAACACAGCCCTGTCAAAATAAGACTACAAAAAATACAAGCACACACATCTGGCCAGTGTGACCACTTAGAAAAAAGTGGATAAATTGTATATACTAATTCTAATATCAGATGCCAACTATGGTTTGAGAAAAAAAAACTCCACAAGTGTTGAATCTGTGTAAAGTAACAATATTTAAAGCACAAAATAGCACTGACCAGTTGTATTCACTTCGATGCAGAAACCATGTCTAAGTCAATGCTGCAGTGAATTCCAGAGCAAACAGTGCACGTCCTTGTGTTTCCATCTCCAGGCATGACAGCCATCCCCTGTGCCTGTCTGGGTATCTTCCTTGGGGGGTTACTGGTTAAGAAGCTGAACCTGTCAGCTTTGGGAGCCGTTCGCATGGCCATGCTGGTCAATCTGGTTTCCACTGCCTGCTATGTCTCTTTTCTCTTCTTGGGCTGTGACACGGGTCCTGTGGCAGGGGTTACAGTGGCCTACACCAATGAGTGAGTATTGGCAATGACACATGTGATGAATCCTCTGAAACCTTCCCTCCCAAAAAAAAAAAAAACAACAGCTGTATGTAGTTTTACGGAGAATACCTTATTGATGTTTGATTTGAATTGGGACCATTCATATAATAATAATAATAATAATAATAATAATAATAATAATAATAATAATAATAATAATACTAAAGGACTGGTGAAATCAAAATATTAATGCCAGTGGTAGATTAAACTGTGAAGTGTGGTATCATGGGAATTCTTTTCACAAACATAACTCAGAAGCAGGAATCAGGTGAGGTAATATAGCCATTACACTGACTAAAACTAAAGATCTCTTTTAGTACCACATTGGCTTCCTATTTTAAATAATTTTTAGATATTCTAAAGGAGTTATATATTGTAATGATATTGCAAACCCTCATCACTACCAAAACCACCAATGAATTAACTCTGTGTATCTGCAGACTGTATCACTCAGTGGATAAAGTATAAACCTCATTGTTTACACACATCTGTATTATAGAATCAGTAAGTTTGCTTAGGTTAGTATGCTTAACTCTGTTTTTAGACAGAAAACAGCCACAGTAAAACCACAAATCATCTTTATTTTCTGTACAGTTTATTTTGTCAATATCTGCACGAAAGATCGGTTAGGAATCGTCCAAACAAGGTCAGAACTGTCACAGTTTAGTCTGAACCTTGGATCAACGAACAGCAAACTTAGCAAAGAAAATAACATCACATAATAACTTTATACATTCATGAGCCTCAGAATCAAACTCATCCATGTGGAAGAAATGCTGCCATTTCAGCATCAAACTCCATTTTTTTCATTTAGAGCTGTTCCCAGAGGTGAAAACAACAACAGTGCTTCTAGCTTTTATCACTTTGTCACTTTGACTGCACTGTTTCTTAATGGTTCTCATCCCATCTTGTCACTCTGAAGCTTTGGTCAAAGGCCCATGGTGTTAGTTTTTCCTCACAATGGGAGACAGACAGTGATTCACTACTCCCTCTAGTGGTCATTCTAGGGATAATTTTAGGTCAGTTTTTAAAACTTGACGTATTTAATACTAGATATATAAAACTACTTTAACAATGACATTTTCAATCAGTGGTATGTTTCTTGTAATTTGAAATTACTTGTAATTTTTTATTTTTTTAAATTTTGGATCAGATTATTCTTTGGTACAGCATTTAGGTCAGTGGTTCCCAGCCTTTTTTGGCTCTTGACCCCATTTTAACATCACAAATTTCTGTCGACCCTAGACATTCAAAACGGAGAAATTTTTTTGCTAAAAGTAATTTGTTTTTGATCATGTAATAGTTTGGTCTACTATGTTTCAAATTAAGGTTAATTTTAGAGGACATTTAGTCTATATAATGTATATTATGGACAGAGGCAGAAAAGCCAGGTGTAGATTACTGCACAAAGTGAGAATTTGATTTTCCTTGGTCAGGATAT
>JAPQRP010000019.1:19066218-19090224 GCA_037367295.1 Apogon hyalosoma | reverse complement strand
ATATATGTATAAGTTACTCTGCTTACGTGACAGAGACTGTTGAACATGAAATGTGTCCACGTGTTTCGGACCCTGAAGCTGATTTTTTTTGCATGGAATCAAAAACGGATAAGACTGTTACCTTAATAAGCAAAGCAAAACAAAACATGTGTTAACATTTAACTGTGATAGTGATAAGTAGATGGAAAGGTTTGATTGACATTAGAAATGAAGTAGGTGTAGCTCAAACTGATTCACGCCAATGAAACAAGTCCAAACATTGGCTAGATATTGTTTTGGACACTTATTCCTATAATGAAAGCTGTTAGTGTTCTTTATTTATACAGTGCAGAATGACATTGGCTGAAAAAATCAACAGATAATAAATTGTTTGATTATTCATATATCAATATACAACAGATCTACGTCGTCTGTATGAGAATAATGTAAGACTATTATAAATGATAACAGGAAACCAACACATTAGCTTTAGTTGATTTTTTTTTTGGTATAGTTTTTGAAACCTTGTGACAAAAAAGAATTTCATCACCTTTACAACTGTTTTATGATAAAAACACCTTTGTTTTTTAAAGCAGCGTTTAACTATATAATGAACAATCAGTAAACTGCATAGTTCATTCTAATTAAAGAATAAAATGTGCTCTGTATAGTTTTATAGTGAAAGAGATGAAAACAAAAATAGAAAAAACATCCATTCCCTAAAGGACACCAGTGTTTGTTTCAGTGAAGTGCCTTGCTCTGTCGACTCCAGCACTTTCAGCCACCTGCACAAATGTATGGATTAACTCTTGTGTGCACATTTTTCATTCAAGTTGTTTTTTTTTCCAGAACTGTGAGTCCAGAGCTTAAATCGTATGCGCTGGGAGTTTTGTTCCTGCTCCTGAGGCTGATAGGTAAGACACAATATGAGTGCAAACATTATTTTACTTGTTTTATCCATCTTTTCGATGACCTGTCCGTTGTTGCCCTGTAGTTTTCCTCTGTGATGTAAATGTCAAAATCATTTTTCACCTTGGTTAAAATGAATGTCATCGCTCTGTCTGTGGAAAGACAAAGGGATGTTGAAGTCAAACTGGCACACTTTCTGACCGTTTGACCCACTGTCTGTCCACTATCTCACTTCTGCTTCAGGCTTCATCCCTCCTCCTCTGATCTTTGGCATGGGCATCGACTCCACCTGTCTGTTCTGGAGCTCCGTCTGTGGTGAGAAGGGAGCCTGCATGTTGTACGACAATGTGGCCTACAGGCATCTGTATGTCAGCATCGCCATTGTCCTGAAGACGTCGGCCTTCCTCCTGTACACCACGACATGGCAGTGTTTGAGAAAGAACTACAGGAAATACATCAAAAACAGCGAGGGTTACCTCACTCCCACTGAATTATTCGCCTCAAATGTGACTCTGGACAATTTGGGCAAAGAGATCACCCAGAACCCAGTCAACAGGACAAAGTTCATTTACAACCTGGAGGACCACGAGATGTGCGACAACATGGAGTCGGTTTTATAGTGGCTGCTTGCACTGAGCCTGCAGACTGGTGTGAAACTGACCCGATGTTTCTTTGGTGTCACTTCGATATATAAAAGAATGTCCTCAGTAAGGATCTATTCTTCTCCTCACCTAAAAAATACAAAACTGAAGAGATGATTTCCAAAATGCTTTATATCCACAAGGTATTTTCATTTTGTTGGCTTTCTCTTTTATTGTTTGACACCAGAGAAGAGATTTACAGAAAATATGCGAGGTCCACAGATTCAAAGCAGAAATACTCCAGTTATGTGTGACCTTGAGATGATGTTTGTTAAATTTGATTTAAAAAAAAAAATCACCTATTTAAGATTTAGAAATCTAAAATTATGTTCTTTCATCAGCTTTATCGAACAGATTTTTCCTTTAGAAGGAAGTATTTCTCAGGTCGTGTCAGGTAGAAAATACAAAAGGAAATGTAAAAGCTAATATGGTGGTTCATTATTAGATTATATATTTTTATCCTGTTGATGGAGGCATACAAAACATTCAGACATAGTGCCCTTGAGACCTTTTCTTAAGAGAAGGAAAACCTATTGAGCATTAAAGCCTTATTTATGCAGCAGTTCTTGGTTTAAGACTGCATTTTTATGTTATTGTATTAAACCGTCCTTTTTCTTTTACCCTGCCCTCAATGCCCCAGATGCATGAATGAAAGAATGTAATCTTCAAAATAATTCACACTGGCAATTAAATTTATATATATATATATATATATATATTTTTTTTTTTTTTCTCTCGAAATGTAGGGGTCACAAGCGATGGATAGCCCATTTTGGAACCAAACTCTTCAGTTTGAGTTAATGTTGCACATATTATTCAGGCCCATTTTTTATATTATTGGCCCATTCTTATTCAAGAGGGCATTTTTGGGACATTTGTTGAAGGTTGTTACAGTATGTAATAGTTATCCCTTTATTGTGTCAGTGTGTGGAGATTTGCTATGAATGCTGGACGAGATATTAAGACTAGTTTTCCTTTTCAGAGTCACAGAGATGTTTTGTTACCTTCCATCATTCTGTTGATATTCAATATTTTCTCCTTCAATTCAGAGAAAATAAGGGAATAACCGGTGACTTTCAAAAGAAACAATGTTTAGAAAAAGATAATTAACTTGCCTAAAGAAACTGACTGATTCACAATTAAGCCGACTTCCTAACTGAACCTGATTTGACCACCATGATAATTCTGTTGGGAACACTCGTGTCAATGGTAAAGAGAGACAAATATACAACTTGGTGTTGTGGTGGTAATTCTACGCTTGGGGAAGCCCCCTGCAGCAGTAATGCATGTAATACATAGCAACATGATAAATAACAAGCAGGAAACATTGTAAGTATTCTCTCAGTGGAATTAAAGACTCTCCCTCAGGGGAATGCAGGCTGTGGGGCAGAGGGCTTTTACAATAGCATCAGTAACAGAGGCAAAGCTTACATTAGCATACAGTGAGAGTGAAGGCATTTCCGTAGAATGCCATTTAATGCAGTCAGACATAAGGATTGTGGTGGGCTAGCTGTTAGCAGACACAGCGGAGCATGACGCACAGTGTCCAACAAGAATTACTCGATTAAAAAGCATGCCAGTAATGCATGTACTGTTGAAAACAAATGTTTCATATGTCAGTAGACATATGAAGACTCTGGTTTAGTGGTCAAGGTAATGGTTAAAAACACATTTTAACTCTAATGGCCTCCAAATTGTGTCTTTGACCATGGGAAAGCTTTATAATGCATACTGCATTGTGATGTTTTATTTTTACCTCCACCAAGGAGGTTATGTTTTTGCCCATGTCTTTCTGTTTGTTTGTCTGTCAGCAGGATTATGCAAAATCTACTACAGTGATTTTCATGAAAATAAAGCGGAGGGCGTTAGCCAAGAAGGAAACCATTCAATCTTGGAGCAGATCCAGAAAAAAAGGACAGATCCAATTTTCTTTTCCCTTTACATTGTGAGCTAGGGCCTTGGTGGAGTTTGAACCTTAAAGTTAAATAATAATGGATTAATAATGACTTCATCTGGTCAAAATCACTTCATGCTGCAGTGATTGCCTAATAGCTTTTTTTTTCTTGCTTTGTTTTTGGCAAGGAGAGGACATATCCAGTTTATACAATATATATGTTGGTTTCTCTGGCTTAATTTGTAAGGATTTGATACCTTTTGCATCAAAAAATATAGACATTTGTCCAGATATTTACCATTATAATTTTGATTTGATTTCCAGAATGTTTAAACCCTTTGAGGTTTATAGTTGGCGATTAAGGACCTTCAAAAGCTTTTTTTTTTTTTTTTGCTGCTTTTTCATTTGCTGTCATGTTTTATGATTACAGACAGTACACTAAATTATTCCTGAACTACATTAATACTTAATAACTCTTTATTACTTCAATCAGTCAATATAATAAGACTTAAACTCCACCTTGATGATGCTTTTGCATCATCAATAATAAAGACGAAACAGGGGAAACGGTTACATAAAGTTTTTGATCAACTCCTAATGGACCTAGATTCACCACAGAGCCATGTCAGAGCAGACCAGAGCAGACTGACATCTGCCTGGTCTGCTATGAACTAAAACAGTGTTAATACTTACGACTTTTAACGTCACATCAAAACTTGAATGCTTAAAATGCAAGAATTTTAGGCATTGACTTGAGGCCATTTAAAACAGTTTAAAAATCCAATGGGATAATTACATCTGATGTGAAGATCAGCTCTAGCAGGACATTTTGGACAGTCAGACTTAATGTACAAAATAAAAGAAACAAAAGCTTCCTGACAGGGTGGAGGAGACGAACTATCTTTACCAGCTGGCCACCATCTCCTTCTGAGCGACCCCAACAGGTGGCTCTGTCTTTGATATCTGTACCGTCCAGTGTGTCGTAGTGCTGACTCAGTCTCCTCTGTATATAATAGTGCCATACAAGTGCCAAAGTGACACCATAGAAGTGTTCTGTAACGTCCTGCGGAGAACTTTGTCTCAACATGCTGGAGCTCAGAGCAGATCCTCCAGCTGTATGTAGCCTTTCTGTGATATCCCTCTACTTAACTGAAACCATATCATACAAAGGTGTCCCAAAACATATTGCCTATAAAATATTGTATATTGGTAGAAAACGATATTGTTTAGGATGTAATAACTGTTATAATATAGGACTTTTCTACTAGTAAAGGTATTGTCTAATTTAGATTAATCTCTTTCCATCAGTGGCAAAGCTGATAACTGTTTGTTGCTTTGGTCCAAATAAAAATACTTTGCTTGAAACAAGTGGCACCAATGTTAAGCTATAGCCTAACATTAGACACAGTAGATAAGGTTGAGTGTAGAATATCAGCCAAACTTCACCGATAGCAGTCCTGCACCTGTGCCTGGATATTAATCTCTACTCTGAGACTTTTTTTGGGAGCCTATGTTGTGCCATATCAACCTGTGCACTGTAACACTCACAAAGAAGAGGCCAACGTATGTCAGGTCTGTGTAACGCGCTGACATGAGTGACAGTGTTTGCTCGACCTTGTATTCACCTGCGGTGACAGGACTGTTTCTTTTGGCACCTAAATGTGCTTGAGATGTTTTTGCCTTGTGATGAGAAAATAACATTTGAGCATAAATGTTTTTTTTTTAACATCCTATTTTTTTTTCATTATTCTCTTTTGATGACCTTGCCTTGTGGTTACAGCAGGTAGAATTTTATAGTGGATCTTTAGTGATAGAAGTATTGATGTATGAAGAGTTTACTGCCAAAATACATTTGGGCAAAAAAGTCTTATCTGATGTGTATCATTTAAGACATCACTGACAGTTATCCTGTAAATAGGTTCATAATTGTATTGATCCTTTATTTTGCTATTAATTATTTCTATTGATAGTCACTTTTTGTAAATGATGGATGCTATTTTGGAAGGAGACTCTTCATGTGCAGATAGATAATCCTTTGGTTCGAGCCTTCAGGCAGCATGTTGCCTCTGATTAAAGTGAAACCATGTGCTAACCATGTTAGTGACGGTTCAAGAGTGATGTGTTTGCTTATGTTGTGGGTGCTATTAAAAGTGTGAATTTCATGGCTCTTTGCAGGGGACCTTTCAAAAGGTAAAGGGCATTGAAATAAGAAAATATCACCTACTGTATATTTTCAAAGCATCACTTAAGAATTTTAGATACGCTTTATTGCTTTTGTTTTGGGTTTTTTTTTTGTTTTTGTTTTTTTTTTCAAATTACATGAATTTATATTTAAAGCATTTGTTCTGTATATTTCTTGGAAAAGATTACATGATTGTATGTTTATTGTAAATATATTAAATATACTATTTTTGTTTCTATATCGCCTCTAATAACTAATGATTATGGATTTATTGATATGAAATTATTTTGTGCAGCCCTCACACATTAGCAGCATCAGAACCAAAAAAGAAAAATCACTGCAACCCTCAAAAGTGTAGATTTATAAATTTTATAATCCCTCAAAACCCAAATACATATTTAGGAGAAGATTAATATAAATATTGTATGGTAATTTAACCCCAAAATTGTGATCATTTTCAGTTTCTGAGATCTCACTGACAGTGACTGAACAATCAGTTTATGTCAGGATATAAACACCTACACCAGCCACAAATAATAACCAGGAACTGTTGCATCTAATCATTTGAGTAGAAATCATTCAAAACCTGCACTGTTTCACTTAAACAGTGTCAGCTAGAGTTTTTCATCAAATCTGTAAAACCATAGCCCAAGTATCACGAATCCGTAAGTCTTTTCTGTCGTTATGCACCTGAATCTCTTCCCTAACAGTGTAGAATTTTGAAGTGTACTCCACCATAAACAATCCATTTGTTTACAAACCGAGCCGGTAGGTCACTCGGGCATTTCCAAAAATTTGTGGCAACATGCTTTATGGGAAGCAGAGCTCCACGCAGCCACAGTACCAAGAAGCAATAAAGCCGTTTCCGTGTTTGTTCCCACTGCTGCCATAATGCGGATGAAGAAAAAAAATTGTGAGGAAAAAAAAAACACATGAAAAAAAAAATGTGTGGGAAAAAAAACAGGGAAAAAATTGGTTTGAAAACAAAAAACAGGAAAAGAATTTAGTGGGGAAAAAAAAAATAGAAAAAGTTTAGTGGGGAAAAAACAGGCAAAAAATTCAGTGTGAAAAATAAAAAAAAACAGGAAAAAGACTTTGTGGGTTTCAAACAGTCCTAAATACCTCACACATCACTAACTGATGCCTTTGGGACTACTTAGAACTGTCTTCTTCCCCGGAGTCTCTGCTTTATTGCCTCACAGGTTTTCCCTGGATCATCTGTGGACCTGCTGCTGTGCTCCTGCCTCTCTCCTGCCTTCATCTTCATCACTCACTCATCCATATACAGGGTGTGTTCCATAAGTCCCATAACTGCAGTGAAACCAAAAGTGAAACGTAACTTTGGATGTCCGACTTACGGCTTCTATGCCTCTTTTTTACTCAGGAGCTAACATGAAATTTTCACAACTTCTAACCTATATCCATTGGGCCCCTGGGAATGCTGGGCCCCATGAATTTGTTGTGTTTACCCCCATTTTAAGGCACCCCAACCCTTAAGTATTTGAGAATAAAAAAAGACTGAAGTTCCTCATAATACATGAAGGATGTGACAAGGTGTCACCATTAGAAAGAATGAGAACCATATGGCATGGACTCCAAAATATTGTGTTTGAATGTGTTTAGTTTATCTATATGACATATAGAGCCAAGCTGGTGATAAAAGACGGATTTCACATGGTCAGTGCTTGGTCAAATGTAGAGTGAAAGGTCACTTTTTCCTCTCTAAATCACTGGCAGAGGAAGATAAATCCTGACATCAGTTTAATCGAAATGTGCTTGTGCTTTGCCATGATCTAATTTCCTGTCATCCAAGCCCTCTGGTTATCCACGAGCCTCCCGACTGCGCTACAACAGACAGTGGAGATAATAGCCGGGGTATGGATTGACCGGTGAATCACCTTGTACTGTTGCTCTGAGGGAACGACGTACGTGTTCGTGGCCAGGTTGCAGCATTTCTTTATGTCACAGCCAGGGCTTAGGGCTCTCCTGTTTCTCGAGTGCAGACAGGGTCTTGCTCAGGCCACGGTGCAGTGAAATGGAAAGCATGCCATTCCCTGTTCCGCTTGATGGCGAGTGACTGTGAGAGGTTGTGTCATGTTCCTTGGCTATTGACTCAATGACTTGGGACTTCACGACAAAAGCCTGAACCCGTGCGGGCTCTCTGCGTGCTGACAGAGAAATGTGTCTTCCACTTTTCTTCACATTGACCTGAGGACTCTTCTGCACTGACGTGTCCACATCCCAAAGTCTCACCTCCTGAACCTTGAAATAACCTTTCCGTGACCTTGCCTGTCTCTCACACTCGGTTAGCTCTGGGTCTGGTCTCTATTGAAACAGTTCACTGAACTTGTGTTTTTTAACCGATATAGCTATAGATTACCTGTCTGTGGCAGTCAGCCTGTTCAGCTTCTGCTACATGGATGACATGGCGAAGAATTCAGCCTTATGTGCAGCATATAATTCACTGTCACTCTGGGTTGAAAAGTCAAGGCACAGAGTAAGCATAGGCCATTAGCTGGTACTGAAATGACAGCACAAAGAGCCAGACCTCCAGCTACACTCACGGCTGCCTCTGCCCTTTGGATCATCCACCAGACAAAATCACCATATGCCCTTCATTTGTTGGAAAAATTAGGATATCTGGACTTTCCACAGTACAAATAAATGATGATATATTCCTCTTTACATTATATGCAAAAGGATCACTCTGCATATTTGACTAATGCCTTGTCCTGTGACGTGGCTCAGACAGCTGACCTGATTTATTGCAAGGTTCCCTGCATTGTTAAAAACATTCTCTGACTCAGTGACAACGGCCCAATTATCCCCTTCATGCAGAGAGGGTCCATATACAAAAGAGGCTGTGAATTGCAAATCCAGCTGCGGACTGTCCTTGCTCTACTCTAATCTAATAATGTGATCCATCATTTCAGCAGCGACGTCTCTGCACCCCAGGAATGGGAGAAGAATCCCACAGAGGATTGGTATCAAGATGTTTGCATATCCATATATGCATTCCTGAGAGGCCGCTTGGAAAAAAAAATCACATAAACATATTTATAATATTGTGTCACTGTATTCCTTTGCATTTTCTACAGTCGGTTGTTCTCTGATTACCATCTACCAGTAGATTTCACAAAACAAGTGGTGACCCCATCTCACATAAACTCTTTGTGGTTGTTGCCAACCTTCCAAGCATACACTTGACATCCATAACTAACCACAATCTCGTTTATTCTGACAAAAAAAAAAAAGAAAAAAAAACAACTATAGAATTCAGTGTTTTTTGAGCAGGAGTGGCGCTGTTGGTTGAGAGATGGTCCTGTTGCGGAATCATCCATTACCCTGATGAGCCTCCAGCCCCTGAGCTATGACAGCACAGCCACACGATGAACTAGACAGCCGACTGCCACTATTTGTGCCGCTAAAGCATTCATCACACTAATTACCCATGGTGCCAAGCAGCTCCTGCAGCCGCTGAAGCCTTGGCTGCTCGTTTGAAGCAGAGGTGAGGTAGAGAAACCTCAGATGAGTCTAAACACGAGGCTGTCCTCTTTTCTGGCTCTCCTGCACATAATTAACTCAGCACTCCAACAACTTGACAAATTGGAATGATGAATCTGGCCTCTATGAATAGATACAAATACATGATCAATCAAAATACCCGACAGTGTTCTCAGTTTGAGGAAATGTGCCGCTGTGAAGGACAAAAGAAATGTCTTTGCTTTGAATGACATTTGGTCCTATTGTAGAAAAGCGAAAGTGTTTCTCTGCTACAATAATGTAGAAACAAGTCAATGCAAAGAAGGTGGATTAAAGAAAAATTATCACAGAAGCGAATCATTGCATCATTTAAAAACCAAATTAAAAGTCAAGTATGCGTGCATAATATTTGCCTGAAGTACAACCTGCCCCTCCTTCTTCAGTAGGTCTGAATGCGGACAGATGCAAAGGGACAGTCTCTCTGAATTACAGTCACTTATGCCACCTGACCTTGAAAAGCTCTGAGAAAAACTCTATTTTTTTTGAGTGTTTGCGTCATTTAGACTGCCTTTGTCCCTCCTGGCTTTCATGCAGCCGTCTTAAACAATTCAACATCTAGTACTTCACAACATCCCAGCATCACTTCCCTGAGTGACCACTGAGCTACAAATCAGGGATAAAGTTCCTGGAAACACAAATCTAGTCGGCTCACTCCACCTCATTGTCGCTGCTACATACGAAGTCTCTTAGAAAAAAAAATAATTGGGATGTTTTGCAGTTGGAATTATTTGTCATTAATCTTCTTGAACATGTTACTCAATGATACGCAAGAGATTAGTAGTGAAATGTTCCACGTGTACAGAGAAAAATGATCTTTTGAATCATGGTTTAAACAAAATTTACAAAGTTATTGTGTCATAAACAGTAACCACAGTTTGGAACCATAGGTGACAAATGTTTTAAACAAAACACAATGATTTTGCATTTAGGAACTTTTCTGTTATTCATAAAGACTGACAGCTTTAATACATCTTCAGAGGAAAGGCCTTGTTTTTCATTGGCGAAATTGAAAGCAAGGTTCATTATTTGTTTTAGAATCCTACAAGGATGTAAGGGATGTGGTGAAATTTTTTGTATTTTGAATGTCTTGTAAAACCATTAGAGGACCTGTACATCATGGACCTCCTTGTTTGTAAGACAATAAAGACTCTGTCTATCTATGTATACAATGCTCCCCAATGCATAGGAGTAAAGGACATAAATACAACATGCTACAAATATTATCCTACGAAGTTCAACAACTACAGTCCTACAACTGCAATACTTGAAAGTGTATATTTAACATGAATCACACAAGAACAGGAATTACTTCAAAGATTACTTATTTGTTAGTATTTTCTGAAATTTTACAAAGTTGTTTGCATTTTGATCTTTTTTTTTCAGAAATGTGGGTTAATCTTGTCGCAGATAATGAGTTCTAGTCTGAGAGAAGTCAAAGGCTAAGTAGGACTTTGAACACATCCTAATAAAGTTCTTGTTCTTCATGATAGCTCCATTTAGAGTATGTGGTGTTATCATTGGGGACTGACCTGGGGTGCGGTGTGTGTCCCCTCCAAGTGTGACAAGGTCAGAGGTCAGCAGTGTGAGCTTAATGAAAGGTGAGAGGCAGGTTAGTGGTCACAGGTGGAGCAGAGATGAGGCGAGCTAATCTAACTTAAGAGTTATTGTGACTCTCTGCCCACGATTTGACCCGACTTAACAGCCTACTTAAGAGACTCCACGTTTTGTTTTAGTGCCAAGGTTTAAACTAGGGAGATTTTTTTTCTTTACAGAACACTATTGGAGAGGGTTCTTTTATGCCAAAGTATATTTTGACCTCAACTACTTTTAACAGTTAGTCAAATCATCGAACAACAAATCGATGATAAATTATACGTTTAAGACATTCTTGCAAGTTTAAGCTTTTACTCTTTACTACTCTCATTATAAGTAACCAAATCTCAATTTATTTACCTACTGAAATTAAATATGAACATAGAGATATATGTACATTGAAAACACTTGGCCTGGCATTTCAGATCGACTGTCCAAAACTGTTCTTACTCTCACTTTCCTGCTCCATTTCACCACAGCTTTTGGTTTTATAACCATTTATTAACCGTACCCAACATCCCAACTCCACATACCCACCACCGAGTCACTGGGTCAACATTACAACTGTTTAAATTTCCTGCAAAACTTCACATTTCCGGTATTAAATCCAGGCGTAAAATTCCTGGAAGATCATGACGCTTTACTAGTTCACCAGTGGGTGACTGTGTGCTTTTTTAGATCACAACCGTTTATCCTATTAACATAATGGGTTTATGCATTTACGCTGAGCACCAAGAATACTACTGCATATCCCTTGAAAACGACACAGTTACGTCACCAAATTTTAAAAGCTGAAAGTTTTTTTGCTGTAGTGATGGAAAAACATCTTTGAAGACCCCATTCATTTGCATTTGAATCACTCTTAAGTCACTGAACTCAAGTATTATGCCATTGTCCAAACCCACATGTTCCCTCCTGCACATGCCCTGTTCTATAGATGTTTTAACAAAATAATGCCCCTTGATAGACATACAGGGCACAACATGTTGAAACTGCCAAGAATTTAGTTTTGTTATTTTTTTCTTATTATCAATAAGCAAAAAAAATGTATTTGCATTTGTGTCAATTTGATGCAGCCACACCTTTTGAAACACAAAACAGAGGTTCCCACATATATTTCATGATTATATTTGAGTTTGTGTGCATTTTTAAGGGAGTCTGAAAACTTTTTCCACCACTGGAATTCATTATACCAATTGCAGGGTAAGGTTTAATCACTTGTCTCCTGCATCCCAAAAGTTCAATGTAAAAGTACATTTCAGGGTAAGAAATGTCCTTTACTAGCGCTGTTCCCCCCTCCTCTTTAGGCGACCTCAAGTCAAATAATGAACCCTTTATAATACCATTTCCTTCCTGCCTATTGCCCCTGTCATACTTCAGGTGCAGCCACCCTGATATTAAACACTTAGTGGATTTAACAGATGGCCATATGGTGCCACTAGTTGTTCAAAAGGCATAAAGAGCTTATAGAGATCAGTAATGAATTATGTTTTTGAGCTACCTTGCAGCCTAAAAAACCCTATAGTTCTGTTAGCAGTAAGCCAGTGGTGCCTCCCACTGTGGTGTAAACAGCCAAATCCTGGTGGTTTCGCACACACAGCAGGCCTCTCCTGACCAAACTCTTCCTCACTTTGTCTTCCAATTAGCTCCCTTTCAGCTCCCTGCTGATGATAAGTCTTAAAGACTTTTAAAGGGCACCAGACAAGAAGGATTTATCATCTTTAAACCCATTTATATCTCTAGCTCGTGTTAACTTATCTTGTCAGAAGGATGAACGAAGAGGGGGAGAGTTCAGAGACTTAAACTGTGGTTGGATGCATCATCCCTACACAGTAAACACTGTGACGTTGACCTTATGCTGTTTATTAGTCTTGGACTTCATGTGTGTTACATAGCAAGCACAGCAATAGGCTTGTTTTTGTGTGTAAGCAGCCGATGGACGGCTGCAAAGCTGGAAGAACATGACGGCACATTCAGCCTGAGGACTCTTGATGCATGAGTCAACAGTGAAGTGGCCGAGCAGACGTTTTCATATGGCTTCATATGAGTTGCTACCAAAGCGCTCTATAGACATCAGAATAGCTGAGGCTCTGAGTACAAAAGAAGTCAGGAATTGTCTTGACATGGAAAAAATGGACTCCACATACTTTGCCTTAATATCATATTACCATAACACTAGTGCACATAAAATGCAGCTGTATATTACTGTAATACTGTAGTAATGTAAAATATAAGTCAAACTCTTTGGGAAAGTTTTATCATAATTTGAAGGGTAGAAATGACTTTTAACATATTTCTTATAATTTAAGAAAAAAAATACATTACTCATCAAACTTATCACCCACTTTGTATTATTTGTGGCTTTAGAGAGGAAAATGACAATCATTTGCAGACTCTTCATAACATTCTAAGTCAGGTAAATGTACACAAATGCACAGATTTTAAACTATCAAGGATAATATACAGTCAAGCAGACCAGCTCAGCCTTCCATAATTTAATTATGACACTAGGTGGCATCAAATTGCTGTGGTTATGATAGCCTGTGTTGTGTCTTAACTCCACTTTTTTTTTTTTTTTTTGTACTTTCTTCACACCTTCCTGGTTTATCTATTCACCACTTATTTGCACAGTAGCCTATACAACAATAAGATACAATAATCTAACAGAATGACAGAAATATTGGAACTGGATATTTAAAGTGGCCAGTTGCCACATAGACATACTGACGGAGAGAGGAGGGGGTGGACAAAAAAAAAAAAAAAAAAAATACTATGGCAGGATAGAAGAAAAAAAATCAACTGCATCTCCTCCACGTCGCTGCTCTCAGATCAGCTTCTGCGCGCCGTGACTCCGCCCCAAACACCAACGTAACTGAGTCACAGCCCGTGACGTTCGGACGCACCATTCTCTTCCTCCGTCCCGGAGCAAAGCATCATCAAAATCATCCATCCATCACCCTTCTCTCTCTCCCACCGCTGGCTTTTTAATGTAACTTCTGACTAATCGGGAGAGCAGGGAGCGTCTGGAAAGCCTGGTCCGGCGGCTCTCTGATGACGGATCTGCTCGATGGGTAGCCCTTAAATCTGGACACACGGGACAGAAGGAATCAGATTGTAGGCTGTATTCTTGAGGATAACGTTTCTTCTCTCCGTGGATGTTCCCACTGTTTTGTCTGTCTTTATTTTCCCCTCTGTGGATGTTATAGTGCATTATCTCGGTCTGAATGAAGCTTCCTTTTTGGATTTCCACAGCGCCGAAGCAGTTTCAGGGTGACTGCCCATTCTTTAGTTGTGAAGTCGCGCGTTATAATTACATTGCCGGTATCTTATGAGGTCTGCGCCTGTTTTAAGACATAATTTGTACGTAATTTGCTCCGATTTTGTCACAGATTCTTTAAAAGTGTAAATTCATGCCGACGCGTCCCGTGCGTTAATTATCGCGTAAAAAGAGTAAAGTTGGGCGCGTAAAGTTTTGGAGACAGTAGATATGGCTATGGTGGCGTGGAGAAACACAGAAGGCGTAGGGGACACTCAGGGGACCCTCTCCTCCCCGGTGTCCCAGGTCGCCCCTCTGTCTCTGCCTGGGGAGCTGACGGGACACATGAACCCGGCACCTTCTCTGGAAATACCCCCGGGACCAGCGGTACCCCAGGGCGCACCGCAGCCCAACGCGTCCAGCACCACGACCACGACGTCCAGCACTAACAATAACAACAACACCTCCTCTTCCTCCTCCTCCTCCTCGTCTATGGACAAACAACAGAGCCAGCAGATCGAGTGCATCGTGTGCGGGGATAAATCCAGCGGGAAACACTACGGACAGTTCACGTGTGAGGGATGTAAAAGCTTCTTTAAACGCAGCGTCAGGAGGAACCTGAGCTACACCTGCAGGGCCAACAGGAACTGTCCCGTAGACCAGCATCACCGCAACCAGTGCCAGTACTGTCGCCTCAAGAAATGCCTCAAAGTCGGCATGCGGAGGGAAGGTACTGGCATCCTCCTGTTGTTGCTATCGGTATTATCTTATCTTATGAGCCACCAGTGCACGGTGCATTCAGTCGCTTATTTAAAAAAAAAAAAAAAGAAAATATTTTAACCGTATTCATGTGTTATGAATATGTGCAGCTCATGTATGTTAAATAGGCTAAAGCATCTCTCCTTGTACACAGCCGCCGGTGTTGCCTTTGTCTATGGCCGTGATAGTAGACACTATTTCTGCGCCTATTCATGGAAACTCACTTCTAGAATCGGCCTTTTTTATTTTTATTTTTTTTAATTCTAGCCTTTATATGGTCATATTCGTGTTATCACAGACGTAACTATGTTGCAGAGCAGAAAAGTAGCACGTTCTGCGTATTACTGTCGTGAATCGCCCGCTTTGGACAGTCTAGTAACGGCCATTGTGCAGCCGACACAGCCACTGTCAGCTGTGAATGTCACATGTCCAAATTACGCGTCGTTTCCGTCTTTTGATTTTATAGTTTTTGTCGCTTAAACTGTTTCCTTCAAGCGGACGACGTAGCCTGTTTACATTATCTGAGCCTAAGTGGACCCAGTGACCGTGTGGCTGTTTATTATTCATGTGCAGGCCCAGTTTAGCCTACTGTAGGCCTACCGCAGGCGGCGTGCGTCCGCAACAACTGCATGGCATTTTAATTTACACTCGGAGCCATTTTATTTATTTGCATAGCTGGTTTATTTTACAGTTGGTTTTTAGTATAGGTGATTTGGCAGATTTTTATTTATTTATCTATTTTAACCAACAATAATAATAAAATAATAATAATAAATAAATAAACCAAGGCCTACTCACTGCCAATAAACAAAGTTAGCAACTCGCCAACATGGTGTAGCTGATTTTATTTTAAATCTATAAGCGCCTCAATATAGATCTAGACAATTTGGATCTAGAATTTTAGACAATTGATTAATAATAATTAAAAAATAAATAAATAAATAAAAATAAAAAGAAGAAAAAACAAAAACATTAAGGCAGGTCGTGGCCTTTTGAGCACGGAGCTGAATGTGGCTGATGTGTTTCCAGGAACTGTCTGAAGCACTTATCCATGTCCATTTGTAATAAGTCAGTCTACCATTAACTGGCCTGTGGTGTGTTGAATTTTTGTTTGTGTGTATTTTTTCACAAGATATACCTTTCTAGGTAATACACGGATGGGTGTGACTGTTATTTTACTCGTGCGTCTTGTATTTCTATTGGTATATTCATCTAAATGTCATCCATGTGCTTATTCAACCGCCTTCCAGGTTCATTTGACATTTCTGTCATTTTTTCCCGTTGCAGCTGTTCAGAGAGGCAGGCTCCCCACTCAGTCCTATCACGGCCAGTTTGCCCTGACAAACGGAGACCCTCTGCAGTGTCACTCCTATCTGTCGGGTTACATCTCCCTCCTCCTGCGGGCCGAACCCTACCCGACCTCCAGGTTCGGCTCTCAGTGTCTGCAGAGCAACAACATCATGGGCATAGAGAACATCTGCGAGCTGGCGGCCAGGATGCTCTTCAGCGCCGTGGAGTGGGCCCGCAACATTCCTTTCTTCCCGGACCTGCAGGTACCGGACCAGGTGGCTCTGCTGCGCCTCACCTGGAGCGAACTGTTCGTCCTGAACGCCGCTCAGTGCTCCATGCCCGTGCACGTTGCGCCGCTGCTGGCCGCCGCCGGGCTGCACGCGTCCCCTATGTCCGCGGACCGGGTGGTGGCCTTCATGGACCACATCCGGGTCTTCCAGGAGCAGGTGGAGAAGCTCAAGGTGCTGCATGTGGATTCAGCGGAGTACAGCTGCATCAAGGCCATCGTACTGTTCACCACAGGTAAAGCTGAACCCCACAGACACAGGCCACAGATGCACCTTTACAGAGTTTATGAGGAGGAGGAAGCAAAAACTGTCAAATAATAGGCAACTGCACCAGAAGAAATACATAAATAAATAGGCTGGTGCATCAGCATTAACCAAAAATTATATTTTCAATCCATAAATAGGTTAAGAAGAGAGAAAACCCTGCAGGCTGTACATAACAATTAAACGACGAAAATTTTGCTACGCAGGTGATTTTTTTCTATAAACAAGCAGATGTAATTGTAGACCGCCCATTAAAAAAAAAAAAAAAAAAAAAAAGAAAAGAATGTTTCAAAATACCTACCTTAAATATGTATTTATTTATTTTATTTTATTGTAAAGTGGGACCACATTTTTAACTTATTAAAGATTTGTTGTACTTTTTCCTGATTACATTTTTTTCAAATAAACAAGATAATATGTATTTGGCTACAAAACTTTAAATATTTTTTATTTAATATTCAGTGTGGTAAGTCTGAACTCTGACCTCCAGTTAACAACAATTGTGGGGAAAACAAAACAAAACAAACAAACAAAAAATCTATATACACACACACACACACACACACACACACACACACACACACACACACACACACACACATACATATATATGTGTGTGTGTGTTTTGGTAACTTTTCCAAAACATTTTCTACATCTATAACTATTGAACAGGTCATCCAGGGACACTAAAGTCATTATTAATGATCATTATTAATATTACATAATTCCTTTTTATTAAATGTAGAACCAGCTACAGTAAAATAGATGTTGCTGAAGTGGGTTTGGGTTAGAATCTGCTCTAAAATCCAAAGTAGATCATGCGATATTAAAGACAAGACATGTCTTTACAAGATAGTTTACATATTTACCTGTTTCTAATATTTTAGATGACGACTCCTTATTATCAGATGCATAGGAAAAGTACTTTGCCACAAAGAATTAAACTGAATCTAGTTTATACTTAAAATTTAAGATCTAAATTCAGACTCTTTACATTTATTTTGGATTACTTGCTTATATTGTAAAATACTGAAAACTAAAAATAGTGAAAACCAAAATAATGTGAAATCGCTTCTTTATTTTCTTGCTGTTATGTAATTTTTTTGAAAAATATCAAAATGTCAATAATGTAAAAAAAACAAAACAAAAACTTCTTTTTCTGTTGCTTATAGCTATATTGTCGAACCTAGAAAGACCTTATGACCATCCTGTGCAAAGCGTATTACTGTGTGTGCACTAGTTATTTTAGAGTTCTGTAATATCAGTTATAATGATGTTTGACGGCTGGATAGTGAGCAGGATTCAGAGGGATGAGTGCTTTAAAGTAAAAAATAAAACAGGTCTCCAATGTAGGTCTATTTTAGTCCCCGTGAGCACATGTGAACACGTGGCTTTAAACTGGGACAGAGTAACCGTTCTTTAACCCCGACTACCATCCGGCCTGCAGCACTACAGTGTAAACAGGGGGCTGCAGTGTGTATACTGAGCAGCACATAGGCCTACTGTCTGGAAAGGTATACACAAGGCCAGGGGATCCCGGGGTTTCATGCTCCTTTTTTGTGGAGGTGCTGGTGCCATCTTTAACCACTGATGGCACAGTGTCAGTAACTCAAAGTGACAATAAAACATTATATGCTATATTTATACACTGAAACATTAAGTGTAAATACAGAGATTTAACTCACCATATCTATCTCATTTATAATATTTTGACACGTTCTTGCACTGTTATTGGACATTTTGACCTGAGTGTCTCTGATGCAGTGTTTTTGCTGTTAAATCACAGAAACCTGTTAGACACAAGTGTTTTACTGCACCATTTCAACACTTATTTATCAGATTGACTGTGATTTAAAGGAAATAGGCTAAGCTAAGTGTTGAAATTTGAATGCACCCGCCGCAATTCAGATTTTTGTTTCTATGTTTTATGAGTAATTTTTTATTTAATGTCACATCTTTACCATGGGTCTGCTCCTTTATTTCTTTATCCCTGTATGTGTTAGACACTATATGCTAACAAATCCTTCCTCGCCTGTGGTTTTTCTGTGTGCAGATGCTTGCGGTCTGTCAGATGTGGCCCACGTGGAGGGTCTGCAGGAGAAATCCCAGTGTGCTTTAGAGGAGTATGTGAGGAGCCAGTATCCGAACCAGCCTAACAGGTTTGGGAAGCTCTTGCTCCGCTTGCCTTCCCTCCGCACCGTCTCTTCTTCTGTCATAGAGCAGCTTTTCTTCGTCCGCCTGGTGGGAAAGACCCCCATAGAAACTCTCATAAGGGACATGCTGCTGTCCGGGAGCAGCTTCAACTGGCCTTACATGCCTATTCAATAAGAAACTACATCGGTGCTTTTAAGGTCAGAACAGGTCCCATACCTCAAATCCAGTCATTTTAACTGCATCCGAAGCTCCCAGTTGTCTTAAACAGGGGAAAAAACTGCAAGTGGAGTAAGAAAATTACACTCCAATTTGCAAGAATATACTTAATTTATCATTTTCCTTTCTATCAGCCGCCATTTTCTGGATAGTGGAGCGGCAATGTGCGTTGGTGTGCACTGCGCCCCTCTGCGTCCAGACAGGAAATAAATGAACCATTTTGGAAATGTTAAACGATCTGACCCCACCGGCAGAATTTTTCCCTTGTTAGAGGTGAGATAATATTTTGTGGGAGAACATGGGATGAAATAACTGGTTCTGATGGACACTCTGGCAGTGTGGTGACTACTCAGTCTATGGCTTTTGGGATAACAAACGATATTTATTGGACCCTGTGTGTATATTTATCGTGCTTGTAAATTATGTTTTGGCTCCTTTTCCATATTTTATGTATTTTTTGCCCCAGGTAGTGAGAAAACTGCAGGGATTGTCTTGTGTCGATCTGTTATTATTTTATACCTTCCAGACATGGCACTTTGGACTTAAGGAACATTTCAGAAATATTTAACTCAGTATTGAAACCCAGCATCTACTGATTGATAACAGGTTTATCTGACTTAAACCTAGTGGAAACAAAATGGATGAGATTAGCGCTCTGTTTTAGTACGTTTTGTTACTTATTGTTATTTGTATTATCGGCATACAAATATAAATAGAGCGAAAAATATTTGAAAACTGCACTTCTCAAATTAGACTACACCAGTAATGCATTACTTGTTAAGTAATATTATTACTTTTAATATGAATACATGAATATTTCCTCAACTATTTTTGATTAATATGGCAGTAAATGTTAATTCTATTAATTTTCCATTTATGCTGATTTTGTCAAGTCATTTAATCTATATTTAATAATACATGTATTTACTTGGATCAAAAGGAACCCACACAGCATTGATGTAAATTTCTATCTTCCTTCCTGTTTCCTGTTACCTGATGTCAACATTTTATTCGAATTTAAGCCTGCGTGTTTTTTTTTTTTTTTTCTGATCAAATTCATTTGTTTTCATGCAGCAAAAACTTTTTCTCTTTCCTACCGTCCCTCATTTAACAAGAATGATAACAAATAAGAGGAGTGAATGTCTCATAGCTAATATCAGATTAACACTCATAACTGTTATGACAAAAGTAATGACATTACTGAATTAATAATTAATGCATTGCTGAACATTTCATTTATATATCCAACTTGTTTACATTGACTGTTTCAGAGAGATTTTAGAAGCACTGGGCCTCTTATATAAGTACAGTTTCTTAAGGAGATGAATTAACTGTACAGACTGCACACAGCCTCCATGATCAAATACAAAATGTTGTTCTAATTCATGCATTTATGAGCCCAGGCCACTTTATGGCACAATAGACCACTGCAGGGTATTGCTGAACTTAAAGTATGTGTATGTGAGTGTGAGCATGCGTCTGTGTGTGTGTGTGTGTGTGTGTGTGTGTATGCGTGTGAGCGTGAGTGTGTATTTGTGTTTACTTCTTTTTGACAACCACTCTGATGTACTGTGAAAGCATATTGGTTAACATGTTGGTACCGTATTAAATTATAACTCAAGATTTATAAATAAAGTGTATTTCGTTTATTTTGACATTTCAATTCTCTGTTGTTTATGACTGCCAAATAAGAAGTGTGTGTTTGTGTGTGACTGAGCACAAAGGACCAAACCAAACAGAGTTGTCTGGTTTTCTGGAGCCGCTTTTGACTGCATATACTCACTAATCAGGCATTTTAATCAAACTAATTGCTTGTGTGTGTCAAAATTTATTTTAATTTTCATCGTCAGCCTTATTTCAAAGACCCCCCTGTGGTAAAACCTTTAACTTCGATCCAGAGATACAAGATTTTTTTTTTTTTTCTTGTTTTTGCTCAAAAATGATCAATTTGATGTTGAGGTGGTGGTTGAAAGTTTGGGGATTTAATTGATATTGTACTTTATTTACAACTTCTGGATTAAATTATCATCGGAAATCATTGGAGAAGAATTAAAGCGCACTAAAATGTATTGAGATCGAATAGGAGCTAGATAAGACATGCACAAATGGTCATGTATGAAGTAGATTGTCAAAATAAATAACACCACGTGCTGCTTAAGCAGAACGTACTGTTGTAACTTAAGTGGAAATATAGATCCTGCTTAACAAACATTAACACTTTCAGCTGATAATAGTGGGGGAGAAGAGAGCAGAATAAAAATGCCTGGCTGTTCTGTCCTGTGTTGCCAGATTGAGAAAGACAGAGAGGATTAAGGCAGCTTCTTTGCTTCTTAGTGGACAGAGAGCTAATGAGGGGCCCCTGAGTGCTCTGTCACTACAGTTTACCTTGAGGAGGATGAAGCAGGGCGCTGGATGGCCCCTGGGTGCTCTGTGCCAAAGGGCCAACATAAAACAATAGAGCATTTTCCCACACACGTACAGACCCAGAAGAAGAAGAAGAAAATACCAAGGAGTATGGCTGCTCTGGTGGAAAAAAAAAAAAAATCACCTGAGATCCACGCAGGAGAAATACTGTTATTTTCCATTTTTTCTTTGCATGTATTTTTTTTTTCCCCTTTAAAGACTGGTTATAAATAAGACGGCGGCGCGTCTCTGCTGTTTGTAGGAACTGAGGAGGGATTGCGCAGAATGGTTTGGTTTCAGCCAATCAGCACTCAGGAGTGAAAGGGTAAAGCCAATCAGAGCGCTCACATCAGGCTTGCAGTTAATGTTTATGTACAGTGCCTGCTAATATTTACCTGGTGAGGACACATCAGCCCATAGACGCACTTTAACCACACGAAATAAAGCAGGTTTTCACTGTAGGGAAAAAAAAAAAAAAGAACATAAAAATAAAATTAAACACGAAAATTCCATTAAGGGTAAACATGTTCTTTTTGAGCTGATTTGTTACCATTATTTTCTCTTATTTAGTATATTATTTAAAGTGGAGAGTAGAAAAATTAGCTTTTTTAAATGAAGTTCTTTCATTACTTTTTTAACAAAAGAATGGAAAAATAAATAAATAAATAGAATATGTCGCTATAATTTCAGATAACACTTACTTCGGGACTAAACCATAAATTACATGGCACTTCCATCCTATAATAACATATGATAATGTAATTTATTTATAGCAGTTGAACTTTTTTCTCCTTCCCCGCTGCTCTGCGGAAATGCATGCGTCTCTTGGCTTCTCTGGTACCATTTTATTTTTCTGCATTTACAGCAACAGTTTCATCTCAGTCGAATGATCACATATAAAACTGGATTTTAGTAGTGCGTTATTTTTGCGTTGCACTGTTTTACTGCGCCTTTGTGATGACAGAAACTCACTTACAGCCTTAAATGGATCATGAGCTGCTTCACAACGCTCTCAAAAATCTAATTTCTAAGCCAATAATTACTTTTTACATTTTTGGATTTTATTTACTGTGGTGGAACATTCAGATTTACGTGGATAAAATTATTCCGACTTTATTAATTCTTGGATTGAAGTGAAATGGGATACTTTCAGTGTTGGTCCGTTTTTATTTATTTATTTTTACCCAAAATTATTTAACTTTTCTCTAGATTTTACTGTCGTGAGAACACCGAAGAACACTGAAAATCGCGTATTTATTTTATTTTATACTGTTGTAAAACGCAATCGTTAGTTCTTGCGTAAAAGTAGCTTATCACTTTTTTTTTTCTTAAATGGAAAATTACTTATTGTGGGACTCAAATCTGTCAATATCTGAGTCATGACAATGGAATAAAACTCCTTGTGTCGTATTAAAGTTTTCAACAAATGCTGGGGGAAAAAAAAAAAAAACACATGTAGCCTATTTTTCCCCCTTCTTTTCTTTTCTTTTTTCTGCGCGACAATTCTTATATTTTCACCAGCCCCTAACAGCGCCATCAACTTAGAAAGCAAACAAAAGTAAATAAATAAAAAATGCAAACAAAAAATAAACAAATAGAAAAGAAGTCATGACTAAAACGATGAAAGTAAAAAAAAAAAAAAAAAAGAAAAAAGAAAGTTGCAACAAAGTGCATCACAGATAGTAAGTTTATTCCAGTGGCAGCTTTTTATTTAGCTGTTTTACGAATTTTAAAACTTTTATAAATGAAATATATGAACATATTAGTCCCACTGTGAATTGCATTTGAGAAAAAACATATATTTTTTTTTTTTTTTTTAGAGTAACTCAAACGTCAAGAAAAAAAAAAAAAAAAGGTAAAACGTGTTGGGGGGGAAAATATGAAAAAAAAAAATCCTATAACCTGCAGGACTACTCACCAGAGTTCCTTTCCTAAATAATTGATTGAATAATATTAGAGTGCTCTTTATGTGTTTATCTGTGATCTGTGTACGTTTTTTATTACATGTTGAATGAGGAGAAATGTAAAGCACAGCAGTTCTGAACTTTGACCCGTTCAGGAAATTGTTCAACAATGAAATATACTGTAGGAAGGCTTAACTTAATACTTTTAATCAGCCTTCAGACTGAAGGTAAAACAGAATCCTGAATCCTCTTTTCTAAAAACAAAAACAAACAAACAAACAACAAAATGGTTCACAAAGTTGTTTTTTTTCCCCCCACTAGAATCTGACATTATATCGTGTGTGCATTAAGCCTTAAATTTGAAAAAAGCTGAAATAGGCACTTATTTGGATTCCTAAACAACTTTATTTATTTATTTTGTTATTTTGTTGGACTTACTTTATGTCCAGCAGAATAAAAGCAGTTTCATTGCTCAGTTTAATAATAAAAATAATAATACTCCATTTTTCTGTGAACTGGCTTTAAAAGAACCTAAAGACAAACATCTGAGAACCAGCTTCGTATTGTGACAGAAACCTGTTACAAAGCAGAGACATGGAGATCTGACCAGACCACACAGATCTCAGATCTCTGTATCTCTGTATCTCTGTATCTCTGTATCTATCTATCTATCTATCTATCTATCTATCTATCTATCTATCTATCTATCTATCTATCTATCTATCTATCTAT
>JAPQRP010000019.1:19027023-19053684 GCA_037367295.1 Apogon hyalosoma | reverse complement strand
ATATAGGCAAAAATGAGTCTTGAGTTTGTCTGCAAGTCTGTCATAGAGATGATTAACATCCCATGATGTACTGTGGTTTTACAACTGAGTACATGTGTTTAGTATTGGGCCCTGGCGAAGGCTCTGTGAAGTCTAAATACATTGGAGATGGCATCCTTTAAGATAATAAAGGATTTAAATCAGATTGCATCAATGCGCTGGACTTGTTTCCTGCTGTTGTATTGTTGCACTACTTACTTCCTGAACGCTGACAAGTGCCTTTTTGCAACAGCTCTTTTTGCCTATTTTTTGTTTTTCGTGTATTCCATTTTCATCCTTTGTCCCTCAACTTAGTGAAACACCTTCTACCAATTCAATTTTCCTCCACAAAATTACAGATTTCTCTTAATTTGAAGATTGTTAGGAACATTTGACATAATGTTAAGGTACAGGTCTATAAAATACATAAAACAGACCTTGCAATTTTTATTATTTTTTTTTTACATATTGTAGCTTTAAATATATCTTGCAGAAAAATATTACATATATTACAGGTTTTATCATTTCTTGACCAAACCGATAAAACATCATTGTTAAAATTAAGACACACAGATGAGATGACAGCAGTGTGATTTCTGCATGCAAGTCATCCACAGTTAATCACATTATAAATACATCTCAATGTTGATATCGTCCGACTGTGACCATCTGGCATCACGCTAATATTCACGGGGCACCTAGCATCCTTCGCTATCAGTGAGTCATTATGTGAGCCGTGGCACTGATGGGCATCCTGCTGCCCTGCAGCTCAGACAAAAAGGATGTGGTGAATGGAATGTTGCCAATGTATGAAGAGTTATTCATGTCACACAGACGTAGGAACACCATTTATGACATACCGATGTACGGGGTTAAAAAAAATGACCCGCGCTGGTGTGGATGATTTCCTGCCTGCTTCAGTCTGAAGATGAAATGCAATCCAGAACAAGAGGGATGGGGTGCTGCATCCCACACACATTTTCCTAATGTTTGTTTTAAGAAGCACAAGTTCATCCAAAATATGACAAACATGACACTCAGCGATAGCAAACATCAACTTTTTATCCTGTAATTCTGTAAGTGTAAGGTTAAATAAACAAGAACAGGTTAAGTGGAGGAACTATGGCATTTGACGCAATGTCATCCTCAGTGTTCTAAAAATCTGTAATTAAAAGAGGGATACATTTACATTTTTTTCCTATAAGACACTTATATTTAACAGCTGACAACACCAAGGTGACTGACTGTGGAACATTGATTTTAATCTGTTTTTAAGACCTCTCATTTATATTACCAGTAGAAAAGTCATTAAAAGTAATAAAACAGATTACTAACTACTTAGCTGTACACATTAATTACTTGTAGTGTATTATTCCATTTTATGACAAATGTATTGTGTGTTAAAGGCTGCAAATAAATACATTTCCATAAAGGAATTTATCATCAGTACTGATCACATTACTTTGTGGCTGTGTTTTTTGATGTAGCACTGTCAGTCTGAACATGAACATACAAACTAAAGCTCCGTCCCTTCACATGTGCCACAACAAAAAAGAAAAGAAATAAGCCTGGACAAAAGCTGAACTTCTTCGTGACATTAATCCCCCTCCCTACACCCACAACCCCACCGCTGCACCTCCCCACACCGTCTCCACTATCAGCTCATATTACCATCCACCTCTAATTGATATGAACAATAACAGAAGAAAGCTTGTTAATGGTGAACATAATTATCTCAGACAAAAGGCCAAACACCACAAATCACACTTTACAGCAGGAGTGAGCAGAAGGCGACGTCTGGGCTGCAGCCAGTGAGCGAGGAGAGAGATTTCACTGCAGATATCCATCTACCACCTGAATCACATTTCATTACTGAGCTGCTCATTAAACAGCCTACGAAAGACTCCAGTTTAACAACCAGTCACACAACATGACATTGTTTCAGATTTAATGTTCATGAAAATGCACAAGATTTAGGCAACATATTGTAATATCTTTGTCTTGTAATAGTGTGTAGAAATAAATGTAACACATAATATAAACTTATGTTAAAAATTCTAAAATTAATAATATACTTTAACCTATAAAAACCCAAACAGCCACAAATGACTAAAACCATCGACTGATCTAAAATGTTTAATACCTGCTGATCCACTAATCTTATCGATACATTTAAATAATAAATGTAAAACGCAGTCTGTCATCTTTTCATGGTCATCAGATATGACCCATTTGGATGTTCAGAGGCTCCGTAGTTACCGTGGAAACACCATCACGTTCTACAACATTGATTCACCAGTAAAACCCATGGAGTTGGATCAGTGACAGCGGTTGGACACACTGGGTTTATGTTTAGTTAATGATGTCTTTTGCTGAAAAAGTCACTTTTTCTTCAGTTTTCTCGGTTTTTGATACACTATCAACCTTAATCTGAGCTGTAATGAACATCCACATGATCAGTAAATTAAATGTAGGAAAATATCTGATGTTCACTGATAAAATGTAAAAAACAGAGGGTACTGTCATAATAAATGGCAATAAATCAATTTAAAAAGGCTAAATATACAGGAAAAAAAAACATTTTGGAACTGCCACAAAAGTAGCACTGGGTCTTTATGGGTTAAAAGGGCAAGTTCTAATATTTTTAGCACAAAAAAATTTGCTAAAATTCAACAGGCTGTGAAGATATAACAGGCTGGATATCGAACAAGTCATTGTATCATCCTCCTTGGGTGTCTAATGGTGTTATCATGCTAACCAGTGAGCTCTAGCCTGTCCTGTCCTGAAATACCACAAGTCTAGTCCAACATGGTAACGCTGCCCAGGGGGAATATTCATACCTCTTCTCAGTCATGTGGAAGGACAGGTAGTCTTGGAGTGGAACAGTAAACACAACAGTCAACAGTAAAAATGATTGCTGAAGCTCTTGGCAAGCAGCCATTATCACCCCCAGCTGCTCCTGGCAAGAAACCACACTCTGCAGCGAAGAAAAGAAGTGATAGAAATAGAGGTAAAAGAAAAGATGGCATTAGTGTTAGTGAACAGCTCTTGGCAAGTAGGGTTGTAGTAGTTAAGAAACACAAAATAAAAATTCAAAATTAAGTTACTGAAACTACAATAAGAAATGTAGCACACAAAAAAGAGATACAATGAAAAATCCATTTTGTTTTTTTTGTTTTTTTTCCCAGCAATGTTAATAATCAAGAAAAAACTTACTTAATATCATTAGCTTCATAGCATAATTGTCTAAGTCATATTTTGGGCTAAATTGTAATATCTGCAGTGTTAGTAAAGTTACACCGATATCACAGTTTGGCCAAAAATATGATTTAAGCAATTATGCTATGAGGTTAGCGATACGAGGCATTTAATAAACAATTGTTTTGTAAATCATACTTAATGTCATATGTTTTTTCTCTCAGCGTCTACAAAACAAGGCTCATTTAATTATTAAAATGAACACTACAGCTCCAAAAAGAAATTGCATTGAAAATAGTCAAATATGCAAAATAAAAATAAAATATCTACTTGCCTGTAACTGTCAAACTAACTATAATCAAAAATAAGCTGTAAGAATAACTTAAAAGGAAAAATTCACAATATTTAAATCTGTTGATGAATGAAAGAATTAAGTAAATGTTGAATTTGCAATGTTTCTTCTAGACTAGTAAGTTGGCAATGTAGAGATGCCTTATAATGGTAGCTAATAGTTTAATGTAGGCCATTTATGTCCAAATAAACCAGACTTTGAATTTTTTTTGGACTATCCAAAGCAGATCTTTAGTTTTGACAACACAAAACTTACAAAAGAAAAACAGTCCAAATAGTGTTGACGTGTTTTTAGTTTGAACACTATAAACACCAACGTTAAAACTCTCTAGTAAAATACTGCCCCCCTCTGTTGATAGCTGCAGTTAATTTTTGGATTTTAATCTTACAAATTGTCCCTTTAAGAAAATTAAAATGATAGATATGCTATGTTCGATATGATATCTATTAGAACCACTCAAGAGTCTCCTGTGGATGCCAGAGCTTTTCATTAGGTACATTGCTTTCAGTTCTAAATGAACTGACTCCAGCATGTTTTAGATGTTAAATGAGGTAGACAAGGCTTAAATCCTCCACTGCGTTGATAACTGGCTCTCAACTCGCTCTCTCTTTCTAACACACTGCTGAGAGGAGGAGGGTTAACTATCAGCTATAATGTGTAAGTGAATATCAGCCCACCACCCTCCCCCTCTCCTCCGGCTTCTCTCCTCACACTCCCCCACTCCCACACCCTCCTCCCGCCCCTCCCAGCATCCCCTGCTTCCCCTGCTGCTGTTGTTGGGGTGGTCTCTGCTTCTGCTGTCACCAAGCCGCTGGTCTTTCAGTCGTCCTGCTCCTTCCCTCCCTCCCTTTTTCTTGCCGCTCTCTTAGGCGTCACAAGATTACTGAGGCAGTGCTGACATCTCTATCAGCCTGACCTAACACTCTGCCCTTTTCCTCCCTCCCCTCCTCTCCTCCTCCTGCGCTCCAGGATCCATCACACTCTGCTTTGAGCAGCTCACTACAACTCATGAAAAAATAAAAAAGGAAAACAAAAACAGAGGAAAAAAAAACAACTAAATTTTGCCTCTCCAGCAGATGAAATAAACACATTACTGCTGCCAGTCTTAGACAGTAATTTAGATAAGACTGTTCTAAGTCTCTAAGTCTTTCACAGAGACGTTTCCAGGAGGTATTTCCAGAGCATCCCTGTAGTTTAGTTGGCTAAGGTATTACTTACTGCAATATGCCGCTGTGATATTCCTTTTCTGTCTTTTACAATACCTAATGTCTCTATCAATAATGAAGAGAAGATAAATAAGTGTTTGTGACAAAGATAAATGGGACCGTGAAAAGAGATTTCTTATTGAAATAAAGTTAATGACAGGTAACATTTTCTGGTCAAAGTAGTAAATAGAAAATGAAAGAAAGTGTGAAGTGATTATCAAGCAGGGATGGAATCCTTTACGTGGTTTTGTTGACCTCTATAATCATGGTAATTACTGGATTTTATTGGTCTTTTAACATTAGAGCTGATGTTTAATACTATTAATGTAAACATTCAAGTATGGAGATGTTTTGGATAGAGAGATGAATGAAACCCTGTATTTTCCCTTCAGACTTGTTATGTGTCTTTTACTGCATGGTGTTTATGACGAGCCGTCTAAAAAGAACACCAAGGACAACAATTCAGTGTACATCAGTGTGCGCCTGCATCTCTCACAGTTACTTTAACATCATCAAAACAGAGCTTGCACTGTGAAAGTATGAGGGCGATACAAAATGTTCAAACATATAAGCTAAAGAATATATATATATATATATATATATATAAATCTTTATCTGTTAAAGATGTTTATATCACAGATGCAAGGGTTGAAGGTTTTTTCATTTAAAACTCTCACAATGATGACAGACTACTATCTACGTCAATATCTGACTCATGCAAAACACAGGCTCATGGATCAGCGCCGATATATTAACTGAATGCCTTGTCCCCTTCCCATCTTGTATTGTCCTGCTGCTTGTGTGTCTGCGTGGATAGGACTACTATTGGTGGTCAGTCCCTCAGTCCCTCAGTGGCTTAAGAAAAACAAATGTCTGTAATTTTATTGTTCTTACTCAATGAAGTGATTTCAAGTCCAGTCTTTTCAGGCATATGACTGGTTTCTCTTTTCATAAGTTATATTGAATTTCCCTGGCTGAATGATGTCTTTGGTTGCTGGCTGCATTCATCCAATCACCCCCCAGTGTTAGCTTTTAAGATTTGTGAGGGGAATGATTTTCATCTGCAAACAAACTGCTGTTCTTGATAGAATTCCTTCATCAGACCAGCCTGAGTGTTGTTATTAAGCAACCTAAAATGACACAGTCTGCAGGGGGGCCTGCCAGTGGAAAGATGCTGTCCATTAGCTGTCAACAATGACCACTGGGCCTACCCTCCCATGGGACTGGCAAGCAAGGCATCGTCTCATCCCGAGTCTGGCTGAGAGATCACACAGGCCCCATTGTCTCAACCAGCCTGGGGTCTTATTGTAGCAGCGCCTCTGGGAAAGGACGAGCCTGCACGTCCGTGGTCTGTTGAAGAATGGGCTTTCTCCAAGCTAAGGCCACGAAAACTGTAAGGGATAAATCTAGGGGAACACAGAGAGGCTACGGAGTAGATTTGGAAAAGGGGCACCCCTTCTTAGACAAGTTTGGAGTCCCCATCCAGACCTCCCTCTCCCTCTAACTCTCCCAATGCTGACCTCCCTTCTCCACCTCTGTTTAATAATGCCTGGGCCTTGGTCATTATTTTGGGCAGATGGAGACGGGGGCAGGCAGTGAAAGGAGCTGGTGTCACTCCTGAGGAGAGGATGGTAGGGATGACAGAGAAGAAAAAGCGAATCAGAGAAAAGATCAAAAGCAGAAGCTCGCCTTTCACTCGCCTGAAAGCACTAAAGAGGATAAGGAACGATCGGGCCTGGGGTCTCCTGTCCTCTCTGGCAATTAGACTCAGCTGATGGAGAGAAAGGCGTGAATGGCAGGGTTCAAGGCCCTCTCTAGGGCTCACACAACGGGAAGGAGTTTTTTCCCCGACGCCTCCTTTATCTTCCTCTCCTTTCAGAGTGTCAGAAATGCAGCTGAAATATCTCTCCAAAAAGACAGCACAATCCCCAATGCCAAACCTTAATCACGGTGGCTGATGAGATTGAGAGGGGGGGCGTTTGAGAGAAAACACACATTCTTTTCACAATTCATCTTTACACTTTATATGAGGCCAGGATTCAAGGGAGGTGTAGTAGGTTTACATGTGATAATTAAATTGAACAAATAAGAGTCCATATTTCTCCAGACAAGATGGCATATTACGTCCTAGGTACCTAGTTAAATGGCAATGAACAAGTACATCTTATTGTGTTTTTAAAATGCATTATTAAAAAATCTGAGGCTGTTTTCGAAGGCTTAGAAAGCTCATCTGAGATGAAAACCTTTTTACTTCCAAGGTAAATAATTTTAAACAGACAAAATGCACACAGCGAAATTAAAAACTATAATACAGTATAACTAATAGAAATATGATTTAACAAAAAGTATATAAAGAACTAGCAAACATGAATCAGTAGACTCATATTATTAGGCTCCAAGTCCCTGCCATGAGTCATTTGCACAATGGCTTGTTCTGTTTCAGACAATTTAGTATTCATTTTTTGACTAGAGAGCTGTCTTGGGCATGGCCACAGCAACACGTCCCATAGGAACCTATTACCATCCTCTACATATGCAAGAGTTTCAATGGGCCGTCTATCATCCTCACAAAGGGACACACAGCTTTTGCTTCAATTTTAACAGCTTGTCATAAAAGGCGCACAGGGGATTTCAATTACGCAGGTCATCAGAGAGTGAAGAAACAGTATTTAGGTCACACAAATTTAATTTTAACATAGATACTTTGATAAAGGTCATAGAAAATCCAGCTGAAAACCAGTTGAATTGAGTGTAGCTAAGGAGCAATTTGACACATGAAGACAATGAATAAAGAAAAACTAAAGTGGGGTTTGATCCTTTGTTTTAGAAGTAGGTTTGTCTGCAAGTCTGTCATTCAAAGGTTTATTTAGGCCTAACAGTGTGGACCCCAGCCCATAAAACCTGTGCAGACACACCTGTGGTGGAGAGTATAAAGACCCTGGTCTGAGGTGAGTCAGACATCCGGCTTCCAGGAGTCTCCACTACCACCAGACCAACGGAGCCTGAGGATGACTTCCTCTGCCAGTCTGCTCCTGTTGGTCCCAGATGAGGATGATACTGTTGATATCACCACCAGGATTCTGACCTACAGCAACACCTCCAGACAGATCCTGCTGGAAGAAGGCCTGCTGGGTCAAACAACCAGAACCAACAGCAAAATGAGGATCCCTCAAAGTATTAAGTAGTGACTTCAGCTACTATGAAGAGCGGAAGGTCAGATATGCCATGCAGGCCTTCAAGAGCAAAACCTGCGTACACTTTGACCCCTGTCAGAATGTTTATGACTACATCAGCATCACGAGCAAACCTGGATGCCTCTGCTCTGGGTAAAAGAGGAAGCAGACGTGTTCTGTATCAACAGGCTGGGCTGCCTCTACCCCGGCATCATCCAGCATGAGATCAACCTCGATCAGGAGTGACTGCATCAAATACATCAAGATCAACTGGGAAACATCTACTCAGGGATGGCCTTCAACTTCCAGAAACATGAAACCAACAACCTGGACACTCTCTATGACAATGTCTCCATTACCCCCATCCTTGACCCCAAAGTCCAGATCGGTCAGAGAAAGGACTTATCCCTCTGGAACATCACAAGATCGAACTGCTCTACAGCTTCCAAAGTCAATACAGCTGAAACCTTCTGACCTAAATTATAATTTAAGAAAACAAGGTGGCTTAATGACAAATGCAATTTCCTGCCCAGACAACAGAATGTTAAATTATAAGAATTAATGTGTCCAGGACTATTTTACTATTAGCCACAAAAAAAAAAAAAAAAAAAATTAAAGCAGCGCAGATCAGTCTTTGTTACTCTTTTGTTTCCACTCATGAATCGTAACAAAACGGATAAAATGATCTTGTCTGGTTTTCACTGAGGGGATGCTATGCTAAAACTATTTTTTTGCCGAATACCGTAAAACAACAGCACACAGTCAAATGTGAACCTTTGCTTTGTTCCAAAACACCACTGGTCCACACTGATGTACCATGTTACAAGGACTCATTACTAAGACAACATGCACCATAGTTAAATTAGTGTCTCACAACATTATGCCATACAGCAATTTTAGTAGCAAATGTGACATTTATTTACCTCTTTTTATAGGAATAGACTTCAGTATGACAGCTGTTACAGACATCATTAACATTAGTTTTTGGGTATTTTTACAGGGATTATTAAAGAAAAGATATACATTTTATTGTTACATTTTCTTAGAGATGTAGTAAAATCATCTTCCATTTAATGACACTGAGTTTCTGTAAGAAATACAATTTTCTTTTGATTACTTATGAGAATCAATGTACCTTGCCTCATGGAAAAGCTAGAAACAAAAATAAATATGGCAACAGACAAAATATTACCATAAGTCATTTAGTTTGTTTGTGAGATGTTAGTATGTACAGATCTTCACAAGATGAATATCTCATTTGTATCACAACTTTTCAAACATTTAGTCCTCAAAGTAAATTTTTTATTAACTTTCAGATATTTAAGTTTCGTAAAATGAGTAAAGTCAGAATTTCCTGTTTCCTGAGAACACATTAGTAAGCAAAACACCTACAGAGGGCCAACTTTGTGTCAGAATCTTGGTCTCTCTCCCAAACCCATTTTTGATCTGATCTGTCAATCAGAGCCGTCAGCTGTTCGTACCCTCAGGCTCTTGTAGATCAGCAGCTTTGATGCCGCTCTGCTTCGGGACGACAGAGTCGCACCACAGCCTCTGGGCTTCAGCAAAGCCAGTACAGACTGTGTCTGTGATTTACCTGGACAGACTCCCTGAGGGGTTGTTAACACTGTGGGGGGTGGGGGGGTCACACAGGGTCTCCACATGGCCAAAATCAAGCTCATTACTGAGACTACAAACAACTAATGACTTTTGAATATGAATGAAACAACTGTGATCAATCATTTTTAAAAATCACGATGAAGTATGTCAACAGTTGATGCAGATCACCACGTTATTCCTTGGATGACACCGTCCTGACATGACTTAATATGAATGCACACATGGACTTTGTGTTTCTGCTCAGGTAAATGTCACATTATACACAATTAAGCATACTTCTAGTACAACTACTTTACTTTTTTTAATCTGTTACCATTCAACTACTGCACATTGTCCTGCTTGATTGCACACAGCTACTCACACTTTAGTGGAAAGTTTGCTGGTGTGAATTGTCTCATACCGCACATGCCATTTTGCTGCACTTAATATTATGTACATTACTGGAGTGACAATAAAGTTGAGAACTTTATCTTCTCTTTATTTTTCTTTTGTATTTGATGTTTGTTGTCTTGTGCTGCTGTACATTTGAATTTCCCCCTTGAGGGATCAATAAAGTATATCTTAACTACACTCTGCTGTTTTTAAGAACATTTTTTTTTAACTTACCAGTATAATCCTTTGTAGTTACCACACTTGTTTGAAAAATATGAAGCCCTAGTCAGCAGAAAAGTAGCTTGACACAAACACTGGAACCAGTAAAAGACAAGTCTGTTTCTAGACTTGATTATTTCTAAAATAGTCCCTCATTGTGACCATATAAAATCTCGATCATGTTAAGTTGGTTAGCTTTGGAGGGGCAGGTTATCCATTTCCCATGTTTTTCACTGTGACTGTGGTTTGGTTTGTCAACACCAGAGAACTAAGAAATGGATCTTAATGACAAATGCATTTGAATATTCTGAGTTGCTGCTTTTTTGTTAGTGAAATAGTAACTAATTCTAGAGAAAATAGTTATTCCAATTCTATAATGTTGGCATACAAAAATACATCTCATGTTTTGTTAAATCATCTCAGCTTGATCTGAAAGTTATGTTGGCAATCAGTCAGGATGACGTTCTTTAGCAAATCTCTCAGTAAAATTAGTATACATGCATAGTGATATTTTGAACAGCAATAAATGTACAAAATTAGCTGTCATCAGCCAGTATGCAAAAAGAAGCTTAATGCTGCTCACTGGTACAGTTATACTGAGATCCAGTTAAACACTATGATGCCCATTAGTTCCCATCATTCTGTACACATACCCAGAAAAGGACTTGAGATAGTTATTAATGACTCAATAAAGACTGTTAATGGATAATAATGGACATTCACCTCCTCTACAGAGCTTCATAGTCAGCACCTCTCTCTGCGCGCACACACTCAAACACAGCTGAATGTTCTCAGGTCCAATATTGAGTTTTAACAAGTCTTTTGAGACCGATCAGTCGCCGTATTTGTGGCTCATCAGAATGCATGTGCCACATCACATTAGTCCCCACGTGTGAACCGTGATTTTACTTTGTAATTTTGAAGGTCTCGCTGCTTATACATATTCATGCTGAGCCTATAAGTGTCAAATTGAGATGTCCTTCCAGTGTCCTTGACAGCGGGTTATTAATATTGAATACCTAAGTCAACATTATAACTAGATGAAGAGATATACAGGTCATCGTCTGCCACATTCTCCACCCCCTTTGTCCTCAAGACAATTGGACAAATCATCAAATTATTTTATAAAGTACAGCACTGTGTAAATGTAACATAAAGCAGTTCTAGGATTTACAGTTAATTCCTTACATGAAGTGTCTTACAATGTATTTGCCAAACACTGAATGTTAAAATAGTTAACACATCAGTTAAAGCCTAATAGTGACATCTTGAGTATTTAATCAAGTCACTTGTGATATAAGGCATACTACTGTTTAGTTTTTAATACAAAAATTAGGAGATTTTTATTGTATTTGAGAGCAGATTTACTACAATTTAAGTCATTTCTCTTTAAGAAGCTGCTAACTGAGAGCCCACGCGCTCTGCCTAAAAAGCCATAAATCCCAGGGTATTACTCTGAATGCCAACATCTTAACTATTCCAGCTCTGCAATCCCTAAATTGGTGCGGGTGTTGTTGCTTGTGGCTGGTTTTAAAATCCTCCTCCTGCACTCTGCAGCCCGGTACCGGAGGTTTGTCTGGCTGTTGTGCTTGATAGGATGCTGGCTGCAGGCATCTCGTCACAGCAACTGAGAGGAGGTCGTGAAGGTCCTCCTGCTTGTGGCGACGCCCAAGGGCCATCAACACAGCGGGGAGCCCGGGTGCCGGTGAGGTCTCGCACAGCCTCGCCTCACTTCATGAAAGCCTAATGAAGAGAGGAGCTCAGAAACTGTGCTGTTAGACGCCCACAATCCTGCAGCACAGCAGCACAGAGGGGATGAATACAACCGTACAGGGGAATTAAAAGGAAAAGACACAGAGCTGAGACAGAGACGCAAACACCGATTCAAGATTTTGCACTGTGTGATTGTGTTCATTTATTGCTGTAAGATATTAGAGACAAAAAGTCTTCAGAGGTTGTCATTAATAAATAAAGTGTGTACAGGTCTGACCCATTCCCGCTCACAAGCAAAGGGTAAAACACCATGTACAGTTCAATGCGTGCATATGTGGGAGCAACCAAAAACAAACTAAAAGCAGTTTTGTATGAAGCCCATATTGTAACATCCAAGTAAAATTAGTCAGTCAACACTATTTGCACATCTACATATGGCAATGTGTATCCTGGAAAAGTAACTGCAGTCTGAATGTCATCAGTTATGTTTAAAACCAAAAAGACTTTCTACTTGAAAACATATGTAAAAAGATGAACCTTTACTGTTAACCCAACATTTATATTATTATATTACTGTTTTAAATGGTGAGTAATACATTTTGGTACATACATCTTCATATCTGCTATTGTAAAATTATGAAAATATACATAGAAATGTTACATTCTTCTCATATACATTCAGAAAATACTTTGGAGAGAACAAGGGGCTATGGGTATTAAATAAAGCAGCTTTTGATTTAAATTCTGAAAGAATAAACTGTGAATAGAAGAAAAATATACAGTCTTTGCAAATAATATTACAAATCCAGAAATGCACAGATAGATCCATTGAACAAAACTGTTATAAAACATGATAAAGTAACCTCCGTCTATCAGGGATGTCAGGGTCTTTGTCTTTGGTTGAAATATTGTAAAAGTGCTGGTGATATGTGCAGCATGGAGTGAAGCGTCACCACAGTTAAGATTTAAACCTGCCACACACCCCAGAAACCAGCAAAAAGTGAGACTCGGCAGACCTCCAGCAGTTTTCACATCCTCTGGAAGAAGCAGCATCGGGTCCGTTTACAAAACACCTCGCTCTACAAGATCTTCTTCTTCCTGTTGCCTCTCATCTCACTGTACTGGACCTGCAGAAAAAAAAAAAAAAAGTACTCACACAGCACCAAAAATGTAATGTAAATCTTTATGACATTTTTTTAGTTCACCTCGCAGTGCCTTTGGTCAACAGGCACTACAAAACAAATAATGTCATCTCTAGAGTCGTGAGAGATGAATTCCTGCTCTTACTGAGGATGATTATAGTTGTTGGAGACAGAATAACAACAGCCGGCAGAGAAACTATAGTCACACTCACTAAAAACTGTGGCCCAAGGGTCTCGAAGAAGACAAGGAGAGAGACAAACGGGGTCAAATAGCTTAGAGAGAGAGAGGACAGAGACAGAAGGGGCAAAGATGAGAGGAGACAGAGGGTAGAAAAGAGAGAATGACCATAATGGAGGGAGTGATGCAGGCGAAGAAGACCAGAACAGAGAAGGAAAAAGTAAAAGAACCGAGCGTGTGTGCGACAAGATTAATATTGTGGGAAATTCTATAATTAAACAAAGGCTTAAACTGCTCGTTCTCTTTCTGTTTGGATACAAGTTGCAGTGCAGTGACATATTTTGCTCTTCATCAGGTTGACGAGTTCACTCAGGAGACACCAGCAGCAGCAGCGTGTCCTGTTGCAGCCTGGGAACAGCCAGCGCTGCAAAGCTGCTAAGCAGCAGACCTCCACCAGGGATGTATCATGACCAAAACACAACAGAAATTATACAGGGCTACATAATTATACAGACGAAGCTAATTATACAGAAAACAGCAGAGAATGCCTGGGAGTTGTTGTAGTAAGATGCAAAGCTAGAGGGCTCTGGGATTTTGGGCTTCCTGGCCGGCTGATCCGGCGGGGCTTACCTTCTGCACATCTGAAGGCACCCTCATCAGGAAATCAAGCACTTCATTGTTGTCAATGCCGTATGGGTTCCGTAATTTCTTGGTGAATTTATTGATACCTAAAACAGAAATTCACACCAACATATCATTAACAGTAGTCCCTCGTGGCTGCGCTCTTTGTTTCCACACAAACAAATATCTGCATGCTGTTGAAAAAAATTTGCTTCAAGTGCTGTTTGGCTTTTTTTACTTTCACTTTTTCCATGATGAATGAGTCGCAATTACACACTTGCTTTACAACTCAGTAAAATCCACTATCCTGAAAGACTTTTAACAATGGGATATGCTTCAATTTATACATCAAAACCATTTCAGGAATGAATGGTATAGAAATAAAGAGAAAAAAGAAGGAAATATTCTGTAGAGACCTCATGAATTATACAAAGACTGAAGATAGAAAATAAATTAAAAAAATTAAAGAGAATGTATGATGTGGAGGAAAGAAGAGGAGAGTGAGATATTTTATGAGATGAACAATTGAAGACAAGCAGATGGCAGTGTTTGAGACTCACCCCATATTAAAACTATGTAGCGTAGCGGGATGTAGTATGTGAGGATTGTTGCGATGATGAAGATGAAGAAAGCCAAGCAGGACAGGAACGGCACGGACCAGTTGAATGTACTGACAATTTAAAACCATAAGTGTCATAACCAGGATATCTGTTCCAGTTTATAGTAACTTCTAACTTTACTGAGTGACAGTGTGCAAATAAAATATTGTGCTATTAATGAATATAACAAATATTTCAGGCTTTTCTCATTTATATTAAACAATAATAAGGCTAATTTAAATTACAATTTAAAATATTTAGTACACTGTGCAAACGTGTAATTCCATACTATAATTATAACAACATAGGAAACGGTCAGTAAATTCTAAAAACATATTTAAATGTAATGAACTGTAATTGTGAAAGCGTTTTCAATTCTTACTTTTTAATCCTCTCCCCAAAGCTGGCGATATCATCCAGGAGGTTTTGCAGGGTAACAATGGTGTCTTGGACCATGTGGATTTTCTCTATCAGCCCTTTTCTCTCCGACTCCTACACCAGCAACAACACAAACAAAAACCGCTGCCTGCAAAACTCAATTTACCAAAAAACTGCAGGTGCGTGTTTGACATGTGTATTTTCCCATCTGTTGAATGAACCAAATTGAATGCCACATTTTTGCAATTTTTTTTCCCTTTTTTGTTTTAATTTTACTGAGGAAATTATGTTTTCTTGTCTCACAAAATGACAAATGTCTGATCCGTCTTTATGAAATAATACAGATTACATGCATCATTAACGCACCTAATAAGTCACACACAAACCATTGGATTCCCACTTTTGTGTGACAGCATATAAACTGTAAAATGTAACATTTTTTGTGCTCTCTTTTGAATCAGGTTTGCCATTATTTATCACTATTAGACGCGTAGAAGGTTTTTTTTAGATGTGGTTAAATACAAACAAACAGAAATCCTTTGTGTATAAAAAAGTATTATTTATTACTGAGATAAAGTCCAGTTTTTCTTGATTTTATTTAGTTTTTATTTTTGGTGTGTACCCTAAAGCCTTAAAAAAAAAGGTGAATCTAACAACATGTTAAATTTCAGGAAAAACTGTGCTGATATTCTTTTTGTTGTAATAGTAATGCATACACAAGTGTCTGAGTAAGAAACCAAATGCTGAAACAGACCGATTCAAAGTGGCTCTGGAGAAGATGGCAGAAAAATGTGAATGTGAAGGCAGATATCTTAAGAGCGACTTTGAAAAAGACTTTTTGAAGTGAAGGCTCTTCAGAATGGGACTGGACTTCACATTATGAAAGAGATGAAGTGCCGTTCTCAGGCTAGTCCAGATCCCAGGAGGAAAAGAGGGCTTTAAAATAAACAACAGAGACCAGACACTCTGAAGATCCCTGGACTGAGAGCCAGAATCAGGCTGGGCTTCGGCCCTGCGTCCACATCAAACACAGACAGACTGGAGGAGGGTTACAGGACTGAAGAGAGGAGCCGGGGTCTGCGGGGACGGAGGGGAAGCCGCAGTGGGTTCTGGGAGATTGTTTAATGGCCAAAACCATGGTCTTTGTCACTGTGTGATCTCAGTGATATACGATGTTTGAATCTGTACAAAAGCACAGACTTATCTTTATCTCTTATCCTCCAAAACTTAGAGGAAAAGCCTGGAAAAGACAGGCCGGACTGTGAGACAACATACAGGGCTGCAGTGTGAACCAACCTGTGATATTCCAGCGGCACCATTGTGAAATCCTATTCAGTCTGTAAAACTCAGATGTACAAAAACGTAGCTTTATCTTAATCAAGTATAAATCAAAATAACCTACTGTGGTGAACGACCTTGGGGTCATCTTCCCACTGAGACCAGTATGAGAATCATTTTGAACCAGACCGCACAGATCATTCAGAACATTTACAATCAACCGCTGTCATTCTGAAGAAATATTTCATTGCCTAAAAGCATGGTAACACTTTCAACACCAACTTGCAAAATGAGCTTTAAAAAAGCATGTCTAAGTGCTGTCATTAGTTCCATATTGATGGTATTATATGGTGTATTAAGCTCAGGGACTTTCCCAAATGCAGCAGAACCTTTTTCCCCGCCCCTGTATTAGCATATGAATGTGTTGTGACATGTGGAAACAGGTTGATGAGGTCTTCATTAAGCCCAAATGTCTCTGGCAACCAACAAGTTTACAAAAAAAATACAACTAGTGGTTGTCAGGAGCCATAATCAGAAGATTTAGCCAAGAATCAAGAGTTTAACATCATCAAATTACAAACATGTTTGTCAGCATTAAACAGTAAACCCCCTGTTTCATCTTTCCTTCAGCATTTGGAGACTTATGTTTAAAGATTTACACAGGTTAACAAAGAACTGTGAAAATAAGTAGTTTGCACATGTACATACCTTCTCATCATCCTCGTCTTCCTCTGCAACGTCAATATTGTCCTAAAAAACATAGTGATGCAGAGGTGAGGGTGACTGCTAGATTTCCAACAATGGAAAAAAAGACAGTGTCCTTTTGAGCTCAGGACTCTGTATTAAGTCAAACATGCAGGGTTCAGTGGTGACCCTGAGGTCGGCCGCAAGAAACTGTCACACTCTGCACCGTCAGATGAGTGACAGGCCACGTTGAGTCTTCCCACAACACACAAAGGCAACTAGAGGTGAAGAAAATTGAGATCGCTGTATGAAGCTTTACTGCAGCATGCTTGCAGGAAACATCACGTAAGTTGGTTGTTCAGAAGAAAATCAATTGCTTAAGGGAGCTTATTGATTTTTCAAACTAAAGAACAAAACAATTAAGCAATGATTCAAAGTTTTTTGTCATACTGGATAGTGCATTTCAGACACTGACCCCTAATCTGCATGAATGATTCAACAATGAGGGAAATAAGAGCTCAAAATATTTGAATCCATCCCACCTAGCTGGCTTGAGTTTCAGTTCCAGATTTATTTATTAAAGCTGCAGGAGCAGAAATAAGAGGGGGAAAAATGCAGAATCTGAAAATACACACCTTCTTTCTGTAGCTCTCTCCTCTCTGTCCAAATTAAAAGATTAAACATAAATATACATGAGCAGAGAATGAGCAGCTCTACAGAGTCAAGCCTGAGCAAATCTTAACAGTGACCAGAAATTACAGCTGTCAATCACATTTATCCCCTTACCTGTATAAAAACACCCAAGACAAAGTCTGCATCACTGGGTAAATTTACTATAGCCATTTTCGACAGGAATGGGCAGAATTCTTGTTTACTCTCAGAGCATTTTAATTATAACACGCTGAACAGTAATTATGGGGTTTTTACTCAGTGATGCCTGAAAAACTATCAAAAACTGTAAATATTTTGAGTTTAATGTTGAGTGATCCAGATTAATTGATTTATTTAGGTATTTTTACAATGAGTTCAGTTCATTGTTATTATATGAACCTTTAACATAAAACTTTCATAAACTTATTTACCAGTATTTGGGTTTTTCTGCCTTTTAGATTAATGATTAGTTGACTAACTATGAAAATAAGCTGCAGATTAAGCAGTTGTAAAAACAATAGTAGTTAGTTGAAGTCCTTATGTATAATATAATAATTGAATTATAATACTGGATTTGATTTGATGATGTTATTCCAAATGCTCTTATTTTATTAATTTCATTTAAGCATACAGTTGTACATGATAACAAAGGCTATTGTTTCACCCAGCTGGCCACTCTTGTGCTTTCTCTGGCTAGTTTAGGGTTCAACACACCATCTTTGATTTAATACTATTATTATTATTATTATTATTTATTTTATTATTTTTTTTTACAAAGAGAGTGGTTAAATTGAAAAAAAAAAAGAAAGAAAAAAAGGCTCGGTCTATTTCAGATTAATGTAGCAACAACTACAGACCAATTACAGTCAAGTCGATGATTCAGGACAATAACCAAAAGTGGAATGAAAAAAATAAAGTGGTGTTAGCACGGCAAAAGCACCGCGAATTAGCTTAGACTATAATGATATGTTGCTTCTGTCTATTCAGTGAGTATTCTTGCATTATGTGGTATTTTATTGTGTATTATGTGGCTCATTGCAGCTGGTTGCTATGGAAACAAAGCAACTTTTAATTATGAGAAGAAAACCATAGACGTGATAGCCTCTTTGGACACAAAAAAAAAAAAAAGAAAAAAAAAATAGACTCACCAGGTCTTGAGTGTTAGGACTTTTGTGGATCTGGATATATTTCCATGAGATGAACAGGACCAAGAAGAGGGGCAGCATGTAAAACTCCAAATTCCACACTGTCACGACAAACACCTGTGGGTAGAAGGCCAAGGAGGTCAGATATCAATGAGGTCAGACACAACAGGGGTGGGTAAAGGATAAAACAAACTGTTCATCATTAAGTCACATCTAAAGACATTTTCAATACTTCTGATTCCCCGCTAGCTAAAGGTTGATCCGATTTGGTATTGATTACAAAACCAATGGTCAAGCTAATGAAGGCTACCCCACCACTATCAAAGCCTTGTTTCCTACGTATAGTAATTCTTGTGCAGGGCTGTCTGCTCAGTTGGACTGACTGTCCCTCCACCCCCTGCATATGCATTGACATTAACAACGTTAGTCTAATTGCTCCGTGTCTCTCATCTTGTGTACATTAAAGCTGACCGTGCCATTCAGTGCAGCCATAGGGAGTCTGTGTGCGAATGTCATTAACATCCACAATGGCACTTATGATGCACATTCCACCTGTGCGGATCAGGTAAAATAGATAAGAGGATAAAGAAACACGGCCTGTGATGTCTGAATTGCACGACTAAATGGAACTATAAAATAATCCTGTCACAGAGGCAGCTCTGGCCAAAATGGCTCTGAGCCAAAAAGCGTGGGGTGAGTTTGCATGTTTTTATATGCTAATAAAAATAGAAGTGAACATCTGGTAAAGACATCACTCTCCTTTGAGGCACCAACTGACATAAAAGATGGCAATCCCCCACCAACCCTCCACCAACACTACCACCATCGGCTTTAATGTGCAAAAAGCCAAGCACGCTCTTGTCTGTGTTATCGCAAGCCAAAATAGGGCCTGGGAGAGGAGATGAAACCAGTTCCTCACTGAAAGGGTTATGTTTTATTAGTGAGGACTTTGTAATGACTGGGAGCACTGGAAAGAAGGGAAAGCCAAGTCACGCTTTGGTGGAAATGTATACTCAGTCCATAAAGATTGTGATAATTGCAGCCCATTTGAGCTTGAGAGGCGTTACACAGGGTTGGACAGAGAAAAGGCTCTGGAAATACAATCAAGATCAGAGAAAATTTAAGGAAAATGAAAGGCTACCTAATGTCGGGAGAGCTACCGTACCAAAGGGGAACACATTTTCAGATAGCAGCAGGATTTCCAAGCTGAGGGAAAGGGTTGCATCGTACAGCGGTAACCCAACAGCACTGACTGGCCAGAGTTAAACTGTCTAGGTTTGAGGAGGGCTAAGACACTCAATTTTTGTTTTTTCCATTTTTGTTGGACCAATATATTTATAATATTTAGAACACGGCAAAGAAAAAAAAAAACAAATCTGCTCAATGATGGAGTCACTATGCAATCACAGTTTCACTAATAATAGATTTAATATTCATTTTATAAAGCTTATTTCCATAAAACACTGTCTGTTCTGGCTAATTTTTCTCCAGACGTATACAGAAATTTCTTTGAGCTCCGTTTTTTTTTTTTTCTTCTGTTAATTATGTGCTGCGCAAAAACACATGGGTGCTGTATTGAAAACCCCTGGATAAAGAGTCTGTTTAGTAAAAAGTTAATAATTTGATGTGCAAATGGAGATCTCCCTGTTTCTCAAGAGTTTCAGAGAGTTAAAAACAAATCTTGACACACTGTAATGACAAAAAAATAGAAAGGCAACAGCATGTGAAGTTTACTGTACCGATGAACACTAAGGTGCATCAAGGTGACAATCAGCACACAGGAGTTGATCCGTGACCATGTTTTGTCTTGTTCATAACTCCTTATTCATCACTAAAGCTGTATGAAGTGGGCATTTATTTCTTCTCAGTGAGGCTTGAAAAGGCAGGAGGCAGTAGTGTGAAAACAGGAGTACAGATGGTACTGTCTTTCAAATGCTGAGATGCAGTGGGAGGATATATATATGTGTGTGTGTGTGTGTGTGTGTGTGTGTGTGTGTGCGTGTGTGTGTGTGCGTGTGTGTGTCAGTGTGTGCGTTGTGTGCTTGTTCATACTTGTATGGTTTGTATATGAGTGTCTGTGTGAGCTGTCAGGCAAAACAATATTATCCCAACATATACAGTAACCACTCTTTTTCATTTATGTGACACAAAGATAAGAGGATACGTTTTTCAGTCTGTTGGCTTAGTGTGTGAGGTCAGTGCGATGACCCCTGACCCCATCCTCAATGCACAGATTCTCAGCTTCCAAGTAATCTGTATTCTTTCCTTAGAATAAATGTATTTAAAAGCTACAACGTAGAAAGTGGCTTCCTTTCAGATGACATCTTAGTGTTACAGCTCCCATTTTACACAGTACGCTGAACAAACTGTACTATTGGCTGGAGTACAGTATCTCCTTACCAGTATCATTAGAAGTTGCTATGATGCTCAGAAAAAACTTTAGTGCCATCTAGAGGCTTTCAGCTGTAAAAACAAAAGGAACTTTCTATGACCTTGATTGCCTGCATAGTTAATGCTCAACTTGCTGTGAGTACCATCTTTATCAAAGCTGGACGTGGAGAAGAGCAATGTCACGAAGACCAGCACCCACTTCACTTTGCAGTTTAAAGACATGGGTCGAAAGGCTACTATTCTGTTTCTGTCTTCACAGTTGCTTAACACTTGTATTCCAACAATGGCAGTATGGAAAATCAGCCTTATCTCCGAAGAGCCTTTTAATTGGACTTCTGTCGGTATAATGGGGTCTAAATCAAACCAGGCACAGACTGGACAGAGGGTTAATGAGTTGTCAGGGAAGTAGAACAAAAATAGACTCCATCTCGACTCCACCGGGACTCTACTCTCTCCAGCTGAGGCTTAACTCTGCATCCACAAGGCACGCAACGCTGAAACCTTCCATTCCAACACATGTATCCGAGGCCAGACCTGCATTTGTGCTGAGCCCAACGCCGCACTGATTAAGATTCTCGCAGGGAGAGTTCAAGTGGGGGTTGGCCAGACTGCAGTTGTCTTCCGCAGCTTGGAGGGAAAACAGAGGGAAATGCAGATAGTGTGTTGATAAGCATTTAGACCACTTTACCAGGAAGGCTAGCAGGCTCCTCTGAATGCTCTCCCACTGGAAGCAGCTTTTGATGTACTGCAGAGTCGACATGATAGCTCTGTACAGCGCCTGAACACGCAGCACGTTCCTGGCTAAAGCCTGAAAGATACAGATTAACATGCAAAACAATTAAATAAACCAGCAATTTTGCTTGAAGTACTGATAAAAGTAGGATTCTTGATATTTTAATTAAATGAATTTGTACTCTTGCAAAACAGGGAAGTCAGTCAAGATATAACAAATTAGCAGCCAGCAGGTAATCAACCATGCCTTGTACTGCTGTTCTGCTCTAAATGTCCAGCAGACATAGCGAGAGCAGCTGGAATATTTTGGCATGCATAAGCTATTGTGGTCAGGGGGCAAAAAAAAAAAGAATCAGTAATCTGACCTGATTTTGTCAACCAAGACTTTCACAATTAAATCAGAGGGAAAACCTGCCTTGGTCCTCGGTGCGCAAGCCAATTTTGGCGCTAGCAAGCAATGTATTGTCTGAAAACAATGAGTCTTTGTGGCCAGGACAGACAGTCAGGCACCCTGTCTCGCACCCTGTCTTGCACACTGTATATCAAACTAATGTAGCAGAACAGTGGGCAGGAACTCTGTCACAGTTGGGGTCAATTAAAGCTCAAATCAACTAATTCAGGCAAAAGAGTCTTTGCTTCGGTAGTTGTTGCTCTTGGACAAAAAGTAAAGCTGAAAGTAAAACTATTTGATAATGCAAACAGCAACATTTGTACCAGGTGCCCTTCCTCTATCTTTTGGTATTTTCGTGGTTTTCTTGAAAATTTCAAGCATCACGGAAAGTTTGTTGGCGTGCAGTGACCTCTCACCCTTGAGCGGTCACTGCTTGTTACATGTAATAATGTGCAGTTTGAAAGTATTCCATAACTGACATGTGTTTGCTGCCCTAGATGAGAGTGAGCCAACAAAACAGCTCAAATTAAAGGTTCAGTGTGTTTGAAGATCAGTTTAATTGATTTCTTTGACGGGATGAAAATCAAAGCTGCAAACCTTTTTGGAAAATTTAGGGTTATCCTCCACGAAACATTTTTGTTTGGGCTGAAAGGTTCTTATACTTGCTCTGACCTAAAAAAGACACAAATGAAGGGAGTGAAGCGGTCAGAATTAGGCCCATCTTTCATATCCATCATGTTCTCATGTTGTCATCGTGGCCTGAACCTTTACTTACAGGGTTAAAAATAACCTCCAGCTCCAGAGTGATGCTCCCCTTCGACAGGCCACCCAGGTCCTCTTTTTTCAGGGGGAAAGTGATCTGTTGTCCCCCGCGGATCTGCAGGACAGAAAGGGCGTCAGGTGCTGAACTGAGCCATGAACCTGACCATCAGTCATGCTGGATTACATCTTAGCGAGTCTTCAACCTGCTGGAATGTCATCACCCTCTTCGCTTTAATTTAGACAGAAAGTGTAAATAGATTAGTCTATTGTCCGAAACATGAGCTAGTGAGGTAGAGTGTACCGAAAGAAGGGGAATGGCAACTTTTCCCAGAAAGTCTGGCGCCTTGTCTCCATCCTCATCAAAGATAGTGACCATCAGCACATCATGAATGTCTTTGACAGGACTGTGGAGACACACAAGGAAGTCAGAGTCCACACTGAAACGATGCACACAACAGCATTATGTCCTATTTACAGGGTTCCTACAGGTTTCTATAGGTAAAATTTAAGACTTTTTAAGACCTTTCTAAAACTACCTAGAACAGAATTTAATGCCCATTTCACAGCCTATTTCATGGCCATACGGGCAAAAATTTGTGACTCCTAGAATTTAGGAAAATGTATTGGTTTACTTCAATGCCTTGATTCCCATCGTTCCAACTTGAATTGAGTTCTTGCATGAGGTGCAGCAAACTTCAAACGTGTTCCCCTCCTCTCATGTCAACCAGGTGGAGAATGATCTTTTCTCCAAACAGGTATTCTTCTTCTTCTTATTATTATTATTCTTAAAGTGCACTTCCTTATGTTTACTTTTTGTTTGTGTGCAGTTCCTTAAAGTTCTCACACTCAGCTTTCTCAGGTAACCTGTAAATAACAGCTGCACGTGTGTTGGGCTGAATGTTCTGTGATCATTTCTGCAAAGTTGACAATAATTGGTTCCTAATTTCAGTATAAATTATCGGGTTGGAACGGTAGAACTGAGTGGACTAACGTTACTTTCTTTGCAGCTCAGACATTTCCCAGACACATTTAAACGCAATACTGCATACAAGATTATGGTAACGTAATCCCATCATATCAAATTTAATACCTTTTAAAGACTTTTTTAAGATATTAAATGCAGATTTGCAAATTCAAGCCTTCCAAGACTTTTTAGAACCCTGAAGGAACCCTGTATTTAAGGTAAAAGAGCTTTACCTTACAGAATACATACATGAAGTGATACTAATGATTATGTTTGCATCTAAAGAAAAGAGTGTGACTCAAACTGACAAGGTGAAGACTTTATTCCACTCAGGGTAAAGGGTCTTGTAGACTGTATGGGTCTGAAGTCTGTCATTCTCTAGTTCCAACACACAGAAGGGATCACTCTTTCCTGTAAGACATGACAAAAAGAAGCATTTCCAGTTTTGCTCTTGAATTCCTTTTCATTCTAACATAAGAAAAACAAATTCTAATGCACATATTACCATTTAAATCAGCTGCAATCAGATCTGCGGCCTTGATAACTTTGACTTGAAGGAAACCAACATCACGGAGGTTTTTCATGGACCTTTTCAAACTCTGGAGTAAAAGGAAGAAGATGAGAAGTAGGTTAGAGAAAATACATCCATCGCATCTCCAAAGTCTTCAAAATTTGCTAGTTTATACTCATCTGAGGTTTCTTTTGACATTCGTGGCTTTCTAATTCAAGTGCAGAAACTTACAAAATGTTCCATCAAAACTTCTCAAAATATCACACAAATAAATGTTCACAAATTGTTAAAGATCAATTCAGACAATAAGCCTTTGTTCACATTCCTCAAATTCTTCTCTCCTCAGAAAAATAAAAATTTTCTAAAGAGTTAAGGTTGACTCTCCAAGGGAGGTTAATGAACCTTTATTGGATTTAGTTGTGTGGAAATGCTCATTGCTCATGTCAAGGAAGTTTCAAGTTTTTGTTTTTGGTTTTTTTTTATCATCTGCATACAGGTCTGACCTGTACTCAGACTACAAATTGTACAAAAGGTCCAACAGGATATAATGTTGAAACACACATTTTGCTTTAGAAAAGAGTGAAGTATGACGTGTGTTTGGAAAATGGGCACTAAACTCACAGAAATTCTTTTTACAGGTTTAAGAACATTTCCAGACAAACAGTGCCACCTGTTGGCTTTTCAGCAAAGGAGTGCATTAGTTACTAATAACAAATGTGATAGAAGATGAAAAATGTCTTATAACACAAGGGGCTTTTTATGAAGGTGTGTGAATGTATAATTTAACTATGTGCGAGCCAACAGCTGTCAAGTACTATGAGAGCATCTAAAAAATTTGAATTATCCAAAAATTAACTTTCAAAAACTTAACTTCCACAAATCAATGAATAAAAAAAATAATGTTCCTTTTATAATATTTAGCTACAAGGGCACTTATATATTTGCTATTAGAAAATGTGCAAAAAAGCAATCTAGAGCATATAAGCTGCAGTAAATTCTCAGCTTTTTCACATTACTCCAATTTTTTGAGATGCACTTTGATCTTTTAATTTGATTGTAGGTTTAGTGACATGTTATAGATACAGATACTGACGTAGTTGTCCAGCTGGTTCTGTCGTTCACGAGGTTCGTCAAGCGGGGCGGCACAAAGGTCAGAGACAGAGACGCTACTGCAGGGATTCAAGGCGACCAGGAAGACCAGGCATCCTCGGCACTGGTCCAGAGTGTGTGTGAACAGCTGCCTTTGATTGACAGGGATCCTGGACAGGTCCACTTCACACCTGGTCACACAAACACACACCACAGCTGCAGTCATGAACGTACACCTACAGCACGCCACACATACTTGATTCATTCGTCTTTACCTTGAGCCAACACTTACAGTAACTGCTCGACTGAATAAATTATCAACGTGTGATTCACTGTAAATTAAGCTTAAGAAATACAGTGTGATTTTCCAAGTATAGACACATGTACTAATAGGTTTAAAAGAGCTGGATGGAGACTCACATTCCCAAACACTCCTCATTTCTTCGTCCTTCTTTGGACCAGAGTGCCACCTCCATTATATCTGGACTGTCCATGAACTGGTTAAAGGTGAACCTCTCCCTCCACTGAGGATTGGCCACTTTGCAGTGATTCTGAATTGGAAAAACAGAAAAATAAATAAAATTGCCTTATATTAATGTCATTTTTTTCTTTAAAGAGACAAATGAAAGAAAGGGGATGTGAGGCAGTTGTCAAGATGCATTAAAACAGGGGTCACCAATCCTGGTCCTCGAGGGCCGGTATCCTGCATGTTTTAGATGTGTCCCTCATCCAACACACCTGATTCAAATGATAAACCTATCATTAAGCTCTGCAGAAGCCTGATAATAACCATCAGGTGTGCTGGAAGAGGGAAACATCTAAAACATGCAGGATACCGGCCCTCGAGGACCAGGATTGGTGACCCTGGATTAAAAAATGTAAAAAAAAAAAAACAAAAAACTGTATAAAACCATAAAGACCCAAACAGCCACTGACAACCAAAACCATCTACTGATCTAAAATGTTTAATAACTTCTGAACCACTGATCCTATCAATGCATGTAAATAACTGGTGTGAAATAATTAATTTCATCTTTTCACGGTCATGGATGTTCAGAAGCTCCATAGTGGAAACATCGTCATCTTCTACAACATTGATTCACTGGTAAAACCCATGGAATTGGATCAATGACAATGACAGAGGATGGATACACATGGTTTATGTTCAGTTAATGATATATTTTGCTGAAAAAGCCACTTTTTTTTTAGTTTTCTCTATTTTTTAATATTTATTATTTTATTTTATTATTTTATTTTATAATAACCATCATCTTTAAT
>JAPQRP010000019.1:19005968-19024699 GCA_037367295.1 Apogon hyalosoma | reverse complement strand
GTGTGTGTGTGTGTGTGTGTGTGTATATATATATATATATATATATATATATATATATATATCAAACACATACTTCCTTTAATCAAAATTCACTAAAATATATATATAAGATGTGAATTTCAGTGACACATCTCATCTTCTACATTAATTACACCTTTCTACTAATTTTACATTATTATCTTGTCTTGAAACTCCTTTTCTATTTGTAGCTATATACAGTATATGTAGGCACATACATAGGGGAGAAGTCTTCACAAGCCATATTTGGGTTTTAACCTGTTGTGCAATGTTTCAATAGAAAAAAAGTCCAGAATATTAATTTTTGTAAATGTATTTCCTAATAATCTCTCTTTTTATAAAGCTACACACATGCATTACACACAGACAGGAAATAAAGTAACCAAACATCAACAAAGAAAAAGGATTCAGTGATATATGAAGCTTATATATGAAGCTTAAATGAGTCGGCCATGTGGTCCAAATCAGTGCTTTGGACGTTATAATCAGTACCCTGGGAAGAGGCCACTTATCAGTCCCAGGCACTCAAAGTGACAGCTGAATGAGACAGCATTATCGCTCTCCTCCAGTTAAGAAAGAATGAAACTGATCCTTCATTTCACTGAAAGATTAAGTAAAGCCTCCAGTAGCTATAGTGCAGAGAAAGCATCTTTCTTCTATATATAATAGGATCCATATACTGAAATAATTAGAAGAGCTTATATGCAGACACACTGCTGTAGGGAGAAAAACTTCACCCTGATTCAATTAAAGCAGATCAAGCTGACACTGCTGTACTTTGACTCTGTTCTGCCCCTGTGCGTTGGCAGAAAATTATGTTTCAATTAACATTTGCCGATGAATGCATATGACAGAGGACAATCAGCATCGGAAGCAGCAGGGGAACAGCTACTGAGAGGCCGTTTTATTACATAAACCTGTTCAGAATGGCAGACAAAAATACAAATATAGAATACTGTTGGTGCAAGAGGATGTATGCACATATGGATGTAAGATTAGACTGACTTTGTCTAATTCTTAGAATGAGCATAGAAAAGGAGTGGCAGGAAGTTGAGTTGATGATTGATTCTTATATTAATAATTAATATTGACCCATGAAGTTGTATTTTTCTGAACTTCATGCCAATAGCATAGTATAGCAGAGGAAGAAAATTTGCTATGTGTAAAGAAATGACTGATAATGACAGGCACCAATAGAAGTTAAGACCTTGAGATAAATGAGGGGACATGAGTTGACATCAATAAAATGGTGACTCAAGAAATGGAAAATGATGTGGAAATAGTGATGAATTATGACTTTTTTTTTTTGCCATACAGGTGAATGGAAACAATAACTGAGACAAATGCAAGATACTTATGGGGGCCAAGTAAATAGTTACAGATGACATAATGAAATAACAAGATAGAAGTAATGGTAATCAATTAGTTATTAAGGAAAAATATACAATTAATTAAAATGCCATTAATATAGGGGTACATCTGTAGAATCTAAATTTCCTTTTACTGTACATTTGCTGTGGTGGTTGTGCCTTGAAATCAAATAATTATTATCTTAAGTTATACTGAAGAACTGTTAATAACAGTTTGACAGCAGCATGTTTACACTTCCTGATGTAAACAGATGTATACAAGATTTCTCAGTTTTACTGAGCAGTTTAAGCTGTTGTTGGGAAATTGTTGATTATTAAAAAAATACAGATAGAGAAACAGGCATAATAAAAAGATATAAAATATGCTGGTGAAGTTATTAAAATTACTACATTAGTTATTGTATTTTTAAGTGCAAGATTAGTAACATGCAACCTACACACTAACTGTAACACTAATAGTAGATTAGTATTACATTGACTTAGTCATAAAAATTAAGCTCTCATCAGATTTTTCATGCACTTCGGTGGTTAAAGTATTCAGCATAAGCTTAAAAGCATGCATTCAGCTCTGCTCTGTGGTCATTCATCAGTAGAAGGACAGACGACAATAATATGTGGTTAAGAAAACATTTCAGCAGCAGCAGTAGGTTATCTCTGGACATGGAACATGCCATGTTTTATGTCATCACTGAATAAAAGTTTTAAATTCACAACTCTACACAAAATTTATATCATCATGAAAGTAACAAGTGGTGAAAATCATTCGCTGCTGAACCTTTTCGTCTGTTTGTTGTGACAGATGCACAGTGAGCATCTCTAAATAGCCAATAGTGCATTGTTGTGGTGAAATGCTGCCCTCTTGTGCCAAGACCAAATACTGGAAACTACCAAACTAAAGGAAGTGTTACAAAAAATGTCTTCCTAAAATGTTGGTAAATATGTTGGCATCAGATAGGTTTCACTATTTGGTATCAGTTTATAGAATCTGTGAGCTGAGTCAGAAAGAGGCCACAAACTGAGCATGACAGGACATTGCATTCAGTATTTCAGTGACCACCCCTGAGAACTTCTCTTTATGCTAATTCTCAGTAAATGTTTGTATTCTGTATTTGTCAGGTATTCAAGGTAAAACCTATCTAACGTCTTCAAACCATCATGCCTTACCCTAACGCTGCGTTTTCGGGGCCACCGCTGCCAACCGGAGCATGTGTGTTAGGTGCAAAACAAAATGACAGAGTGGTTAGTAGGCTGTAGATGCAAATAGAGGGGAAAAAAAAAAAAAAAACACATGCATTAATAAAGAAGATGCACAATAAATGTCCCTTCTGCTAGAAACCATGCAGTATATGAGAGCTTGCCATACAGGGCCTTTCTTGCCGTCGCCGTTTCTCCTTGACACGGTCATATCCACCAGAACCACGCCCATGTCATCCTCCAGGCTGTTGGGGTCATCCAGCTGCAAAGACAGCTCGTTGACCCTGGGAAAAAAAAGAATTTCACCTTCTACTGAGGTTAAATACAAGATTTATCTCTGGTGATAGTTACAGATATAGTGAGAAATATGCCATGGCTGTGTTACCTATTAGATATGATAGAAATTGGGTTTTATTTATTAATAAAGTCCTTACTGTTTGGTTTTTTTTTATATTGTTGTATCACTTTCCTATTATTTTTTTTAATGTGGGCCATTAATATTCAAGTACTGTGTTTTATTTATCAAAACCTGAAAATCAACATTTAGTCAGTGTAGACTCTTCATTTTTAGCCTTGCTACCTTTTTATCTATTTATTATTTAACTTGCATTGCATCTTTCTTCTAAATGTTTTGGTTTAAGCTGATTAATCCCCCACCCCCCGAAGGGGAGGCAAGGGGTATTGTTTTTGGGTCGGTTTGTTTGTTTCTTTGTTTGTTGATACTTACCAGCAAAACTACTGGTTCAATTCATACCAAATTTGGTTTATAGATTGCCAGTGACCCAGAATAGATGTCATTACATTTTGGAAAAGATGGGTCAAACTTCAAAATTTTTCAGATTTTTTAGAATCTTCCCATTTACTTATAATGGGTGAAATATGTGCAAGGGGTGGGGTTTGTTGTGCCAGGCATCACTTGTTTGTTTTGTATTTCAGTGTTCGTAATCATTCTTAAAGTTTTGTCATTTTACAGAATTGCTGTCTTTTGATTCTATTTTCTATTTATTGTTTTTGTGTTTTTCAGGTACACTGAAAATGAGGACGTCACCTCAATATAATAGAGAAGCTGGTCTAGATTAGAGGTGGTCACTGCTTTATAGATTCAAGCCAAACAAATCCTTTGTGGGTTTACATAGACATACTGGTGTCTATGTAATAATTTGTGTGTGGGTTTCTGGCTGAGTTGGAAATGTGTTTGATTCACCAACAGTGTAACCTTTGTGGTAAACACTGTTTTATTGTGTTATGTCAGGTCTAGTTTAGTTGGCACAGTTTTCAATCTAAACCCGGGTTAATGCTGAGGAAATCACGACATATGAGTATGAAAACAAAAAATGAAAATGAAATCATCAGTAGTGAAAATCCTTTCCAAAATGCAATATATATACATTACAATAGACAATAGTACCCCCTCTCACACAATGTTAAAATAAAGGGAAAATTAAAACCTTCTAGCTTCCTTGTAATGCTGCCAATAGACAAACCACCCAAAAAAAAAAAAAAAAAGAAAAAAAAAATCAAACCAACAAAAAAAAAACAAGAGGCGGCCGCTCAGGAGAATTAATAACACTAACTCATAAAAAGTATATCACTGAGCTGTACATAGGCATCACTGTGTCACTCACTTGTCCATTTCCAGATCACTGAGGAGGACGCTGGCAGAGCCCATGAAGTCATCTGTTGTTAAGTCACGGTCGTATACCTGAGTCATTTCATCAAAGACAGAGTGAGGGATTGTTACTGTAAACTGTGTGACATGACTGACTATGACTGTGTTTCTAGAAATAATAGATTGTTTTATTGGCAAGTTTAATAGCACACAAATTCACCTGAAAGTAAGAAACATGCATATGAATGAGAGGCTTTGAGTGTTGGCTGGCAACCAAAATTAACAAGTAAAAACTGTTTCTATTTATCTTTCAGTCGAATCAGTTGCTTCTAACCTCAAAAACAAGGACATTTCCAAAAAAAATGTACAACTGTTTGCAAAACTAACACTTTCTTTCAAGGAAACCTGAACAAAACATTTCATTTATGTGCAGACTTAAAACACAAAGTCCCTGTGTGGGTGTGCGTGTTTTAATAAAGTAATGCTGGTTCATGCTTGTTTTATGTCTGTAAATTACAATTCTCTTATGTGCCATACTGGCAGCACAGATACAATTTCAGTGATACCTCAAAAACAACAGTCAGCAGAGTGACTGACAAAATATAAACACATGCAAACCTCTGCAAAATAATGAGGTTACCTTGATGTACAGTTTCTGGTTCAGGTCCTTCACGGGCAGAGAGAAGGTCTCGTTCCATATAGGATTGAGATTTTTATAGACTACTTTGCTTTTGTAGAAAGTTTTTCCATCCAGTTTGAATTTGACATAAGGGTCGCTTGTACCTGAAAAATAATAAAACATGTAAACAAGATATTTGGATTATTTGATTGAACATTTTTAGACAAAGGGCACAGGTTTGTACATTATTTATTATAACAGACGATACCGCTACAGAGAATAAAATATGGGTCTCTGTACAGACACTTAACTTCTAGGGACATACACAATATGCTTATAGTTTCTAGTCAAAGGCAGGACTGGGCTGCTCGATGTCAGGATGTGGTTTCTCTCCCCAACTGATAGACCACAACTTCCTGAAGCAATAGCCAATCAGAATTTGACTTCCACAGTAAAAAGTCACAACTGTATTTGTGAGTTTACATGTAGTGTCTGTTATATATTTTAACAACTGCATCACATACATAAACTGAAGTCCAGGGTAAATCCGTTTTATTATGTGGGTGCTCTGACAGATTATTTCCACTCTGGCACAAATGAAGTCAACCCTCATTTAGTAACTCTGCAAGTCAACCAGCTGAGGGCAGCAGGCCACTCAACTCTGATTCTGGGCCATTGTCTTACACCTCTCAGCATCCATGTGTCATGCGTCATTAATGATTTCTATCAGCAAACAGATGTCAGCATATGCAGTATAAATAATCTGCCCAAAAAGAAAAATAAAGGATTGTTTATGCAGTGCTTTTAAGAGACCGCATGGTTTTAACAGCCATAGAGTGAAACTAAATCCTCCCGCTTTCCTGACCTGCCTTTCATTTTCAGAATTATGATTACAGAGAGAGCAGTTGTGTAAATACAAAGTAATGCAAGAGAGAGACAATGTGATCCAAATACATGCCCAGAGTGAATGGGTCAGTGTAATGAATGCTAGGTGTGGCTCAGACAGCTTGACATTCGCTGTGTGGAATCCAGCTCTGGCTGCTAATGGAGGTGAACAGCAAACCTGATACTCAGTAGGCTGACGGTGTCCCTGGAGTCAATAACAAACTAGAATGTAATCAAACAGACAGTCATTAACATGCCAAGGCTAGACAAACAAACTGAGGCCACTGCGCACAGGAAAACAGATAAAACAGATATTTTCTGCTGTAAAAATCAGATTAATCTTAGAGTTACAACAATGTTTTTTTTTTTTCTTTAGATGGACAACCCACACTAAGATAAAGCAAGATGAGACAGCACTGATCTTTGAGTTGATGGTGATAACAAGTATAACAGTGAAGTTTACACACAATTGTTCAGCTACACAATGTTGGGCAATACAATGCATGACCAATCTGATGTATCTAAGTAAAAGCACCTTATTGTGTACATTGTTCCTTTTCTTTTCACTATTTATACATAATTTTCTACTTTTAAAACAAATTATTCTTTAAAAATAATTTAATTAATATTTATTATTAATTAAATATTATATTTATTAATATTTAATTTTATTGTATTTAAACTTCTTCTACTGTTTTTAATCTTCATTCTTGTCTATGTATTTACAGCTGGTCTCTTTGTAAAGCACTTTGAATTTCACCCTGTGTATGAATTTTGCTATACAAATAAACTAGCTTTGCCAAAAAACACAGCAGGAGTCATGCATTCTATCGTCGTCCCTTGGACGGACTGACATCTATTTCTTGCAAACCTTGTTCTTCCAGTGTACATTCCACAGAAATACTTTGACAGGGCACTTTGGATTCTACCAACTTTCACACGTGTTGAGTATGTCAATAACTGGTTTGGACGACTGTCAGATAAGAAGCCACAGAGCTCTTATGGCTCTTACCCTTTAAAGTTTTATAAGACAACATATTGGCTCAAGGCACAATCTTCTAAAATTGTCCATTATTCTTCTGATATTTTGAGACAAGTAACTGACAAATATGTTAGCATAATATTCTAGAAATCATGTCAGGAAATATCGAATGATTGAGCTCAATCTCATTACCAGCCTTCACTCTGTTGATACTTATCGTTTCACTCCTAGTGTAGCCATAAGCTTTGGTATACACACCTACATCAACCATAAATGCTGAATATATTCTATTGCTCACATGTAAAATGATCTGTGTCCCTTTGCACTTCCCTGCTGTGCAGAAGAAGATGTCACAGCATTGAGAAACAAGAGACCACCCCTTCATCTAAAGGGAACACAGGTAGTGTAACTGATAGCGGTACCATCGGCCACTGTCTTCACATTGGGAAGGTAGTTTATGTTTAGCATTAACAGTTAGATAAGGCTCTTACCACAGCGGTCCCTGATGACGAGGCTGCGGCCTTCCTTCAGGTTGATAGTGAGTAGGAAGGATCTTGGAGGGTCCCTGATGTTCTCCAACGCATTCAGAGACTCACTGCCCATATCACTCTGAAAACACAAACACTGACATTAGACATATTGTCCTATATTGCACTGATGGATTCAAAGAACAAAAATACATCTTTAAGTCAACAGGTACCAGCAAACCCACTTTCATGTCTGATAGAGAAGGTCCCTGCTTTTCTGGAAGAAAATAAGGATGTGACCCAGTCACTTAATGGTAGCAAGGAAAGCCATAATGGTAAAATGGGTTGGCGAACACCCCCCCTCATTCCTATGTGGAAATCTCTGATCTCAGAAGTTGTGACACTGGTAAAACTAGAACACTGTATTAACAAAAGGACTTATATTTTCCTAAAATAAATGGAGGACGCCACTGGAACTTCTGGGAATGCAGTATAATTTGGACTTAAAAACATAACATGATGGATATCTGTCATTTTTGTTTTGCTTTTTCTGCTCGTCTTCCTTTTCACTTTGACTGTAAAGAAATAATATTCTTGATTCACATACTTATGTGTTGTATTTTATTATACAAGTTATTGTGCAAACATAATGAACTACCTCAGTGTGCTAGTGATGTTGCACAAGCATATATTACATAAACCAGTCTTGAAGCATCTTTGTAATTTTAATTTTACCACCTGTTTTTTTTTGTTTACCGTCTAAGCTGTCATAAAATTTGCATAAATAGAAGTTTAAAAAAAAACCAAAAACATCCTTCCTCATTTTTGCAAGTTTAATAACAACAAACCAATAGTTCATACACACATTTTCCTTCAGCCTACACACACAGCTGACATTCACTTAAAGGAGTACCATTTACCTCTAAAACTTAATGAATACACTGATATTGTAATAGCAACAAGAAATCTAACTTTTTTAGTGCAATACATACAATCAAACACCATATTTTAAACCATGGATTATTCACTCTACCCATTTTTAGGCCGAATATGCATCATTTATCAATTTCCAAAAATGTTACAATGGTGTATTTATCAGCAGAGACACTCCCATGTACTTCTATTTACTGTCTTGTTTTTTTTTTATTATTAATATTATTTTGATGTGTTTAGGACATTTCTAAACATCAACCACAGGCAGTAAGTTTGTGCCTCCAGCCAATAACAATATCATAAAGCAGGAGCATTTGAAACAAAAAACATTCTTTCTGCTCTTCTCACTTCATGCACTACTCTTAGTGTGATTAATTTCTGCCTGAAAGGCAAAACTCTGGTCAAGACTACAAACAGTCCACTCATATTGTCACAAACCTGTTGGCTGAGAGCAAATAGTGGACAATACTTTTACTTAAGCAGTCTAAAACCAGAGAATACACATTTAAAACAATTAAATAATCATATAAAAAAAATATTAGTTATTTTACATATTACTGACAATGAAAAATATCAAAATTGCACTTGGTTTCTTCAAATTCACATTCTATACCAGATATGGTAGAATATTTTTTTAATATATTTTTCATTTCTTTCCAATACATTCTCCTGCTATCAGTATTAATTGCTCAATCTTAGCCTAATATCATGTTATCATAATAATGTCAAACTGATGGTGCATACATTCCCTGAAGGTAGAACATAATGATGCCTAAGGAAAAAGTTCTTATGTTCTACTTTGACATTGCTCTTTGCATATCCATTTTGCACAACCCCCCCCTTTTTTTTTTTTTTTTAAAGAAAGAAAAACACCAACTCTGAATAGTTGCCAATTAATTCTACCCATTTTAAAGGCAGAATATCCAACATTTATCAAAAAAAGATTAAAAAGAAAGAAAAAAAGTATTTGCCTGCACATACACTGCCCTTACTCTTCTTTTAAAAATTTTGCTGTATTCATGATTTTCCAGGTACTCTTCATTTTGCACATTTCAGATCAACTATCTGGTTTTTAATATGACAGTATGGAAGGTTTTATGCAGTAGTCCCCTCACTTCCTGCTCATGCAGTGGATTATTTAATCAGTATTAAGCCTCTCCACCAAACAATATAAGTATCTTTTAGTGAATAAACCGCAGCCGCCTGGATTGACCTCACTCTGCCCTGAACCTGACTGGCCAAAAAAGCCCCAATAGGTCACAGGGAATCACAAACTGCCCACTGTGCCATCATGCCCTGAACACTGCATAATAATAATAATCTGGAATTAAACTTTGACATCAGTGTTTGTCTGCCAAACTGCATAATGCCAACCTACAGTAAACACAAGCAAACTGCACAGTGGCTACTTTTTCAGATGATAAAAAGTGACTACTGAATGTGACAAAAATAAAATCCGTTCAAAAACAGTGTAAAAATTCACATTCATTCATTCATTCTCCAACAGCACTTACATTTTGGTTGTCTCCGTCTTTTATCAGTTGACTGTTGAATCCCTGACTATCATACTGCAGAAAAAAAGATAAATACATTAAGAAAGTCCCAGGTGAGGAACGAGAAAGCTTCAGTGTTCTGATCAGCTTGAGGTTAAGGAACTGAGCTGTTTGATATTTCTAGGACCAGAACAAATCCTCTGAGCATTTATTAAACATTCCTGTATCCCGGGGACTGACTTGCATTAACCCAGAGAACCCAGTACTGACAAAAAGGGAAATTTGCATTGCATTTGTTCTCTTTCTGCTGTTATTCGGCCTCAGTAAATTCACAATCTGAGACTTTACTTCCCTGTCAAATGTAAACATCATCAGTTACAGTAAACTACTGCTCTGTAAATCATTGGAGTGAAATGCTAACATTGGTTTTGAAAAGTTACGTGTTTTCATCAATATGCTATACTATAAAATGGAAACAAAAAACTGTTTTTGAAAGCTCATGCATTACACTGTATGGGCTGGTCACAAAAGACAGGAATAACAACTCTTGTCCTGTTTGCTAATTCACCTGGGCAGAACTAATACGACATATCAAACCACCTCCACCCACAGCACAACTACAGCTAATGAAATTAAGGACTTTAGGCTGTGCAAAACATAGCCTTGACTCCTCAGTTCTAATGGATTTTGATATGATTCAAGAAATCTCTACATTTTGGTCATGAGTATATAGAGCCTCCTATGTAAAAGGCCAGATCAAAAGAGAACTTGAAAATTAGTAAAACAAGAAACTCCCAGTGCAGAGCAATTTAATTGCCATCTACAGTGGGAGGGTATTATATTATAATGTAGTTTTATTTACAAAAATTCATAAAGGGGACAAACATCTTAGTTTACATCAATATGTGAGATGTAGCCTCTGTAATGCATGACGCTTACAGACTATGTAATACAATATGCATACAAACTAGATGTTGGACAGTATTTATTGCTTCCTCTTAAAATACATCAGTAGTGCAGTAATGATACTTATTAAATCCATGGTACATTTGGATGTGGAAGTCACAGCAAATCTTTGTGTAAAAGAGGCACTATGTTAGTTCCTGCACAGTTTTGTACATCGGTTCATCCAAATTGTGTAAAAAGTAAATCCATAATTGCTGCTTTTTGTCTTTTATGGATTTTTTTTGTCTTCCTCCAGTTACAAAGACAACAAGATGCATCATAGATGACCGTCTCAAAACTTATCAAGAATCACAGAATCATGATACCAGTGTGGGCAATGTTCTAAGATAGAACTCATCACATGTGGAATAATATCGAACTTAAATGAAACACAGTTTGATGATCAGTGGATTTACTGTGTGTTGACACTTGACACCGGGTGTGGTTTGTTAACTATAAGGGAGCATACATAACATGCAGGATATCAGGCTTTCAGGTGCTGCAGAAGGACTGTCAGACCAACCTTTGATTATTCTAAAAAATGTAAACACATTCAAGATGTTTCTTATGCACTAACAAAGAAGCAATAGTTTTGCTTGTGGTCTGAAGGCCTCCATGTCTGCAAACAGTTAGTCTAGCATCCATCTACTCATAATTAATCAAAAGCAGACAAACTAATGTACGAGAGGTGGAAAAGCAGTGTCTCAAGACAACAGATATGTTAACTCAACATTTCGAACATGCATGGTATGTAGTTACAAAGCAAGACTTTCTAACATGATGACACTAAAAATGACACAGAAAACAATTACCGTTTTAAGATTTAGAAATAGGTAGAATGTTTCACAAATAGCAAAAATATGTCAAACACAAAACAAAACAGCTACACAGGGCATTTCTTGGTAAATGAATAAAAAATATTTTATATTCTTTTTCCTTAAATTGTGTATTTTGCAAATGATACATAACATCCTAGTGCGACATGCTGACACATGCTTAAGTCCACATCCTTGTTACACAAAGAGGTGGCAGTGGTGTTCCATTAAATATCATGTTTGGGCAGCACAAAAACACTGCCTGAGTTTACCCACTGGAAACTGGACACTAATTATTTTGGAAGGACTTTGAATTACAATTTTTATTTGCTCTACTGAGTGTAAAGAACAGTGAAGCTTTGAACATACTGTGCAAATACCTGATACCAGACACCAGAAAACAGGTGTCACACACTTTAAAGATTTTTAAGACTCTTTCAATATCCTTTTGAACCAAGTTTGCCATAGAGTTGGATGATCAATAATTTCTTTTTAAAAGCACTGCAGGTAAAAATAGAAGTTGTGTAAACAGTCAAGTTGATTTTATGAAAAAAAAAAGGTCTCTACAATAAGCTTTGTTTATAAAGTAAATATGTAAAGTTTTGTAACACCAGAAATATAGCTTGTCACACAGAAAAAACTGACTCACATTGGCACAAACAAATTAACAGATAAATACAAAACTGTGGCAAAGCTTGAATGCATCAAAATCCATTAGAATTGGGGACTTGAGATCTAAGACTTAAAGTGCATGGATCAAAATATACAGTATGAGCTAAAAGTACAAAACATCATTTATGATGCATGCGATTACTGAACCCTCAGCATATTATTGGATTGTTTATGTTCTTCTATACAGCTGAAACATTTCCTGTACGACTTCCATACCTCTGAGTTGTCCTTGGACACCTCTGCAGAGGCGTCAGGACTGTAGACAGTCATCATCTCAGGCAGACCCAGCTCCTCGGGCTCCATACCTCTGGTAGATCTGTACGTTAACTCCACTGGGCTCCTTTCGTCTTCACAGAAACTGATAAGTGACTCCTGAGAGCAAGCCCAGTCTGTATTGTCTGCAGGCACACTTAGACTGTGTTCACTCCTCCCAGCTGCTGCAGGGACTGCTCCCATCTTCAGGCCACTCCCACCTCCTTCTTGCGCTCCACCTGGTTTGTTTAGAGGTGTGGAGGGGCTGCTGTAGCTCAAAATGTCACACTGTTGGAGCTGCGCATTAGAGGACACACGAACGTACTCCTGCCTCATGTCCCTCATGTCGGGAACAGAGGAGCTGATCCGATGGTCCAGTGGATGTTCCACCCTCACCACGGGTTTGTTGGAGCTCGCCTTCCCCCGCCGGAGGCCGGGTAGCAGAGGTTGCACCTTCATGCGGAGATGCTTCAGCATGCCTGGCTTTTTGGAGTCCATGATGGGCGAGAGTTCAGTTTATGTCTAAGGTCTGGACATCACAGGCAGCTACAAGAATAGACAGACAGGTCAGATGAACACTGCAGAATGAAGCCATTAAAGCAGTTATATTATGTATTAGTATTAAAAACAGAAGTATTATGGTACCACTATTTGGACAGAACTGTGAAATGTGGAGACCTCCACTTCCGACTGGCAGACTGATGCTTTTTTATTGCCTTACTGTTTTATTACCTTGCGCTGTGCTTTATATACTTATTACCACATTCACCTTCACTAATATTTAATGATAAGCTTCCATCTAACATCAACAATGGGTACGTGAAGTGTATTCACAGAAGGAGCAGATGTTAATATGGAAAGAGCTGAAACAATATGACTATCATGCATTTGGTAAAGACAACATATTAGATAGCTTTTCTTGAATTATAAGATTTAATCTGATATGATCATATTAGCAAAACTTAAGACAAATTATCAATCATCACATTATTTGCAATCTACTGGATGCAAATGTTGTTTTTTTTTCCCCTCAACAATATAAACATAAAATAGAGAAACAACCCTACATGTCTCCTGTCCAGTAATATCAGATTCATTGTCACACAACATGAAAATTATTACAACAAACTCCATCCTTCTATAAATGAAAGAAAGGAATTATATATTAGACAAAAATAAAAAAATTAGTACTGCTAATGTGTAATTATAACCAGGTATTATTACTACACTGGACAATCAAGTTGCATCTCTTTTAGTTGCTACTTCCTGTTTTATATGAATATTTTTATACATATTTTAAAAAAAAATCAGGAAATTTGTAAATGGATCCTATGTTACACAACAATGATTGCAAAGTAATGTTAATGCTAATGTTTCTTATAATTATGTGATGTATTCTTATAATTAAGAAATGTTCCCTCAGAATTGAATCTTTTTACTTTAATGAAAGCAGTGTACATCTGCTGTCTAAAACACAATGGATTTCTTCATGGAATAGAATAAAATAAAAAAATAAATAAATAGATAATAAAAAAAAAGTGAGAAGTGAGAGAAAAGGAATCAATGTAAACAATCTCTTGGGGTTAGTAATTAACTTATATCAACCAAGACAAAGTGATATGATTGAGTCATTTTTGATCAGAAACAGGGTTTATTTCTTCCTCATACTTAATTTTAACAACTACAGTTCAACTAAAGCTCAGCAAAGACTGAGGCTTGTAGGGCAGAATCAAACTACTGCTGGCAAAAAAACCCCAAAACAAAACATGTATTGTGACCATTTTTGTTTCAAGTTACTTAAAAGTGGAATCTTATCCCTTTATAATAAGAAACACAAAGATCATTTCATTCAGCACAACATTAGTGAGGCAGAGTTCAGACTCATAAAATCTGGCCTTGTTAATTGTGCAAAAATCTGCAGGAACACCATGAATGCATTAGCTCATAACAGTGCTAGTATGTAGTGTTATTTACTTGTACTAATGTATATATTTATGTGGCTGTTGTCTGTGTTTTACTGAAGTGTGATTAGGAAATGGAAATCACTTGGACTAAATAGATCATTCCTATACATAATTAAAAACAGTTCAATTAAATACATTAAAAACCGGTACATACAGGTTAATTCTCTTGTCGGTGCTGATGAAGATCTGGAGTTTGTCCCTGAGTGCCTTCAATGGTAGCTCACTCCTAATGTGTACTACTGTATGTGCTAATGCTAGATACTGTCTGTGTATTAGGATGGGTAAAATGCAGAGTACAAATTTTCCTACAGGGAAAATGAAGTGACTTAACTATAATCTACTGGTCTACACCAGCTCTAAATGTAAAGTGTCATGAGATAACTTTTGTTATGATTTGATGCTATATGAATAAAATTTGACTGATTGAACCTTATGCACAGAATGTCAGCAGTGTAAAATTCAGAGCTAAACTGATGGATTTTTATAAAGTGTGCACGTTTTCTTTCTGCTTAAAAGTCATTTTTCACTGGTGCTTGTAGTGGCCTTCTGATAATACTTTCTAGCTGCATCACATTCAACCCTGTTAGCAGCCCATTGACAAATTAGATCAAAATCAATGAAACAATAAATATGACACAACAAGCTGTATTTATCTAACACTTAACTGAGGATGTAATTCATCAGCTGTTTTGCTTCACACTGTACAGGTTTACTGTTCACCTCTTGTGGATGGTGTGTAGGTGTGGTCACCAGTGAAAACATGGTGTGACTTAAGAACTAATCTTTTTTTGGGGGAAGTCACTGCATTGCATTACATAACTCTGTGATTTCACATCTGAATCATGTATTACTCATTCACAGTTTATCGTTCACAAAGTCACCCTGATTCTGTGTAGTAACATCTGCATTTCAAAGAAATGAACAAACATGCTAGGAAACAAAGCAGTGAGTGCATATTGTAGTATGTCCTTTAAGCTTTAAGCTGTCATGTCACTAAATGATCTTTGCAATACAAACAGCAGCATTCTGACAAAACCTGATTTTTGAAAAGCAACCAGAGCCATAAGCCTCTTACTGGCTTCATACTTTATATTGTCATTAACTGCAACCGATGACCTGCCATGTTATCAGCTGGTAGGGGGAAGTGGAGGAGGGGTGGGAGGACCTAGAGGCATGGTAAGAATATCAGTGTAAAACCGTCTGAGATGATCAGGACAGATGTTCAGGTCAAATACAAGACGAAAATGCGAGTAAACACTTAAAACTAAAAAAAAAAAGAGACAGCTCCTCTCTGACAAACATGCACATTACTACAGCAGAAGCAGGTAAAGCAGATTCATGCTGACATTCTGTAATAGTCTGTGTGTTGTTTTCTGAAGATGATCCATGCACATTCAGTACTGTGTGTTTCTTAGATCGCTATTTGTAGCAAGAGAGTAACTAAAGCTACCACACCTTAACTTGTTAGTTTACTCATTTCTACAGGAAGGAAATGAGTGAATTAATGATTCGGACATCTGTAGCCTAGATTAGAAATACTCCTGCCTGACCTAGATATAAGGATTAGATGGTGGATCACTGAAATGGATAGAAATAGAGATATAGACAGAGACACTGCAGGCAGGACATGAAGGACGGCCACTTAAAAGAGAGATCACTGCAAATCAGTCTGATTTCATGGTAAGTCAAGTGTGGTAAGACACATGATACTAAGAAACAAAACAAAACTAGTATCAAGCAGGTGAGTACATTGTATTAAACTTTTCAGAAAAATCCCACAGTGCTTCAGAAAGGCTGAAATACGGCATAAAAATAACTCTAGAAATTAAAATGTATAAATGTAATGAATCGTACACAACAAATGCATACAACAGCACTTTTTCACAATGAACATATCTGATAAACAAATTGCAGAAGAATGCCTGTATCATAATGAATACAAAAAAAAAAAGGTCTTATCTACACACACTGTATATTCAGGGGTTAATAGTAAGAACTAGCAATTACTGCCAAACAGATGGAGCCCTGAATACTGGGTCATGCATTCACACCATTTGACCAATCAGATGAAGCCCAGCTATAGTAACCAGCTCCCCTCAGATTAATTGGTGGCAATTTGATGGAAGTTGCATGGTTAGTTCATTTATCACAGGTTATATCCAGTAACTTGTGATAATACTATTCAATACTAAAAAGCAGGCCCAGGGTTATGCATTTTTTAAACAGATGCATTTAGCTGCCTTTTAATCAAACCTACATCCATGATCATTTTGCCATATTTGACAGTGATCAGATTACTGAAATGTAGGAGCTCTGAACAGAAAATCAGCCTGAAGAAGGAAACTGGAAAGCCTCTAAATACTACGACTATTATGTGGTACACAATGGACAAGAAAGCAACACAACAGCCTCCTGGATCCAATTCTCTTTGTAGTCTTTTGTAGTTATTGTGGACATTTTACCCTGAACTTCGATTACAGGGTCAACAGCTTAAATGTACATCCGAGATCAAGCAAGAGGTCACAACTTTACAGATTTGCAGAATTTTATGACTCAAGAAAGAGGAGAAGGAAAGCAACCACATCTGATAACAAACAGAAAGAAAGTTGAAAATATGATAATGATATCCATGTTTAAGGTGGGTTTTTACTTTATACTGTGGATTATGTTGTGGAAATTACGTTGAGGTAAAGCTATGTGTCATATTCACTTCTACACTGGGCTGTCATGTTGAAAGTTACATACAAATCATTGTAATCATTGTGTCATTGAGTATTTTAATACATGGCACCACTATTAGTATGAGTCCAATAATAGTTTGACTATGAAGAGCAATTTATTGTCATAGAAGTTAACAGAAACATTCAAACAGAATTCTATTTCTATTTGCTGCTTGTTTATGCAACCCATCAGTGAACTGTTACTAGTTAACTAGCACTAGTTATGTTATAGTCATGCTCCATTGAACTCACAGTAGTAAAAGAATGGGACACAATGAGATAGTGTGAATTAAAGAGTATTTGTCAAAAAATGGAAATAATGATAAAATGTTATTTCTATTAGATTACCAACTGGTTTATTGCAATTATGCAGAAATATTAATTATTATTTTAAATAACTGCATAAAGATAATGCATGTAATTTTTGTTTTTTTAATGATATGCTGGATGATTTAGATTGTTTCTATAGTGTCTAGCTGGACCTTTGGTGTGTTCTTTATACTGCACACTGCATCCTACGTGAAGACCCAGTACATCAATCATTAACTGTGAATAGCCCCAGCAACAATAAAAGCACAGTTCTGAATCATTGCAGCAGACAAATGGTGCCTCAGGTTATGTGAAACTAGTTAATACCCTATAACTATTTGCATAAACAGTTTCAGGTTCTCTGAGGCAGATCTGTGCAGATCTTTGATGTGCACAAAGCCACAAAGTTAAAGAGATGTGGTCACTGCATTTCTAGGTTAACAGTGGCTAATGTTGCGCTGTTGCAGGTTTAAAGAAGAGAGGATGCACTAGGATTCTTGTAGAAAACCCAAAATGTCTGGAAACAACTAACGGTTTTTTGGAGGAGGTTTAACAGAAATCTATAGGAAACAGGCCTCTTTGGATCCAGAATCTAGTGACCATAAGCAATATTAGATTTTAACATATTTATGCATTGGTTTCAATTTGAAGAAGAGGTCAACACCCCATATACAGAAGAAAGCAATTTCTGATAGAAGGACTCTGACTGGGAATATACTAAGGTGTTAGACCATGGGTTGGCAACCTTTGCAATCTAAAGAGCCATTTTAGGACAGAAATAGAAAAACTGAACTGTCTGGAGCCAAACGATTTATATTTTTCCTCCAAGTGATGATTGTTTAAGAAGCTCTTTAGGATTAATTTGTACAGAATATGTAGAGAATAAATCAAAGTTGCTGTGCATTTACAGAACTACAAAGAAATTACAAAACTAAAGAAAACCGTGACATTTGTCATTATTTTCATTTTGCAGCAAAAAAAAAACAAAAAAACTCACCTTATATGTGAAGGCTTTCTTTGCAATGAAGAATATAGATGAATACCTTCAGTGTCATACAATTCAAAAGCAGTCTACTTTCACTACTACTATTTTTTAATTCATTTGGAGTGTGGTCTACATTTTTACAACATTTTTGGTTGCGACAATAAAGGCAAAATATGTATTAAAAAAAAGTGTTATTCATTTCCATATGGTTTTGAAAAAGCCACATTGAGCCACTGGAAAAGGGCCCAAGAGCCATATGTGGCCACAGAGCCACAGGTTGACCACCCCTGCGTTAAACCTATAGTAGGACCTACTTTTGTGGAAGAGTTGAAGTTTAGACCAAACAAGATAAATGAACTTTGCGAATTATGCCACAGACCCCTCTTTACAAGAGACTTACATACCAATAACTTCTGTTTACCTTACTATCTATCTATCTATCTATCTATCTATCTATCTATCTATCTATCTATCTATCTATCTATCTATCTATCTATCT
>JAPQRP010000019.1:18975294-19005868 GCA_037367295.1 Apogon hyalosoma | reverse complement strand
AATTCTCACTTTGTGCAGTAATCTACACCTGGCTTTTCTGCCTCCGTCCAGAATAATATACATTTAATAGACTAAATGCCGTCTAAAATGAACATGTATTTGCAACACAGTATAGCAAACTATTACATGATCAAAAACAAATTAATTTTAGCAAAAAAAAAAAAAAAAAAAGTCTTTATTTTGAATGTCTGGGGTCGCCAGAAATTTGTGATGTTAAAATGGAGTCACGAGCCAAAAAAGGTGGGAACCACTGCGTTAATGACAATCATGTGTTGTGTACTTCTGTGACTGGCAAAGTATGTCAGCTTTGTGAAAACATTTTGGCTTCACAAAATATGAATAAAGGTGAAATGCAGACACTGAGTTCAAAGTTTTCAGCGACTCAAACTGGTGCATATTGACATGGATCCATCAAGCATTTGGTAATTTGCAACATTGTGATTCTGGTGAAGCAGGAAATCCAGATGGAGGGCAAGAAGTTAACAGCTGAATGGAGATGCAGTGAAGTTAAAGGTGAAAGTTAAGTCAATTTACTATCCCCATACAGACATTTGACCTCTGCATTTTTGCCATCCAAATACACGACCATTAGCATTAGCATTAGTGATTAGCATTGGCACACATGAGGAGCAGTGAACTGTCAATGAAGGTGCACAGGGATCATCTCCAATCTGTAGTACCGCTTTCAGCCACAATACCAAATCAAATAACGAGTGGCGCTGTTGGATTTTGAGAGGTTGAGAAATTCGGTGTCCAAGTGTCCTCTTTGATCACATTGAATATTCTAAAAGCCAGTTGTGCAATAACATTATTTAATACTTCCTGCAACTGCACTTTTTAAAAGTGAGGAATCTCTTCGCAGAAATGTGTTTTTGTTAGTACATAATCACAGAAAAATGAGGTCAGTGCTTGCTTTACTTTATAATGTGAGTATCCTCATTTGACTTGACTGACACCGGCCATGTTGCACCGCCATGTTTGTACAGGAGCCCGGAGAGACAAACTACATCATGTGTCGCGTTTTTAGTGTCCAAAATATTAGGTCATCCTCCAAAACTTAGAGGAATTGAGAGGATTAGATGTTTGCCAATTTACCAAATGGATGGAGCCTATCTCAACCATGACATGCAATAAAATCATAAATGATAACAATAGGACATAAACCAAAAACAAATATAAGGATGAACATGTTTGTTATATAGGCCTCTATGTATATGTAGTAATGTATATTGTGTGTGATGCAGAATCTAAAAGTGACATCAGTATACAACAGTTAAAATTTGTTAAATTATTATTTTTTTTTTTATGTGGTGATATTTCCCTAGTGTTGCAGAGTATGTTTGAAGGCCTGCATTTAATAACAATTTCAATAGCATTCACTCTACTTTGATGATTGTGGACATTACTCTGGTTTCACGGTCCAGTTTAGTGTAACTTGGTTTGGACTGAGTACTGACAGTGACCACCATTCACTTTTCACTGTCATTCCTCTTCAGCAACAAAACATTCAACATGTAAAAAATGTTTGATTAAATGTTAAAATGACAGTTTTGGACAAAAATAAAATAAAAAAAAATAAAAAAAAAAAGAAATGTTTTGGTTTACATGTTACAAGTCAAGAATATATACAAAAAGTAATTATTAGTTTGTTTGGGGTTTTTTTTTTTTTCAGATCCACCTGTGGTAATTGTAAAGAACAGGGTAATTATGTCCACTGACAGCTAATGTATGTTAACTTCACTAGGCTAAACTGTCAAATAGCATTTTGTAAATTTGTCACCTAAAAGAAAAGCAAAGAAAAACCATACAGATCCAGATATTCATTCATGCAATGACAAAGTTTCATATAAATTGATGCATTCATTGGTGTATTCTGGTGCATTTTTATACACAGACCTACACACACAAATAGACACAGACGATGACAACTTGTTTACCTTCGGTGTGCAGGGTAACAGTACTGTCAGCCATGCTACATTTGTCCTGTAGATGAATGGTGGTCCATGCCAGATTACTCTGGAGCATAATCTTTGATTCAGGACACATGAAACCTAAATGAAGGAAGTCATTTGTTGAATATTGATGTAACTGATATTTTAGCTCCACTCTCTGCACCTGTTCTTGAAATGAAGAAGTCAAGGGTTAGGCCATCATGTTTATTTCCCTCATGAATTGAATTAATTGCATATTTGAGTCATTCTGAACATAAACATTGATACAGTACTTATGAATCAGAGGTAAGTTTATAGTATATGGAGGGAACAGTTATAGTAGGGAAACACTAACATTTGAGAGGAAGTGTGCGGTTGAAAAATGTGACTGGAAAATGGGGTGTCGTGACTGGTTCATAAATAAATTTTTACTTCAGCCTTCCTCACAACGTAACCAATCGATACTTGCAAAATACTGTAACGATTCATGTGTACAATAAAATATTAATCACGCTTTAGTTGAAGACTGGTGATTTCATGTGGAGCAGGAATTACACAATTGTGGAATGGTCATCTCCCACAGGAAAAAAGCAGTTTGTTTTCACCTTTCCAAAAAAATATATTAGGTTTTTCTGACCATCTGCTTCTACCATCCAGCAGGCTGTGGAATGCCTACATTCATCGTGGACGTTGTGATTGGTGGAGAGGCAGCAAAGATTTTATCGCCCCAGCCTAAAAGGGGCCACCGGTGGCCGATAAACCAGTGTCCTCCCTGGGGAGCCATATAAATAAATAAAGAGGGGTTTTTTTTCTCTTCAGTTGCTGGGAAGACTGTGAGAACCCCTGAAAAAACAAAACTTTATCATTCACTCTGTCGCACATACATATACACAAACATATTACATAGGCTGCATAATGCTTCACAACTGTACAAGTGCGACAAAAAACTATGAGGCCTGCCATCGCTAAGGCAACTATCAGGGGTGATATCTGGACAATGGAGAATTAAAATCACACTTTCCTTATGAATCATTTTTCTTAAGAACATCTGTCACTGTCTTTAGCTTGATGAGATTACATATCTTTGGTCAACAAAGTGGATGTTAAATAGATGATTATAGATAAAACATGATCAGCTTCATATGACATCATGCCATACATATGAGTCTTGTAGTGGAAGGAACAATGTTATACTATAAATCGTCCACACTCAACAGCTTCCAGGTGCTCTCCTCTTCATATGTAACCAGCGTGAGCCAGCAAACTGCTTCCCATGAAACAAAAAAGATGTTTTTTTTTTTTTAAAGTATGCAATGTTATTTAGATCCATGAGGTGTGTAGTGGGTTTTTCAGTTTGCTACAGATCCATCTCAGATCACCAGGGCTCTGTTTGTTCTGTGAATGGACTCCTGGCATCCGCTAAACTAAGATGTCTCCAATGAACCGACAGAAATGTTTCTTCTTCAGTTTGCATCCTAGGCAAACAAAACCACTGTCCATTTAAGGCAAAGTCCAGCTGGTCCGACCCCTTGAACAGAGCGCCTGCAGTGGGTATTGAGTCTGGTCCAACATGGAAATTTTGGGCACTGATAGGACCCGCTAGCTGCGGCCCCGGTGGATTGACTGTCTATGGGCCACTCGTGAACACGATGCGCAGCATGTAGTCTTGTAGTAATCATACACACAGAGGCGAGCCTGGACCACCACGTTGCAGTTGTAGTATTTATCCCTGCAATTCTCATCTGAAATAAAAACAAAGGCCCATTTTATATAACATTATCAAATCATAGAAAAAATATAGGGTGGTTACTATACAACAAAACTAACTGAAACTGCGTTGTTGCCTTTTAAATGTGTCAGTTTCATACATATGGATTTGTAATCAATCAAATTTTTTAACCAGTTGCACATCATAAAATGATAAGCACATTGGGAGTTTGAGTTACTAATCAATACAGGTTTTGCATCATGGTGGCAAGGGTCAAGGGAAAATGCCACAGCCTCAATTAGAATAGCTGTGAATATGACAAAAGAAAAAAATACTAAAACTAATTCTGAAACTAATAAAAACTAAACTGAAACTACGGAACTTTGTAAATGCAATAAAAACTACAGAGAGTTTAGAGCATCTACATTTTTGACTAAAGTTTGCAGTGTCGTTCCCTTCAAAAACTACAATAAAGCAGTAATTCAAGCTTTAATAGTGAACATTTGTCATTTGTTTCTCATGCCTAGTGTTCTCCAGTTGGACAGTTAATATAGACCTGGCACTAGTCCAGTCCTAATAAAAACCTTTGTTTGTCTAAGGATGAGAGAATCTTTAGGAAAACAAACGTCCAGATCTGTACTAATCCAAATACCACTGTAAGAGGTAACTGACCTATGCGAGGTATGCACGGCTCTGGGTTGCAGTCCTCCCTCGCTGTTGGCTTCAGCTGCTCATCACAGCCTTCACTGGACAACGTGTCATCAGACAGGCAGCGCACTTCACGCACTCGGAAACCTCCCTCACATGTTTTTGAACACTAGGGAGACAGCAGTCGGAAACAGAGAGCGTCAAGTTCAGAAAACTCCTCAGTAAAATATATTCTGGTGACCAATTCTGCTATTTTGAAAAGATAAATTCTGCTTTCGAAGCTATTAAAGCTTTAATTCATCACACTTTACTTAAGTTTAATCGCATTATTTGCACATTTTTAAACTTTAGTTAAGTGTTTCTATTTTATTTAAATTGGTATTTCACTACATCTCAGAGGCAAATACTGGACTTTTTTCTCCATTATGTTTGTCTGACAGCGTTAGTAACTTTTCAGATTATAGTCTTTCACCCTTTTCCTGCTGTGTGAAAAACATGGATCTTCAGATATGCTGATTTTGATTGTTTGTGATAAATTAAATGATGAGGAGTTCTTTTATGAACTGAGAAAATTTCCCTACTTCTTAAGTTGAAATAACCTCTTTTGGTTTCGCTGGAAAATCCATTGCTGTAAAGATAAAAGCCCTGTTTTTCTGTGCTCATGAAAAGTTGACTTGTGAGAGATATGTTGTTCTCACAGGACGACAAAACCACAAACTTATGATTATTTTACACAATGTGATGCATTATTGAACAATAAGCTACCCTGCTGTGCATAGACTTGTTCAAACGACCTTAACATTAAACATTAACAACTGTAAAATCTAACATACAACTTAATGTAACAGTAAAATGAATCCGAAAACATCATATATAACGGTAAAACAGTTAGGATTCACTTCACTACACAATGTCTTTGCATGCTTACATATATTTTCCTGATAATGTGTATTTTTATTAAAGCACAGTTTTAAATGTGGATTCTTTCTTTGTAGTTGAGTATTTTAACTATGTGGTATTACTACATTTATGTTAGTAATGGAGACTTCTTCCACCACTGATTACAGTCCGACTGTGCCAAATCCCACTCACAGCACTCCAGTCAGTGTGGTACCACTTCGCTCCACAGGCCTTGAGGTTGCAGCTCTGCTGGCTCAGAGGTCGCTCCAGCGAGGAGCATTCATAAGGCGGCATGACAGTGAATCCTTCATCTGATTTCATGAGACACACCACTGACCTCTGCTGGCTGCCCGCGCCACACTCTGCAGAGCACTAGATTATGTATAACAACAGCACCGACCATATGGAATGAGTAAACATTGAACATTATAAAAGGAAAAAACATATGTTATATGTCAATGTAAAATGATTCTAAAATCCCATATATTTAACCACTCCGGACGGCCTCCCCTTAACCCTGGCATGGCCTTATTGTCCTCATACCTGACTCCAGGGGCCTGTGAACCACTCGATTCGATTCTCACATGGACCATTGTTGCAGACCTGAGAGTCTGCGGGTCGCTCGTTGCCACACCCCTCCAGAGGGAGGCTGCTGATGTGATTGGTCAAGCAGAGGACTCCCCTGGTACGAACTCCCATCCCACATTCAGCTGAGCACTGCAGAGTAAGCACATTTTACAAAAGAACTCTGAGTCAAGTCGACTGGCATCCTGAGAAGAGTTCAGTCACTGATTAACCCATAAAGACCCAAATATCCACCACTGAACCAAATAACCCTCTGATGTAAACTGTTTAATAACTGTTGATCCACTAATCTTATCAATCCATCTAAATAATTGGTGTAAAATACAGTTATTCGTCAGATATATCCCATTTGGATGTTCAGAGGCTCCATAGTTACCGTGGAAACACTGTCATCTTCCACAACAATGATTCACCAGTAAAACCCATGGAGTTGGATCAATGACAGTGGATGGGTTTATGTTCAGTTAATGATAGACTGGACTGAAAAAGTCACTTTTTCTTCAGTTTTATCTGTTTTTGAAATTATAACCCTCAAGTTTAATCTGAGCTTTAATGGATGTCTACATGATCAGTAAATTAAATATAGGAACATACACGATTTACACTGACAAAATGCAAAACACAGAGGTTAATATTATAATAAATGCTGATAAATCATTTAAGAAAGGTTAAATATAGAGAAGAATTCATTTGGGAACTGACACAAAAAGTAGTGCTGGGTCTTTATGGGTTAATCGTTACATTTTAATGATTTCAGTTTGATTAATCCTTACATGGTCATTATGTTTAAGTCTCTGCATGTCCCTTGTAGTTTAATAAGTTGTTTTTTTTTTTTTAACCCTGTTAGACATTCAGAGAATGATTTACTTTTCTAAAACATGCATCTCATCTGCTCCTCTCATCAGAAATGTAAACCTCAATGTACCAGACTTATTTTCTTGTTTGTTTTTCACCTAAATTGTGATTTACTTTGGACTTTTCCAGAACTCTTTTGCAGACTTCCACTCTTACAGAACTAGATACTCAAAGGATACTCAATTCACCCCATCAAAGTGTCGTACATACACATAGGGACAGATAAAGTACCTTTTCTTAACCTTTTTTATCTCTTCATATGCAGTATGTGCAGATAAGCAAATAATATAAATAAATGAACATACTTTATGTAGCACTTGTGACATTCCTGTGGTAGAGGCTGTTTGTTTTGGTAATAATACTTAACTGTCTACACCACTGTATATGACAGCAACCTTGTGCAAAACTGATGTTATGATCACAGTAGCAGCAAAGAGTCACTGTTTGCATTTATTAAGTTGGAAACCTGAGCATTAGTCCCAAAGGTTCCTCCTCCATCCTGCATATTTATTCTTTTAACAAGCACAGTTAAAGCATTATCCAGGCTTCACTATCTATCTAACTGCCAAAGACTAAATATTTTTCTTTTTTGGAGTCTGTAAAGACTTGGTAGACTTTAAGCACAAGAAGACAGACCCATACAATGACATCCACTGTTGTTGAACATGAAGGGAAGTTGCTGCTGTAACGTACCGTGGCTCACACTTACCCTGTTGCCCCACTCGGTGTAGAACCAGCTCTTGGCACATGCTCCCATGTCACAGTTCTCTACATCGATGGGCCGCAGATTCATGTTGCACTCCTCATCAGGAACAAAGTCGCCCACATTGCTGACACAGCGTACCTCTCTGGACCTCTGACCCAGCCCACATGGGACAGAACACTACAGGAACACAGGACACATGGTTTTAATACTCTACTGTGGAGGTAAGTGCTTCTAAAAATGTATAAAACGTCTGGGGTTTTTTCATTGTGATGCAGTTTTATGTTATGGCTCCACTGTATCTATACAAGAACTGCTGATTATAATCCTTTTCTTTTTTTTTTTATGGATTATGTGCTAAAGATGCAGATCAAACTGTTTAAACCTGTGATAAGCTACATTGTGACTGACAGCTGCCACTTACAGCAGTCCACTCAGAGCGGATCTGCCACTCACTGCAGATCTTTAACTGGCAGGTGCTGGCAGTTTCAGGTCGCTCCAGGTGTCGACAGCGGCTGGTGTGGACATTGAGGGTGCGGTTGGCATAAACCTGCCGACACAGGACTTGTCGGTGCTGCATACCCAGGCCACAGCTCTTGCTGCATTCGGACCACTCTCCAATATCCCAACTGCTCAGGAGAAAAATATGAGAAAGTTGGTTGCGAAAGGCTGTAAAAGGTGAAGTTCCAACTGTAAATCTTGTATTTCAACATCTAAAATTACTATTTTGAATTATAATGTTCTGGAAAAGCTTTATTTTCCTGATAGAAGTCAAAACGCTTTTTTGACATTAACGCAGAACAGATGGTAGCACTGCAGACTACACAGTCCTTGCATAAAAAGTCAGTTCAGGTAGACTGTTATGCATACACTCCCACATCTCCTCTTTGTAGCAGCTTAAGATGTTTGGAAAATCGTTCTTGCAAATAAAGAAAGCGGGTTGACGTTATCGAGTAGCTTGGGAAAATTTAGGTAAAATGCATGTCTTAGGCCAAGTCATTTGAGATATTCTAAAATAGGAAATGTTAAAGATTGAACCCTTAAAGACATAGAACAGTTTTTGTGGTGACTTCCAAATGATTTTATCTCTACATTTAACTTTTCCTGAGTGATTTATCAGTGTTCATTACATTATTATCTTCTGCATTTTGCATTGTTCATTGAAAATCAGGTGTTTTCTTATATTAATTAACTGTTTATGTAGATGTTCATTAAAGCTATACTATGCTTACTATAAAATAATGCAAATAATGTATAAAGCTAAATTAAAGTTACTCCCTGTCTGTGTACAAAGGTCCTTCTCAACACGAGTTTAAATATGATTGGTGAGATGTTTGTAAATTTAATGCATATCTGTTGTTGGAGTTAAACTATAGAATGAGGCCAGCATGGATTTACAAATGTGTAGCTCATTTTTGTTTTATAAAAAAATGGTATGTAGGGCAGTTTTTGAAGGTAACAATTGTTAAGATCTAATAATAAATAAGTAAATAATGTATTTTCTACTCTACTTTAAATTACCATTATTTGGTTGGTTATGTTTTCTGTTTTTCTTTTTTGTTTGTTTGTTTTGTTTAGTTTCACTTCTTTATGTTTTTGCTTGTTTGTTTGTTTGTAATTTTTTTTCCCTTTTTCCTATATTGAACGCTGGGTGGCTTAATTTGTTATGTAGGACAGGCATTAATATAAGCATTATGCTTCTACCTGTGCCTTTTCAGTCACTACTCTGTTGGTAATGTTTGTAGTGTTGACAGTGGTTGTATTATGTGGTGACTGAATAAAGAATTTCATCATCATCATCATCATCATCAAGCTCAGAGTAAATTCAAAGCTTATAATATAAAAGCAGAGAAAACTTAAGGAAAAGTGACTTTTTCAACTAAATGTTTCATTGGCTGAACATAAAAGACACAATAAAAGCATATTCAACCAGTCATTTGTCAAACTACATGGGTTTTATTGGCATAATAATGTTGCAGAACATGATTGTGAGTCCATGTTCACTATGGGGCCTCTGACCATCCATAAAAGACACATCTGATGTCCCTTTAAAGATAACAAACTACATTTCATCTAATATAGTTGAATGTACTGATAGGATTAGTGGTTCAAAAGTTATTAAATATTTTAGATCCGTAGATGTTTTTTGCCTCTAGCTGCTGGTCTTAAAGGCAAAGTATATACCACTTCCCCCAATATAAAGGTTTTATAATAATCCGTCTTAATCCTTACTTCTCTGTGACTCTCTGTCAGTGGGTGATGATATATTTACAAGGCAGAGACCCTGCCCTCAGCTTGTATTTCCTATTTTCATCTTGCTTTGCTTTGTTCAGGATGTAAGGGTGTTAAATTCTGGGCGGCCTGCTCGCAGCTCCAGCCAATCGATGACAGCATTACACAGCAGGCATATGTATAGAAATATACAAATATAAAAAATAATGGATGGGTTTGTTTAGACACACAGGAATGTTACATGGTTACCTTTAAATAAATGTGTGTATGTTAGGTTAGCTGATGTTTTAATGGTAAGTCTTTTTAGTCTCACTGCTCACTGTGTGGTTTGTTCTGGTGTTTTAATGGCAGAGTCTGGTTTCTTACAAGGCCGGGCACGGCTGCAGGTTGCAGGGCTCTTCCTGTGGACTCGGCTTGCTGCTGCTGTCACACAAACTGTCCGATACGACAACATGGTTCAGCCGATGAACACAGTGAAAGACAGAGTATCTGAAACCTGACAAGCACAGACATTCACCACAAGACTCCGTCAGCATTTTAGTAACAGCCTCTGCAAGACAGTTTATACGGTATTGCTGAAATCTCAGACATTATTGTTCCATTTAAGTGCCATCTAATGAAGGACACTGCAGATTTTTGACACCTCATTAATCTTAAAAAGACTGGTTATGTGGCATTATACAAGGTGCCATAAGTTATTAAGACAGTTGATATCGGAACCCAGAAGCCAAACACACTCCTCACAAACATCTGCAGATTGTTGTATGACGCCTTTTCTCATTTACAGAGACAAGTGCTGTCTACAAACACCAGATTATTTTCAGTCAACTAGCATACTGGATTAGAATCACTAATTCCACTTTTACATGCTATGAAACCTGAAATCTAAATACTGAATACAAACTGTACTTCCTGACCTTTACCACAGGAGGCGCTGCACTCAGTGGCCCCGGCCAGTTTCCAGTTGTAGTCCCTTTCCCGTCGAGGTGGTTGGACTACAGGGACCTGGTTGTCAGGGAGATGGGGCGGGTACCTTCCTCCTGTTGCTGGGTTGAGGTTCTCCTGGTTGTTGTGATGGTTGTGACCACTCTGTCCGTTCACAGCATTCCCTAGAACAAGGACACTCCAGTTTACATGGATTAAACGACAGGACAATGGGATAGTTTCACAGTGATAAATGGAATGAAAACAAATGAGTTATGCATTGATGAAACCAAATACAAAGACGTGATTGTCCAGCAAAAGCGAAATATTCAGTTACACAGTTACCTTCAGGTCTGTGGTTTGGTTGCTGAGGAACGAGTGGTTTCTCAAATGGTAGAATGTATTCATAGTGAACACCAGGGTTTGGCTGCTGAAAGATCATCTGAGGGAAAAGTGGATAAACTCAGTCAGCAATTCTAACATTATAGGTCATCTTCAAATATTTGATCCAAATATAAACAAATTCCTTCCAAAAATCTTCCAAAAAACATCTCCACATTTGGCTCTCAATTAGTACAGATAAAAAAGGAGGAGAATCCATGCTGTTGTTCTTACGTACATAAACGTCCAGGATCTCATTGGTAGGTCCTTCGGCCAGAAAGGACTCCCCAGCAGTGCTTCTGATTTCGTTGGGTCTACGGTAGGTGAACATGGTCCCGCCTCCTTCGTATTTCCCTGGCCGGTCGATAGCCCAGTTTCCATTGATGATGGATCGCCCTGATCGGCTTCGGAGAGCTGGAGAGAATAACCACACAATCACCACTGACAGTCCCAGCTCAAACAAAAAGGAAAATACTGCCACAACTGTTTCCACATAATTATTGTTGAATGTAAAACCATTTAAGCATGAGGACGGCCATAGTAAGGAAAAAAAAGGCTGTGACGCCGTCTATCTCCACCCAAAAAGTGCAGTAATTACAGCTAACTGAATAAATGGTGTCACGTGCACTTTCAAAGCAATGTCTTTTATTAAACTGACGTCTGTTTGTGCTGGCAAATCTTTCATGCAAATCCTGTAACAAAATCTTTGGAGATGTTTTCCACTGATTCCATGGATTAAGTACAAGAGGCCATTAGAAAAGCATTAGAAGTGTAACATTAGACAGGCTTGTAAAAGAGTGTTTGGACAACTAAAAGCACATTAGAAATGCACAGCACAGAACAGAGGCCTATTGAAGGAAAATCAGCAATGGGTGAGGATACAATAGTTGGCTAGAGCAGGATTCAGACCTTTGTTTTTTTTTTTTTTGTTTTTTTTTTCTTGTTTAAAAATGCGCTTTAAAAAAAGTTCTTACTGGATGGAATCTGCTATTGTTCCTTCAAAAAGAGCACTGTAAAGTGGCTCCTGTTTTATTATGGTTGCTCAATGTAAGTACACTGTAAAACTAAAGGAGCCATTAAATAACTGCCTACTACATATGTGTATGTGTATATATATATATATCTCTAGATAGATAGATAGATAGATAGATAGATAGATAGATAGATAGATAGATAGATAGACAGATAGACAGATATAGATAGATATAGTTCAAATTAGAGGAGACATACCATGCTTAGCTAACAATTGTGTCTGGATTTGAAAGGTAGCCTCTGAATCCATTCATAGACTGCATCCATATGCTGCTCTTGTTTCTTTTTTTTTTTTTTTTTTTACAGCATGGTGAAATTCCTCACCTTAATTAAAAACGATGGCGTGGCTCGAGGGGTAAGAGCCTCCAATGAAAGCATGTTTATGCACTTTCCTCGAGGAGAGCAGCCGTGGGGCGATATCAGGGTTCGTTCCCCTCTTCTAAACATACTGCTCAACTGGGGCATGGCTCTCACTAAACAATGTCTCACATTCCAACAGTCACTTCTGAAAATACCACTTTGTTCCACTGTTGCACCTCTATTAAGACACCAGCTATGTATGCCATACGTTTCCTTGTTAGGCTCCAAAGAAAAACACACCAAAGAAGAGGGTGGTGATAAAGATGGAGGAATCCAAATGAATCACACAGCCTCCAGTTGATCTGCCTTTTTATCAGATAAATCTAATTAGCTTTACAAGCAGCTGCAGCCTGCATTTGGATGCACAGATGGAACAAGCAGAATGAATATATTATTTGCCAAAGTGTGACAGTACAAATACAGTTTGAGTTTTCTTTAGTGGTACTCATTTACTCTTGAACATCATCTCAGCATAGTCCTATGTATAATGAGTGGGGATTTATAACTTGTTATGGATGGGTCTTGAGCTGGGATGAAGACGAAAGTCTGCAGTCGAGTGATCAAATTATTTAAATTAAGTTTTCCATTACCCAAGAGTCTGCTGTATTAGCTGTGTAAACCATGAAAAGCCTTTTTACAGAGCATAAAAGACAACTGCGAGAAGATACTAATCAGTGCTATTGACATTTCTGCCATTAAGTGTGAATGACTGTATTCTTCCATGGTTTTAAAAAGTCTAATAAAAATGTGTTTGAAACCCTTCCATAGTCCTTTTTTTTTCAGCATCTAACACACTCACATCCTTGAGCTTTTATTGCTTTGCAAATTAGCGGATGCCAAAGGAGCATGACTATTGAAGCAAGGTTTTAGTGCCTCGTCAGTGTGTGTGTGCGTGTGTGTGTGTGTGTGTGTGTGTGTGTGCGTGTGTGTGTGCGTGTGTGTGTGCGTGCATGTGCGCGCGTGCGTGTGTGTGTGTGTGTGTGTGTGTGCGTGTGTGTGTGCACCTCGTTTCTTTGGACTTTTACCTCCACTGCTTTTACAATAAAGTAGTCCAAAAATGAATACAAACAATGATGTGTTAATTTTCCCACCTAAGTAGTTGCGGCTCTTCACCATCTCAGTGACGTTGATCTTGGTGGCTCCCTCTGGGATCTCTACTATCTTGTGGTAGCCGATCTTGGACAAGCTGTGTTTGAACACTCCAGAGACCAGCCTGCATGTAGTGTTGTCACCTCCACATATGCCGCATTTGTCCATCACTTTTCCTGATCCGAGATAGTCATCACAACCTAGACTCTGTGAGTGAAGGAAGATGTAGTATAAATGAGGAGGTGCAGAGTGATTAAATGTAGAATTAAGTGTATACTAAAAGCGTGAAAGCACATTAATTATGCCTAGAAAAATAAAAATACAAAATCAGGGATAAGTCACTATTTTCACAAAGCTGAGCTACATTGCACCTGCAAAAATAACTATAAAATCACACCATTTACTACAATAATAGAATAACTAATTAACAGGGGTTTTGTTACTTTCCAGCATGCATAACTTTGGTGTGGCCATCTCTGAACATATGCCAGAATTTCCTTCCTAATCCTCTAGAGTGAGACCTCTCTCTGGTAATAAATTACAGGAAACCTGGGCATGGTAAAAATAGAAGAGTTAACATCAGCAGTCCATAAATTCACTCAAACCAGCAGTAAAAGTAACTCGCTGTGCAAACAGGTGGTGCAGGAGCCAAAACTAGTCCCAGTGAGCTGCCGTGCATTCAAACACGTGGCTATGGCGGTGCCAGCGTGAGTCTCAAGTGAACCAAATTGGCAAGTCAGGAATCCAGCAGAGAGGGGGGCATCATGGCAGGAAACACATAATGACATGATGGCTTTCTGTGATTGGATCGCAGCCAGCCTTCACACTGTCTCTGCAGTTCACAGCTCTCACACAGCTTCCATGTAGACCCTCTGCTTACTTTTAACATATTTACTCTTTTTTTTTATTAACACAAGCATATTTCCTTACGCATATGCAAACACTGAGTTCAAAGATGTATAAATATTTAAACGTTTCACTGTATAGATTTCAATACAGCTCCCTAAACCAGTGCACGACTACTGTATTCTGCATGTGGTCCAAACATAACACCAAAGATGAATTTAAAGGAAATGTATAATAAATCAAACAATTTGTGGCTATCTCCATGGATTTATCTGGAACAGAGCAGTAGTAAGGCAGCTGCAGGTCAGAAGGAAGATGGACGGAGGAAAAGACAGGGAAAATAAAAAGGTGACTAAAGGTAAAGACAAGTGATGAAAAGTGGGAAGGGGGATGAAGGGGAGTATAGCAGACGAGATGAAAGGGGAAACAGTGTCACTAGGGGTGGACTGAGGTAGCTGGGGTGAACTCAAGAAGAGAGTCTGGCTCGCTCTCACCCGAAGCAACTTGGTGTGTTCTGGGCCAAAACACTACCGCGGCCAAAACAAACATGGAGTACCTTCTTCCACACAGGAAATAAGCGATGAGAGAAAAGAACTGCGTACTAAGAGTGGTGAAAAAAAAAAACGAAATAAAACTGCCAAAAAAATGCTTCTGTGGTCGATGTGGAATTATGCTACAGGGCAGCGTGGGGCTGGATAAAGACGGGATAAAGTCATTAAACATACTGAGATAACATTCAGAAAATGGGGCTCTGTCTGAGATGGAGAAATGTTTCGTGATCTCACTTTACAGATCAGTGAAGATATAGCAGCTCATAAAAGAATAGGGTAATGCATGGTAGAACACATTTAGGGACACTCTGACCGGCAACAGTAAGTCCACAATGGAGGACTGTTACTGACATGAACCAATGAAAACGTCCTCTGTGTCTGTTTCTCTTGCCATCAACCTAAAACAACATGCACACAGCAGACAGCTATTGCCTGAAAAAGGGAAAAAGTTCTTCTCATAAAACAGGCTGACATGGTGAGAGGTAATATGTGGCTTTGAATAGAAGAAATATTGAAAACATATTAATATGGGAGAGCATTTTACTGGACTCAAATCTGAACTTGTTATATCTTATGACAGCGGATTGAAAAGTATGTTGGGTGTTTGATCCCCTTATGAAAAACTTCAAGAAGCATTAGAGAGTTAAGGGACAGTGTGATATCCAGTGTTTGTGATAGTGGCTCTATCCAAATTAATAAACTATCGAGGTTCTAGCACGAGACACAAAACACTAACATCCTAATTTGCCCCTGAATGATCCCCCAGTCCCACAAATGTGACCTTAACTATGATCTAATCAGGATGAGGCGTCGCTGATGTCGGGACACGTGAAAGCAGCAACATCTTGCCGAGAGTTTGACTAATCTCAGTGGGGTCGATGAATCAGGAGGCAGCTAATTCCTTAACCCGTAGACCATGTCAGTGCTTCTCACCCTCTCTCGCTCTCTCTCGCTGTCTCTCTGTGGGTGGTTTGTGCCATCTGGTGAGGAAAATCACCCGGTTTTCAGCGGAACTATAATGGGATTTTTAAAATGTCGCTAAAGCCCACTTTCATCTGGAATTGGTTAGACGTGTAAAGACAGTGGAGTCAACTCCCAGTCAACTCGCGAACACTGAAAACAACATAATCTTAAAGTAAATCCTGGTGGTATTTTCCCACAAAATGAGGTTGGGTAAAACTCATCATATTGCTGAATTTTTGTAACATTTTGCCATCGGCACTTGTCACTGGGGATTTCTTCCACTACCAGAAAATACAGCAAGACATTTAGAATTAGACACAGACATCCTGGAAGGTTAAGTTTAGCCTTTTACTAATCATAAGACAGATGTAGGCCTTCGGGTCAGCACTTCTGCTTCCTTCGCAGCTTAAGTGGAGAAAATATGAGGTCACCCTACATGTTGACCCGCGGTGGTCAGTGTTAAGGCTGTTAAAACACAACTGGACTATGACCTGTGAGGCATAGAAAACACAAACTGAGACCGTTAGTGTGCAGTAGGTTAATATTGCATCGATGTTTGCAATACCGCACATCTAAAAGCCATTTGTGGTCATCTGATAAGTGAATAAGGAACACTGAAGGGGTGGCATAATGGTGAAAGTCCTGGGTTCCTGGACTGGGCCTTTGTGCGCAGAGTTTGTATGTCCTCCCACTGTCCAAAGACATGCACTTAATAGGTTAAATGGCCACTCTAAATCACCCCTCGGTATGAATGTGAAAATGAAGGGTTCTTCATCTGTATATGTCAGTCCTGCAGTGAACTGACAAGTCCAGCATCCCTCTTGACCCTCTTGAAGACTAAATGGTTTGAACCCATAAAGACCCAAACCTCCACTGGTGTCTACCGATCTAAAATGTTTAATAACTTCTGATCCGCTAATCCTATCAATACATGTAAATAATTGGTGTAAAATACAGTTTGGCGTCTATTCATGGCATTCAGATATGACCCATTTGGACATTCAGAGGCTCCGTAGTGAACATGAAAACACCGTCATCTTCTACAACAATGATTTGCTAGTAAAACTCATGGAGTTTGACAAATGACAGTGGATGGAGACATTTGTTTTTATATTGAGTTATTGATATCTTTGCTTTGAAAAAGTCTTTTTCTTCAGTTTTGCCTGTCTTAGTATGATAACCTTTGAATTAACTCTGAGTTTTCATGAACATCTAAATTAAATATAGGAAAATGCATGATTTACAGTACAAAATGCAGAACACAGAGGGTAATATTATAATAAAAGGTGATAAAATCACTTGAGAAAGTTTGACCAGAGGGAAAAAATTTTTTGGGAACTGCCATAAAAGTTGCACTGGGTCTTTAAGGGTTAAGAAAATAATGAATAAATGAGCCTTAAAATACATTAGAATGCACCTTAGATCAAATATGAACTGACTACATTTTCATATAAATCATTAAAACTGATGGGTATAGTGATAAGCATGCAAAGACAGTGTGATGACTTTAAACACCCCATGAAGCAATAAATACATGTGATGATTACTCACAAGCTCTGTCAGCTATATTCTTACAGATATCATATACCAACATTAAAGCTACGGCTCAGAAATAAGTAAGTAATGATTTTACAGGCTCTTTCATCTGTCTGTTATGGGTTAATGTGTTGCATATGTGCTGAGGTGACTTTTCCCTGAAATGAAGATTTAGTTGTCGAAACCAATATCAGCGATCGGGGGGAATGAGTGGGAAATATCACACATTTGTATCATTCCTTAACACATTCACATTGTCATGATATGCAGTTACACAGGGACTAAATCTCTTACTGGCAACTCTGGCATAATGTTACAGTGGCCTTGCAATAATAGTGCCTTTATCCAAGTGGGAGGCCTGGTTTGTGGTTCCATACTAGGAATGCAAATGCGAATAAAAGTTAGTGCTGGCGATGATATCATGCACAAACTGACAGCAGGAGGAGATCCAACACACAGGCTTTTAAATCTGCTCTAGTAAAATAATTAAGCTTGAGCAGTGGTAGACAGACCTGGACTTAAATTTTGAAAGCTTGCTTATATCCCCCAAACATTTACTTTTATGGAAATGTTATCTTTTGCAGGCTTTTGTGAGACATTTGGGTGCAGTGGGATATCACCAAGCTATGTGGACTGCCTTATTAACATGCTTTGTTTGATGCAATTACCTTATGTGATTGTTTGCAAGCATTTGAATATATGTGCATTGAACTAAAGAACAGTGGGTCATGAGTGGGTGGAGGAGGTATGCATTATGAGTGCCATCCTAGCGACTTTTTTTTTTTTTTTTCTTTCACTTAGACTGACCATCTTTCTGAAGGATGTACCACAATACAGGAGCTGAGCTTTTTGGATGGTAAATCAATAAACTACAAACTGTGAAGCATGTGATAGTATGTTTAAGACATGACGAGTCCAATTCTGCCTGAGGAGCGATTACCATGCGGATGTTTTCGACTAGTGTTAAAGGGGGCTACGACAGAATAATCTACACTGACAGACACATCAGGCCAAAGGCTGACAGAGTAACTGCAGCAGATGTTTACTGCTGGACCACTGGGCTACAAAGCATCAGCAGCTGTTTCCAGTCTTATACACAACTTCGACAGACTGCAATGAAAACCTAGACACTACATTTTACACATCATGGCTTCAACAACTCTCTCTTTCTATCCCTGTTACAGCATCTTTTATGTATTTTTTTATACACTCGAACATAATACATAAATATTCCAGACATTAGCAGATTTCAGCCTCAAAATATAAAGTTACTAAATGTTTTTTGGCCATACAGCAAGACAGTAATTCACGGTAAATACAGTATGTCTGGCGACAACTGTAAATGTCAGTGGTTAAATATCAGTACAAGCAGGCAGTGATTTGGAAGAGCAGGTCATGTTGTTCAGCTGTAATACAATGTTCTGTGACCTGCTGCCTCTTTCCCATGCCCGCAGCAGCATGCCAGGCCTGGCTCGGTCCTCAGCAGAGGTTCCCACAATAGGTTAGTATACGGCTGTCACTGCCACACAGATGACATTATAGAATTTCAGCATGAACAATATGTAACGTGTCACTCTAAAGAGCTAAAGTATCAGCTCAATATGTCCCCGGTTGACCCCTGAGCCCTCCACAAAGCGGCCTATGTCACAGCAGCATTGGATATCAGTTTCCATTAAAATGACAATTGTCACTGCCTTTCAGCTCTGCTCCTGATGATTCATATGGCTGCATGCTGTCAAAATACTGCTGGTCCAAGAAGTGCGATAAAAAAAAGGAACATAAAGAATGAAATAGAGAAGGTTATGAATAAAAGGATGTTTTCTTTGTCTGGAGATGGTGGTTGAGCCCCCCTCCAAAGTCTGAATCCACATGAATCCGAGTTGGCCGAGGTTCATATCCCACCAGGACCTTCTAACCTGTATCTTGGCTGCTTCCCATTTTGCTCTCCCACTGACCGAAGAAAGTAAAACAAAAAACAATACCAAAAACATGGTCTGCATTATTCTTAAATGCTTTAAAAAAACAAGACCACTTATACTGTTGTGAATGGAATGAACACCTAAGATCTACTGTGCTCCTTAACAGTAATCTCATTTATGTGAAAAGACTTTGTATCACCTACCAGAGACATTGTTAGTGTAAGCATAGCCTCTCACGGGAATAAAAGCATGCTGTGATCTTTACTCCTATCTGTAAAACTGCATCCCAAGATGGAAGTGCACACTATTTTAAAACATATTTATGACAGTGGGGTTAAAGGGGATTGTTTGGTCTGTGTTTCTACATCTTTTCACACATAGAAAAGTTGTAATGTTCTTTGGCAAAAAGCCAAAGTTATTATGACTTGGTCAGCTGTGACACACCATCTCATCTGGAAATGCAATACAGGCCTACCATGGCTTCCCGGTCCAAGCAACATCATCCCAACGACAAAGAATTTATAGTGGAGGGGACCTCAAGACATGATGCTGCGTCTGGAAACAGCATTACTGAGATCTGACACACATTCCAGAGGAAGAGATTAAAAAAGATTAGAATTACATAAATTAAGATTAAGACAAAATAAAAAATACGCCTTCTCATTCATTGGAAAAGACGTCCTGGTTGCTATGGCTACCGGCATCTGCCTCCCATATGCAGGGATGCTGTGGATCTTTAACTGGTTTTAATGAGTGTGGAAGGAGACACTGTTTTTACTTCAGTCAGCACTTCAAACACATCTGTATCTGTGGAACCAGCTCTGCCATGCACTTCACATGTGACGCTCTCGCTAATAAACAAACTGAAACTCAGACTGATTAACTGTGTGGATTTTACACAAAAGTATAAAATATTGGAGTCATTTTCTAATTTGGTGGATTACATGAACCAGTCAAATTAAGGATTTTATTTTGGCACAACATTTTTACAGAAATAAGTGTATTCTATGACCTAAAGCTTTTCCTTCAATATCAGTGGTGCATAATTAATGAGTGTTGGTAATGTTTTCGACAAAAAACAGCACAGTCATCTGGCACAAGCCTGTAAGCCAACAGTGAATATTTCAATCAAAGAAATGAGTTTTTAATCACATATTACCACAGAGAGAATCATACTCTTTATTCTGGCCTGGCGATACATATACCACATGGAAGATGTGACTTCATCAATAGGTCAGAATTTGCAGATTAATGTGATTTGTTCTTTTCCCTCAAATTTCATTTCTGGCTCTGTATAATAGGAACACTAACTAGAACACTAACCATCGTTTGTAACCACAAGTTCAAACACAAGTTGTGGTATTTTGGGTTGTAATCATTCAGCTTTCCACTCTCCACAACACAGCATTTCATGAAATCAATAGCAACATATGTCAAAACAAAATGTGAATAAAGACAAGCAAAGATTATTTAATGTAAGTAGAAACAGTTGAGAAGAGGAAAAAACGAGTGGCTGTTGTGGTTCAAATAGATTTACAACATCACAAACAAAGCTTATAGGCCTAACATTTGTTAACAGCATGTAAATATACCAACAGTCTAGTGCAATACTTCCACCACTCCTAAAGATTTACATTAATCTACCATATTTTTGTCTATTTTTCAGTAGACTTCATGTAAGTCTACGTGAATGTGAGGCTCTGTAAAGCGCTTTGAGCACCATGAAGGTGGAAAAGCGCTATAGAAGTGCAGTCCATTTACCATTCCATTTATCTGCACAATATCCTATAAGATGCAGTCATTCACATAATAGGTTAAGAGAGATATTTTGTGGGTAAAACTGGAGTAAAGTAAAAAGAGGCCTCATGCCCATCGTAGACTGCCCTCACAGCTTGGGGCAAAGGGCACAGTCTCTTCATAAAAGCCCTGTGCTTGTAAAACAATCAAAAATAGCATTGAGCATGGTGATTGTAGCCATTAAACGCATAGGGTTTCCTCTGACATCACTGTTCTGAATTGGAGCGACTGTTTTGGAACAGAATGATGTGGCCTCCACCGAAGACTCAGCTCTTTTCACTTTGGTTAAAAAAGGAGCTGCTTTTTACAAAACATTGACCAAAAGATAGTGATGATGAAAACATTTCGAAATAACCAGACGTACCTAGTTCTACAAGCACTTCATTCACTGGCTCAAAAGTTGACGTTAGTAATTGATTAGATGTCTGTGTTACATAAATGTGAGTTTGATGTTATTCAAAGAAGTGATGAAATGTAAGGAAATGCATGTAACTAAATACATAAGTGGAGTGACACATAAACATTAATGATACAGTACATGATATATTGTTAAAGACAAAGATGCTTTGCACAGGCAGGTTGCAATAACAATCTAAAATCCACAGCTATGCACTTTCAAGCCACATTAAACTGGCACAGACATCCTCATCAGGATCTCTGCACTTCACAAGCTTTCATTAACAACCTCAGGCACCTCACAGCAGCCTCATTAATCATCAGCAAACACAGGTGAGCTAAGACTAGCAGAACTGAGCTACAGGCAGCGACAGGCTAATTCAGGCTCACAGTCTATCCCTAATAGAGTTCCAAGTACATCTTTATAGTCCCAGGACAGGCCTGACTCACAGAGTCTTCCACTAGGAGAGAAATCTAATCCTACAAGCAGCCCGTGAATGTGCTGTGGAAAAATAAACAGCTCAGCGAGCAAGCAGAGCCACAGTGAAAACAGCCATACTGTAAATACTTCCACTCAGTAGATGGACCACAGGATTATGGGGGCACACTGACAGCCCCCGTTATAAGTGACACTGTCCAGCGCTGCTTGGAACACAGCACCAGGCTTAGTAGCATCTTTAGGCTGTGTATTAAACTGACATAAAACTACTCCTATCAGTAACGGGGGACATTTCCCTGTGATACGCAAACAATTATGTATAACCCACATCTAAAACCTCACCGGAAAGAAAAACCCTAAAACAAGGTTCACTGAGGAATCTTGTTCTCTTCTAATACACATCTTACAGGCAGAGGGTTAGCATCACTGAGGATTCCTCACGTTCTCCCAGGTTCCTCCATGACCCAACAGAGGTGAAGCGTGTCCTACCTGTGACCGCAGCTTCCCCTGCACACGCATGTGGAGGCAGGCGAGCAGCAGTAGAGCCAGTCCTGACAGCATTCTCTCATGTGGCCACAGAAATGTTAGACCAGTCACTCAGGCTTCTACCACGAGTCCAGTGGCTGCTCCCGTCAGCCTCTTCCTCGCCTCTGTAGCTTTGAGAATGCCAAAAAACTCCTCTCACTACAGAGCTGATCTCTACGAGCTCCCCTTGTAAACCGAGCTGGGGGAGGTGCAGCTGGGGGGAGGTGGGGGACAGGGGCTTTTTTAGAGGAGGGAGAGTGAGAGGTAGAAAATGAATAGAAGGGTTGAAGAGAGGAGAGAAGAGAGGGGAGAGGAGAGAGGAGAGTGTGGCAGCTACTGCTGACAGTAAATTGGAAGTCAGGGAGGAAGTTTTGGAGAATATTTTCAATGTGACAGAAAAAAGTTTGAGAGGAAGGAAATTCTTGTGGGAGAGAAATGAATGTATAAGCAAAACCACTTTGGTTTAAGTTGTGTGGTAAGTAATTGGCAGGTAGGCATGCCATCTTCTATGGATGTCAAAAAACTGAGCAGCTCAACAAAAATATACACTCCAGTAGGTGATGCCATCCATGATTGTACCTAGTACTGCCAATAAGAAAAAAATGGAAAAATGTGTAAATAATAACTGTCTGAGGTTTCATCATTATCCAGAACAGAAACATCAGCCCTAAAACAATAAGATTTCTGCCCTCTTTCTTCCATGAGCCCCCTCAATAACTTAATTACAAGCCACGTTGCAACACTGGAAGCAAAACTGCTGCAGCCAAAAAGACCCGACTCATATCATATGGTTTTCCTATTGCACCACCATTGTTTCCACGACATTAAACCCTAATTCACCAGGACACAGTGAGGCAAAAACTATATTCTTCATCCTATCTGACAGTTGGTCTTCTCATAAAATTAAATAGACAGGACGAGCACATCAGGGACTTGGTAGCTGGACTTGTTTCTGCACAAAAGGACGTCTGCAAATATTGACTTCAAATTACCATGAGATAAAACTTCCTTGTATTGAAGTGGTACGTGGAGACCACAACAGGCAGCTGCAAAGTCTTCATGCGCTAAAAGTCTGTGTCTCAGATGGGCCGAACACCAAAGTACACATGGTGGGAGTGCACAGTGAGTAGAAGGGGTGCAGAGAAATGCACTAACACAAGGAAAGAACATGAAAGTAAATACACAATTAAAACTAAGAACCTAGTTTTGACTTTCTGGAGGGGAAAAAAATGAATGATTTTTTCATATGAATGCATGTTTTACAGATCACAGCCCCTCCTTGCTGTCATTCATGTTGAAAAGTTTGCGCTGTGAGATGTGTTAGAGGTCAAATAGATTATATAGATTTTTTTTTATACCTAAAACCTCTGTCTCTGCATGTTTAACCACCTTTTACTCATTTAATTACAGCAGGACAAGGACACATAAATACCAAGTGGATTATGAATATTATTATTCATTAATGTTTTACAAATCAGATATAACAAGTGGTGCCAGGCACAACAAACCCCGCCCCCCACATGTATTGTAGCTTACTTTGGCAGCTGATGTCATCGTGTCTATGTGTGTGCTGATGTCAGTATAGATAAATTTCGGCCATTATAAGAAAATAGGAAAGAAAAAAGATTTTAAAATTCATAAATAAATTTGTCTTTGACCTATTTTTCCTAAAATGTAATCATATCTATTCTGGGTCACTGGTAGTCTATAAACCCAATTTGGAATGAATTCAGAGAATAGTTTTGCTGCTAAAGTGTCAAGAAACAAAGAAACAAACCGAACCAAGAACGGGCAGGGGGCGTGGTAATCAATGGATAATACAATAAAAAAAAATGCACAAGCCACTAAATATTTACCTGTGCAGCTGAAATCTATTTAAAAAAAACAACTGCAATTTCAGGGTAATGGGATTATACAAAATTATACAAATGCAGTCCTTTTGGAAAATGAATACACCTAGAGAGATATTACACGGTTATTTAGATTTATTTAGAGAGATCAATAGACAGATGTTTCATAAGACTGGTTATTGAATCATTAGACCGCAGAGTTCCCTTAACCTTCACGCTACTAACTGTAAATTTGTAATGTTTTAAACACCTACTTACTGCTCAGCTCCTCTAATAAAATTAACAGCTACTATGAGGCTTGGGAATTCAGATTTATGTGTGCCCTCACATGTATAACAAGTTACATAGCTACACAGGTTGCCAAATATTTGCTTGGTAATAATGTTGGCACTATACTCAATAAATCACACCTTGCTACTTTTTCTAACATTCTGTTAAGTTATTTCACAGACAGGGAAGAGCAGCGAGAAACAAATATCTGCACACCTGCAACTGGCTTGGGTTATGCTGGAACGGTGTCAGATGATACACACACGCAAACACACACACACATCCTACCTGGCCTAGCACACAGTATTATATACTATTATATGCTACTAACAGTATTATTAGCAGTATTATTTGGTAAAAACTGAGTTGAGAATGCTTAACTGTAACTGTTTTATTTTCTTCATTACATTCCTCATCTGCCTCTCCCATTATTAAACACACACAGAAGCAGGATGACAGTAAAAGCCTCTTTAGTTAACACACACAGCTGCGTACATGCGGAATAAGAACAGCTCTTTTCAGCGCTCCATTTATCACAGAAACATACAGACGGAAGATAGGAGTGGGAAAATGCTTATTATTTCTCATTAACTCTATTTTAGGTTTTGTGTATATTTTTTTTTTGGTATTTCTGTCTTTGCTCCCCTGTATAAGTATGTTATTATCTCCGCCAAGGAGGTGATGTTTTCATCCAGGTTTGTTTGTCTATCTGTCTGTTAGCAAGATAGCTCAAAAAGTTATGGACGGATTATGATGAAATTTTCAGGAAATGTTGATACTGGCACAAGGAACAAATTATTAAATTTTGGTGTTGAGGGGGTGGGGGACTGATCTGCCTTGACATAGGTCTGCGCTCTCCAAGTGCTTTTCTAACTGTTTTTTTTTTTAAACTTATAGACAAGTTATAAATGATGTAAAATTCTGATACAATAAAGCTGTCTGAAAATAATGAAAAGATAATAAAAAAAAAAAAGAAAAAAAGAAACATAGAGTCATTTTGTCCTGCTCATCCTCTGATCTGGACAGGTCTCCTTCTGGAGGCACAGTGCCCAGAGGTCAGGCAGGGCCAGACTGACTCTCCAGTACACCCCAGGGTCTTTGTTTCCTTCAACAAGTGGGTCAGCCCTGAAGCAGCCTCAGCTTAGGAGCCTGATTCCTCTCGTCTCCAACCCACACACATCAGAGTCATGCTCTACAGCAGGTGGGCTCAACATTACTGTACACTGTCAGTGTCTGGCAGACACACATTCATACAATAGCTGTATTCAGCTCCTGTTCTTATTCTCACTCACATTTCCAACCTCTCTTGGCATTTGCTAGACGTTTTAATCCAACGCTCATTAGCAAAATCATGAATGTAAACATTTTTAGCAGGTGTGGCCTCAGAGGGACACACTCTACCTGGCAGTGGTAACACTTCTGTCATTATATTTGCTTACATCATGCTTCATACATGCTCAGTTGAGAAAAGAAGGATTTATGACCCCCAAATGAACACAACTGTACAAACATACTTTCACATCTCTGCCATATTTAAAATCAGACATCCTTAAAGCTTCTCAAATCATACATCTCCATTTATTTCTACCCATCTCTTCCAGTCTTTAAATCTGCTAAATTGATCAGTATAAGCTAAGAAGGAGAGAAAGCAGGAAGCGAAAACACATGATTTTTGTGCATCTGGGATACATATTAGTCAGCAAGGCCAAGCATGTAGGTCCCATGATTGTAATGTATTTGACTAAAGAAGGTATGGGGGGAGTGAAGGAGGGATTTTGATGAATAAAGCAGGTGGAATCTGGATCAGGGCTGGGAAGGGCAAGGTGTGGCTGAGGGAAGCTGCTGTTTCTATTCATTCACTACAAACAGCAAAGGGAGGAGAGACAAACTCATCCTGCTGAGGATATTTTATATAGTATAGGTACTGTACATCAGAGATCTCCCACCATTTGTCATCCAGAGGCAAGTGCAGAGATGATGCATGTGGGGTTTCTAATTCAGCCAAACACTGTGCAATGTGTGGTGTCTGAAGAGAACAGCAACACACAAACCCATGTGGCTGTGAATGCACACTCTCACTCTAATATCCATCACTATAACATAGCTGGAGACTATGCTGACAAGTTAGAGCCCCTGATTTTCTATAAGTCACTCACACATCAGCACATAGATTGACCATTCTATGCATCTGAAACAAACTGTCACTCTTGTCGTCCAGTGACTTTGTAGAAGAAATACCTGAATATTTCAAGAAACTAAAGCACTCTGAAACACACACACACAAAGAAAAATCATACTGGGAATGTTTTGACAGAAATTGTTATTCAGTTCAATTCAATTCAGTTTTATTTGTAGAGCCCTATATCACAACAAGGTTATCTCACAGGCTTCACAGAGTTAGTTGGATATAAACAAATAAGTCAAATAAACAGTAGATGAAGGAAATGGATTAATGTCCTGGGCATCCCCCGTCCTTACACCCTCCTTCTCGGCAAGGAAAAACTCCAAAAACCCAGTGGGAAAAGAGAAACCTCGGGGAAAACCACAGTGAAGGAGAGATCCACTCCCATGGACGGACAGACTGTAGATGCACCAGGACTGATGGACGTCCATTTGCTGATGTAGTTCCAGTTATTGTGTATAAGTCCTAATTCCAGTGGGAATGTCAGTTTTTGCATTTTATTTTAACTAAAACATAAAACAAAAGTGAAAATTAGGATGTGATTTTTGGGTGTAGAGGTACATACCAATTAAGCATATTCATGTGGTGCAGCGTACCTCTGTAGAACACACAAAACCTAATTTATATTGATTACGTGAGTTCGACTCCAATTAATAAAAGGTATAACAAGTTGCTGTCGCTGATTTTTACTGAATAGTTTTAACGTCAACAACAAAATTGGGACAGAAAGAACCAGCATGGTTTGTGTTAAATCACTAATCTCTGTGTTAAAGGCATTTATCCAGGCCAGAGCTTGTTAATAAGGCTGTTAGATGCCAATGGATAAGAGCCTAATTTATTAACAAAGGGTTTTGGTCCTAAGAGATAGGGGGACCTACAGCAGAGACTTTCACTCCCTTATCCACAGATAAAAGCAACAAAAAGTGTCAAATCCACAATCAAATGAAACAGACACATACATTCGACATCCTTCATTTCTTATCTAATTCTAAAATAACCCTAAATTCCAGGTGCCTGGTGACTGCTGACCACACATTGAGAGCTCCCGATCTCTGACATTCCAAACAAACCAATGAAGCATAAAATGTGCTCAACTGTCTCCTCAATCAACAGCCACCCAGATAGCAGCCAGTCACTGTCAACAGCCGTCTGTCTGAGGAAGACGGCTGCGACCGGCGCTAAAAATACAACCTCGCATCCGTATGGTATACTCTCATAAATCTGTCTTCTTGACCGGATACTAAGACTCACTTCTCTCTGCCCTATAAACACACTCCACTGCAAGGATACGACTCCTATATGTCTCCACTTAGCTCCATCGCTGTGAAGTCTGGGCGATATGGCCGTATATGCTGTGTGATAAATGCATCTACAAGTAGAGTTTTCACGTAGTTACAGTTTTAACATGACAACAGTACTGCTTAGCATGTTAAAACCAGTAAACCCTGAAAATACTGGCCTCATTTACATTAAAAACGAGTACATATGAGTTCATTCTCCTGTCCGTGCTAATGCTACTGCTAATGCAGTAGATAGGTAGATAGGTTACTGTGTGCGTGTATCAGGATGAGTAAAATGCAGAGATCAAATTTACCCACACGGATAATAAAGTGAGCTAAACTTAAACTTGTAAGTTGTATGCAGACAATTTTAATTTCAAAGTGTTGGACTAATTTTGGACCTTGAAGCTTCCATGTTGAAAGAACAATAGCTTTACTGTAAAAAAAAAAATAAAATAAATAAGTAAATATTCAATCTAGGAAAGAGACAAGCTGGAAAAAAAAAAAAGTGTCACTGGTCCTCTTCAGTTTTTTGGATCTCAGTTGCTGATTTTTTTTTCCTTGCTTATGATGTAAACTTCCTCACACATAGTCATGCAAAAGTACTGTTTGATGAATGATTGTGGAAATTTTGTGCTGACACCAATATTTGGAAGTCCAAGTCCAGCTGCTGTTGTGCTGACTTGCCAGAATACAATCAGGAAATAGAAGTTCAACTGCTTTTCCTGTAGTCTCATTTAGTACTAGACTAAAATATCCCTTACAAGACACAAAAACCCTTCCCAATTAAACACTTTTGGAGGAGAAAATGATCAGGCCATATGTAAAACGCAGGATATAAGCAGCAGAAAACAGATCCCATCAACTGTAGACACAGCCCAGGAGGTTAAATATTCCACCGTATCCTTAGACTTTATGAGCTGTAGTAGAGTCTGAGCCGAGAAGGGGCAACGCAGAACAAGTGTCTGACCCCCACATCCAGGGAGCCCACTCAGTGTCAGCGGCCCAGAGCCAGCATGGGCCACTGACAGCCAGCAGGGGGACAACCAGGTCCACCAAGATCCAGGAAGTTTAAGGCAAACTAAGACATCAATCTGTCATCCCTTTCACATCTCAACTTCTCAGCTTCCATTTGTCCTCCAACTGGAACTCTCACCCTCAAGGCCCCTTGACAGCGACGAGTGCCCTAACAAGTGTCATTACGTAGGATACTGTAACTCTACTAGCTCCGGGGCTGCTGCTCGATAGCTGAACCTGACCTTTGGCATCCTTGTGCAGGGGAGCAAGAAATTCCTGGGATTAACGGAGCATCGCTAAAGGTCTATGTTCATTTATTTTCTGTTTTCTTTCCATAACAGCAAAGCCACCCAGGACTTTCATTCTAAAATGCAATCTTTCAGAGCCGCTGCTACACTCGATCTTGAAGGTGAAATGTCTGATCTCCTTTGCAGCTAGTTCCATCCTATCTGTTATAGCGTACATTAAGAGGTGAATCCATCCATTCAGTGGGCAGAGGGAACACCCCGTAGGCAGCCGGGACTTGTCGTGACAGAGACAGGATTGAGGTATCTCCACCAGTCTGTGCCAGGCAGGCTGTATATCAAAGCACTCATCCCCTTTTTAACAAGTCTGCCTGTCCACCACAGCAGGGAATGCATAAAACAGATGCAGCTGTCAGAGGGGAGAAGTGAGGAGTGGCCCTGCTGCTGTTTGATGAGTTTGGATCTGAGTTGCGCTCTGGGTGCTGGGAAACATGCCAGTCTGAGAGGAAGACTGTGGCTGAGACCTGGACACTGCACTGGATCAGATATAGCCCCATTCTATCTGTCATCTTTATTACACAACATTATATCAAAATCGATGCGGAAATCTGTCAGTTCAAAGTTGACTTTACTCTCACCATTCATGTAATTGATAACCTTTAACAGATTCATACTTGATAGAAAAAACTTACTATGTCCCTGTTGTGTTTTTATTGATTAGTCTTATGTAAGTGTCCTAATCTGTTATGGTCTTTGTACGTCCTGCAGTGTGATTGTTGTTTGTAGCAAGAAGATGATATTCTCATTTTAACCCTTTTATGCATGAATTAATAAACTAGTGGTGTTTTTGACATAACTCATATCCAACTGGATTTCTGCAATATCATATTTCTTTAGCATAAGAATAGTACACTGCCATTCATTGTAATGGATCCCATGCATCAACAGTTTAGCATGCAATTGTATTAATTCTTTAAGCATAAACACATCCATTAAGCTATTTCCACAAAAAGAATATATCACTGATTTAACAAAACATATCATTTCAGTGTAAAATGGAGCTGTCCCCAGTGGGGAGTGTCATGAATCAGTCATTATAGTCTGGGAAACATCTGTCACTGAAACAAAATGACAAAAATCATGAGGATTAAACTTTGAATAAACTCAGCAGTGTTTACAGTAAAGTAGCCTAACAATTATTAAAAAATGCAACGGCACAACGATTAAGAGTTGGAATCATCACAGCAAATAATGTAGCTGTAATTAAAGACTAAAGAACTGCCCACTGCAGTAATGTCAGTTATGTTATCAGATATTGTTATCATGAGTCTAATGCATGTACACTGCGTTCCAAATTATTATGCAAATTGTATTTAAGTGTCATAAAGATTAAATTTTGTGTTTTTCAGT
>JAPQRP010000019.1:18958018-18975194 GCA_037367295.1 Apogon hyalosoma | reverse complement strand
TGACACTTTGGGCCCAATTTGGACATTTTCACTTAGGGGTGGACTCACTTTTGTTGCCAGCAGTTTAGACATTAATGTCTGTGTGTTGAGTTATTTTGAGGGGACAGTACATTTACACTGTTATATAAGCTGTACACTGAGTACTGTACATCGAATCAAAGTGTCATTTCTTCAGTGTTGTCCCATGAAAAGATATAATTAAATATTTGCAGAAATGTGAGGGGTGTCCTCACTTATGTGAGATACTGTATGTTAAATATAGATGGAGATGGAGACATAGGTCCTTGTAGTTTGTGATGTGATGTCTCAAGATCGGTTTCTGAAATTGCTGACAGAGATTTACTTTCAGGACAACCTCAGTGTGTCTGATGATGTGAAGAAAGATCAACTGTGGAAGCTTTGGGCATGGTTTAAAAAACTGTAAAAACTGTTTCTGTGCATACCACCTGAAGAATGCCATGCAACTGATGAAATTATGGTGCCATTCAAGAGAAATAAAAAAGCTTTAAGAGGTTTTATGTATAAAAAAAAAATAAATAAAAACTGCCTTCTATATTTTCAAAATGTTATTGGCAAAATGTATTTTTGCATCTAAAGTTAACATTGCTGTGAGCAAAAAGTTGACAAAAACCCAATGTATCAAATATGACACAAAAAAAATATCATAAAGGAAATTATATTTAAAAAATTTTGTTATAAGGTCTAATAAGTTCCAAAAAAAATGAATTGTGTGAGTTTTTGATGGGTCAGGTTTTACAGGGTTAAAATATAAATTTCAATTCTTGTGACTAGTGTTAAGATACAGTACCATGAAAACAACTTAAGCCATCTTTAGCTTTGTTGTTTTTGCAGAGTTGAAATGAACATGCATGTTTATTTCTCATTCCCGTTTCTTCAGATACAACAACAAAATATAGGAAATGACAAGAAGCAGCACAAACAGACAGAAACATCTGACGTGTGTTAAAAGAAATCTGGTAAAACATCAGAAAATGAATGCAATAAATTTCATACTGTCTGAACAAAAAGGTTAAAGACATAGTGCAAAGGGAGGTCACACCAGATACTACCTCTATGGGTTATAGAAGCTGTTTTTGTCCAGTCTGGGTACAATCTGGATATAGACTTCTCATATAACCAATGTATTTTAATTCAGACACTGAGTAATGCATATGTGTGTTCATTAGAGCTTTACTAAACCAACAAACCTAATGTTGGCCTAGGACGTTTGTATGTTTTATTATGATTTTGATCAATGTCATGTATGTGCAAAATCAATAAAGAAAATAAAGAAAGAAATATTTGTATATTTTGCTTTATATATTTGGTGTCGATCATTGCACAATCATGTATGTTTAGATACGTTATGTTTCTAATTGGAAATGTGATATTTGCACATGTTTTAATGGCTTTTTTTGGCTCTTTTCTTGGATGTTGTATGTGTGTTCCAGAAAATGCCTCCAGAAAAATGTGTTTTAGTGACTGTGTTATGTGAGAACAAGGTCTAACATGTCTGATTCCCCCTGTTAGAATAATCGATTCGACATTATTGTATGGCTTGGCTGTATCATAGCATGACTCATAAGCATTATAGCCTCTGGTAAAGTTCAAGTTTTATTGAGGTATATCTGTAATGTTTGTCAGTGCTTTAAAAAAAGTGCTCAGGTTTGTAACTGAAGCACTAATGCACAGAGTTCCCTTCCATTATTTCTCTGGAGATCAGACAAGAAAATGCTTTGGAACAACAGGAAAAAAAAAAAAAATACAGTTTAAGGAAACATAACTGGAAACCTGACTGGACCACACACCCACAGATGAAACTTCATGCTTTTTTCCATAACAGCCTATCCTCACCAGTGAATTTAACATCCAGCAATATCCAAAGTTTGTTGCCTTTCAGGTCACAACAGCTGTGCATTACTGAGGGAAAATACTGAAAACCGCAATTCACGGGGAGGAACTTTCTGTTGTGAACTCCAAAAAGTAAAATCGATTCTAACCACTTGACTTTAAGGAATTCAGCAAACATCCTCCCTCTGAATTGGACAAACAGCTTCTCAAATACTGAAGATGTGATATTCCCTAAATTCCAGCACTAGAGATCATTTAACACAGTCAGTGGACTATGGTTTACTGTAGCGCTCTGTCCTCATCATCTGTGCACTGTGGTGTGTTGACTCCTGGAAAGAGTGGAAACCACGAGGGCCACATCAAAACACTGCACTTCTTCCAAGCCTTCTGCTACAGACCTCTTATCCGGGTGATGTAATAACACGTCAGAGTGTTATATATTATTCAAAATGGGTCAAACCTGCCACTGTAAACTGTTTCCAGACAATATACCAAGCTGGTATATACAAGCTAGACTGGGTATTTTATTACATGAAGTCAGAATCATCATTGCAAAATAAAAAATATGTTACTCCTCTGTGGCGTTTTATTGTAAAATCTGATTACTCTGATGAAACTGGTCACATTCATGCACGTTTTTCTTAGAGATAAGATTCATCACTTATTATATTTTGATAGGTTATTAAATATCAAGTGGGGTTAAGCAGAGTGCACAAACCAGCTGACTGTCAGCTGATCCAAACAGGCACCAATACTGACTGACACTTCAAACAATCTGTTTGAGCTGCCAACTCCTAAATCTTCCCTGTGGTTCCCTTCCTGCTTCATGCTGCTCCTGATGATGATGATGACGATGATGAATGACTATGCCGCTTACTGCCTGTACCAACCCCGGTCTGGTTCTGTTATAGTCTTTTCTATTAACATACATCAATGATATCTCTTTCCTATGTATATTCCAAATGTCATATGTATCTACTGGTCCTCTTACCCACAAAAGGGAAGAGCAGAACCTGTAGAGCCAAATGTAAAGATTTAATAATTCCTACAAACAAAGCAAGAATTGGCAGCCTTTTTTTTTTTTTTGGCATCATGGGGCAGATTTTTGATTTTTCCTTGCTTCTGCTTATTGCAGTTTTAATGTTTAAGTTTCAGTTCTGACAGGCCCTGATTGAAATTAAATTATCCAGATGTTTTTACATTATCTTTTGGCTCTAAACTAAGGGAATCTCCAGGTGAAATGGCTGGACCAGCTGTGAATAACTCCATGTTGGAAAAGATTTCTCTCTTCTGAAACGCTGCTGACCAACAAACACAAGTCTGGAGCAGAAAAAATAAACAATTAACACATGCAGATCAATACCTTTTTAAGTGCTGCAGTATGCAGCTGTGTTGCGTACTGCAAAAACCAAAGCCATAAATCACAATTTAGTTCCAGTCTTTAATACTAATTCCACTGAAACATCTCTCCACGTCATTTGTGTTAGTGGTTAAAATGTGATCAAGGCCAAATTAAAAGATCAGAGGCCTTTCTATCTTCATCAAATCTTTATGCTGCAAACATTTCACTGGATTACAGTGCATGGGAACACAGGTTTAGAAGACTGAGATCAGCATGACCACCTGGAAATGAACTCCTACTCCAACATATTTAAACCCTGATCAAAAGAATGCTAAAGTGAATCCAGCACATTAAACACACAGCCAGTCATAAGCACGTCAAAGCCCTCGCAGCGACAACTCAGTTGTGTTTTCATGGTGTGTGTTAAATATGGGGTTGGAAGTACAATTACAGTGTTCACTGATTTCCCAGATCTTCTGCTTTGGCCCAAGGGGTAAAAACTTCCTCTTGACCTTCATTTCACTCCTCCACATTTCATAGGACGTGTCCACTCTTATGCTATGCTGCCCTCTCCTGGTCTTCAGTTTTAATGCATTAGACCTGCTGTCTGAAGGGTGCAAATGTCGCTCTACTAGAAATGTAAAATTAACACTTTTTAACCATGCAGCTGTAATATTTTAAATGTAAACCTATTTATAACCTCACAATGTTGTAAAATATCCCTTATATAATCACTATGTAGGTTGGTTTGAATCCCTCTGGATAGAGTATGTACGATTTGTAGGATTTGTAGGATGTAGGATTTGTTTTGGCAGAACAAAGACGTAATCAGGCTTCAGGGAAATTAATAGTTACAAAAATAAAAACTGTCTCTGGAAATTCTTAGATTTTTTACAGTGGTTTTTTTTTTTTCAGTTGCTGATTTTCTAATTCATTATTTTCATATTAACTCATTATTAATTATTAGTGTACTTTGTTGTCATCAGCAGATAGAGCTGGATACTTAATATTTCAAATTTACCAACAAATGTATTATTCTGACATTATTACAACTCCTCATCAACACTGTTCATCAATTTCTGCCAATGTAATTTTTTTTTTTCCCAGGGATTGATACTTGATCAAGATTCCCTCCTCTAATTCATTGCTATTATACAGGCCTTTAGAATCTACTATTGTGTGACCTACAGAACATCTATGTGATACAGACACAGAGATAGAATTCACTGAGTTGTGTATTATTTTTCAGATATACATGATCATAAATATCATTGATGTGGTATAAATAAACACAGTGCAAATTAACCTGAGCAGAAAAGCTACTGCAAAGGCGACTGAAACGTGTAGATATATAGGTTTTTAGCAGTTAACCACCTCAGTAAAGTAATTTAGTGATCTACAGTACAAAATTAGACTGTACTGGAAAAGTTCTCACTGTAAATTGTATATAAAGTACAGTCATGGTGTATATACAGTATAATTCAAAGTGATAAAGAAAACAAAACTCTCGTCTCTCTTGAAATCAATCAAGTGGTTTATACTGCGCAGTGGCCTACCGTACACTTTCCCGCCACACAGAGAGAAGTATCATTCTGTCCACAAGGCGTCCCATCAATCACTCTGTCAGACTGTCGCACATAAAACCTGAATCCTATGGCCCGGCAGTTGAGTTCACAATGCTGATCCACTGGGACTGAAAGGACATTAAGGAGCTTGTTACGTGTGTGAAAATATTTTAACAGTGCACAGTGGAAACACAGAAGAGCGAAAAGAAAAACTAGTCCAATATGCCCTGTCCAAATAAACGCGCAACGAAACTAATTCTACATGTAAGTGTTTAAATGGATATCAGAAAATAATTCTGGCCCAAAACTTCACACAATTTATTTATAGAAAATGAATAATCTTTATTCAAATAAAATGTTATAAATAGTATTTGAGTTGATAAATAAAGACATCTTTTTCTTTATGTTTAACATGATAAGCATTAATGAATATGTTTAAAACTGCAGATCCTGATCCCTGTACTTCCCATTTTGCTCAGATGTTTTATCGATTAGATACGCTATAAGCTTAGGTATTTCTTTAACACATGTACAAGTACATATTTAAGCACTGTTCAAGATGGGTTTCAAATTATTCATGAGCCAGCCTCATACATTTACCTACGGTTATTCAATCTTTACGTCATGTCAGTCAAAGCTACAGCACAAAGACCAGGTCTCAGAATGCACGTGCTTGACAGGATATTAATTTGGAGAGTGTTATTTCCATTAGTTTGTTCTCAGAGAAATGACATTTCACAATGTGTTTTGACTGTTGCCTGGATACTGAGGTGAGTAAGGTTGCGAGTTGAATGAATGAACAATAATCAGAGCATAATACAGCGCTAATAATACAACACACCCTTAGTTCATATGGGTTAGACTGTGTAAATGTGATGAATGTGAATGATCTTACTGAGTACTTTATATTGTCTGAAAATATCTGATTTGTTAACCATTTCACAAAATCCATGCCATCACAACTACATATCAACCCATAAAGACCCGGTGCTACTTTTGAGTCAGTTCCCAAATGAATTTTTCTCTCTATTTAACCTTTCTTAAATGATTAATCACCATTTATTCAAATATTATCCTCTGTATTTTGAGTTTTTTAGTGAAAATCAGCTTTTTTTTTTTTTTTTTTTAATTCACTGATCATGTAGATGCTCATAAAAGCTCAGATTAAAGTTGAAGGTTATTATGTCAAAAACAGAGAAAACTGATGAAAAAGTGACTTTTTCAGCAAATATATCATTAACTGAATGTAAAACCAAGTGTGTCCATCCACTGTCATTTATCAAACTCCATGACACTTGTTTTATGTTCAGTTATTAATATCTCTGCTGAAACAGTCACTTTTTCTTCAGTTTTCTCTGTGTCTGATGTAATAACCTTCAACTTTACTCTGAACTTTTATCAACATCTACATGGTTAGTGAATTAAATATGGGAAAATACCTGATTTACACTGAAAAAAAGCAAAACAAAGAGGATAATATTATAATAAATTGTGATAAGTCACTTAAGAAAGGTTAAATAAAGAGACAAATTCATTTGGAAATTACCACAAAAGTAGCACTGGATCTTTATGGGTTAAGTGGTGTATGTAATTATGTACAACTGAGGTTTATGAGTTGTCCTACCTTCATTAAAAGGTTCCCACTCATACAGTCTGCCCATGAAAGGCTGGTTGTTGTACGACGAGCACTGAACAGCCCTGATGTTTCTGCTGGATGGAGGGCAGGCCTAAGGGACCAGGCACACAAACATGCATTCATTTTCATTGAAGCCACTACATGTGACAGGCAAATCCTTTTATAACTGCTGCATGCTCACATTTATCACTGTCATGCTCAATAAGTATTTGACAGTTCAAGTCAATCACCTCCGCTTTAAATCTTTAAATGTTGTACACACAGCTCACACATTTCAGCCAAAGGTAGTCAGACAGATTCCAGTATTTATAAAGGCTTAAACCTCCCTGACGTTTCCCCATATCTCCTTTGTCTAAACAAGCCCGTGGTCTGCTTTACATTACTTTAACATCCGTGTCATCGCACACCAGAGACAATACACAGAACCACTGACTGTCTGATTTTGTTTAATGCACAGGATGGATTCTATAACTGGAGCACAGATTAGCAAAAGCCAGTTGCACTGTCATGAGTTAAAACTAGGGTTAGAGTTAAAGCTGGTCTCATAAGCCCACAGCTTTTACAACAGTTTTAGACTTGAGTAAATACTGTACAATGGCAGTATTCAACAGTTTTCACTAAAACTGACTTCATTCCAAAATACAAGTTTACATATTTTATGATGATGACACACCCGAAGTGTGTGAAGGAGAGGTATCGCAGGTCTTTCCTTCCTGCAGCTGTCAGGCTCCATAACAGAAACTGCTCCAAATAAGTCTGTGCAATAAACTGCACTCATTTGTATAATCTGTATGCATGTCTATATATATAATTATGTGTGTAGAAACGTGTGTACAGGTGTACGTATGAATATCTCCCCTATCCACCCTGTGGTATGATCAGCATGTGCACAGCTGTAAACAGTATTTATAGCTTTTTTGATTTGTCTTTATTTTTGATCTTCCTCTTTTTTGCTCTTGTGTACTTTGTACTCCACTACTGCTGCTGTAAATCTGGAATTTCCCCTTGTGGGACTACTAAAGGAATATCTTATCTTATCTTATCTTATCTTTATATTTGTCATTTTAAAGACTTAAATCAGGGGTGTCCAATCCTGGTCCTCCTGCATGTTTTAGACGTATCCCTCTTCCAACACACCCGATTCAAATGATCAGCCTATCATCAAGCTCTGCAGAAGCCTGATGACGATGATCAGGTGTGTTGGAAGAGGGAAACATCTAAAACATGCAGGACACCGGCCCTCGAGGACCAGGATCGGACACCCCATGACTTAGATCATCATTGAAAACAGGAAATTTTTCTAAATTCTTGCACTTCATAGATACTCGAGGTGTCTAGAAACGTAATAAAGAGCCCAAATTGACCTGACTTAAGAGAAAATGAATATTTTCTTTAGTGAATATAGTAGGAATAAAAAGGTGGATGAATAGCTGCATACGTTACTATTGCAGATCTTGTAGCGAGCATGCTCCCCTGTGCAGTAGGAGGTGGGTAAGGGGTTGTAGGGTCTCTCCTGGTACTGCTGTGATCCAGAGATCTGGCTGCCTGATTGCACCTCCTGCTGGGCTTCAGGCTGGTAGAGAGGGGCCCACACTTGGTTATTTTTATGCTGCTGCACTCTGGGATGGGTGTATGGTCTGCTGAAGCGATGCAGGTTGTTGGAGGGGTCCAGGTGGTTCGACCTGTGGCCAATGTGGCTTCTAGCAGTGTGGTGGTGGGCATCAGCTGCAGCAGAGCGTTTCTGCCTGTGGGGGCTGACTGTCACTGAACCTTGGCCTGTGTCCGTCTGCAGCGGGGCAACAAAAGGTGCTCTCCCATAGCCATACCTCCCTGGGATGATGTGACCAACCCTCCTAAAAGCAAAAACATCAAGACAGACACTTAAATTGGGTATGTATTTGTTTAATGTCTTTTTGAGAAAACTGACAAGTCACTCCCTCCTAGCTAGGACTTCTAAAAAGCATTATGAACCCAGTAACAGGAAACTGTGAGCTTTTGTTAATATTCGACTTCTTAGATTCCAACTCAAACAACCCCCATTACTCAGCTGTCAGTGCTTGGTTAAAAAGACAGGCACAACAGGAAGGAGGTCACAAAGCTGCCAAGCACAAGCCAAGCCTTTGACTTCACCCATAAAAGACCAGCTTTCCACTGGAGGGCAGTCAGATGGCCCACAGTAATGGCTCTAAAGAGTTACTTTTAAACTAGGCTGCTCAGCATGCAGCACAGCCATACAGACCCTTCAAGGATTTGCATCTTTTTCACACCCTTAAAGAAAAGCGGAACTGAAAAATATTCAGCGCTCTCATTCTTAGGGAACTGAAATGAACTGCAACGCACATATCATCTGTTTTTACTCCAAACACTCAGCTATTGACAACAAATTTCACCTCATTGTAAAGTACCTTGTGGAGGTAGAAGCAGATTGGTGAGCCACCATGACCCACCAGAGTATCATTATCTCAACATTTTGAAGAGAGTAAAGGTACGAACTATCTAACATATTGTTAAAAATCAGTGAAAATCTTCCATAAACAAGGTTCAGAGGTTATGTGAATTCAATAATGAACAATTTTTCATCAAACCAGTGACTTACTTCTCATGTCTACGCACCTTCATTATTTGTCTTTAATTTTTCCTATCATCACCACAATGTACTGCATCTGCATACGTTATCCAAATTTTAAAAATGTAAAGTTTGTTAGGTTTTAAAATTCCAGTCATAAATTAGTCACTTTCAAACATTTTTTGAGCAGAATCAAACCCAACACATTACACACCTGCGTCCACCAGGGCGAGTCTCCTTCTGTTTCCTGTTGTTTCCTCTGCTGCCGTTGAAGGATCTGAAGGTGTCGTGGTGCAGAGGAACTGTAGGCCGGAGAGCTGAAATAACATGGCCTTGTTGTTCGGGATTAACACCAGCTCTTCTGGGAGGATATTGTGATGGCGTGTAAACAGGGAGGCATGGCCTGCTCTGCTCTTGAACCCCTGTTCCGCAGGTCCGGGAGCAGGTTGACCAGGACCCCCAGGCTCCCCAAGAGCCTTGAACTTCTCCGTGTTCTGCTCTGAACTCTTGCTGTGGCTCTGTCCTCTGGGGAACCTGTAAAGGGACCCCACAAACATTATTGGTAACATCACAGAGAGCGAAGAAGCAAGGAAGTGTCGCACCATGTGAATGTCAAGGACTGATGGAAAGCCTCTATCAATGAGTCTTTAATCTCCCCAGATCACGACCATGTAGAAAGACTCAAGTCAGTGACCTCATCTCATCAACATGACTATCCTGCCCCTCCACCTCCCTCTACTGTTCATGAAAAAGACCTCTGTTCATGGTAATAAAGCCCTGATTTGGCTGATTAGTGGGTGTCTGTGAGTGGCCTAACCCCTATTGGCTACCTGCATTTCTCACTGTTGACTCGATCCTATACAGCTCAGCCAGCGACATATTAGTAGTGATCACTGCACTCTCTGTTTGAGGAACCTGCCAGGAGGAGCCCAGTGCCAAGCCGGCTTTATCCATGGAGCTGCGTGGAAATCCTGCTCTTTAAGGAGCACTTTGTCTCCATTCACAGCAACCTCTCTGGCATACACATGGCTGTAGTAAAAGCTCAGCTGCCTTTGACTTTTAGTGGATGGAAAGAGAATACAGACGCAGTAGGGAGAGCTGGCAGAAAGTTCTTCTCCTGTCAATCAGTCTGTGCAGCTATTCAGAGACCTCAGACCTCCCCCTATGTCCTCTACGCTGCTTCAGCCTTTGTAACGTAATGCCACTGTCAGTTCAGGGGTCAGCCATAGGTCATACAGTTGGACTCCCTGTGGAAACACATGGAGCAGACTGACACTGATTCTATCTTGCAAAAAAACAATTTTGCCCAATCCTTTCACAGTGACTTTCAGCTTCATCAGTGGTTCCTGTGGCTCTGGGATTCAAGAAGGACTTTACAGAGAGCTAACATAAGCCCTCTCTGTTTTGCTGCTAACAACGCTTATTACAATTTAACAGATTAACACAGCGGTCCAGTTGCCAGTTGGGAATATGTCCAGATAAAGGGAAAGGAGAATCAGGTGTGAAACTCTACAACAACTTGGGCTGGCATTTTGACTGTGCTACAAAAACAATCATGCATGTCGAGGTGTTGAATATTCCACAGTTCTGAGCCAACCAGATAGAGTGATAAGAGCAAATATGCAAAAACAAAAAAACATTCCTGAAAATATTCATGGGAGGTCTATCATAGTGAATCTGCAGATGCCACTATTTTCTCCAGTCGCACCACCTGCTGAGCAACTGCTGCTCACCTTCCTGTGGTCTGTTGTGTGTTGACCATCCAGGGGGTCTGACCAAAGCAACAGCAGCAGCACAGAAACTCTACAGACAAAAAACACAACCTATGTAAAACTGGTCATTTATTACAGGGCGATACTGATTTTTACTAGGAAAACACTGACATTTCTTTTGTACAGCAACAGGTTAAAATAGACCGAGATATTTACAGATTAGTACAAATGTATGAAGAAAGTCTCCATGTGGGCTCTGTAGTTGAGATATTACCTGGTAATCCACACAAAGGATCCCTGCATGGCTCCTGGACTCTTAGATTTGGACACTTAAGTGTAAAGAGAGAAGTTTACATTAGCATACACACCAGTAGTAGTGACATTTTAAAACAAGTGCTGTCTGTGTGGCCATGGTCCAGTGGTGACAGACGATAAAATTCCACTGGTACTTCACAGGATAAAATCCCACTGACTGACACTTTTTGGTCTGATATACACAATATAAACAAAAGTATTTGGACATGTTGAACAATAATGACAAATCTCATAATATGTTTTTTTATTTATTTATTTTTATTTTAACCTTTATTTACCCAGGCATGCAATTAAGAACAGATTCTTATTTACAAATGCAGCCTGAATATTATAATATTGATATTGTAGTAGATATCATTGCATTGGTTAGTTTTGTTTAAATTGTTATCTTTGCTTCTAAAATGCCTCAGAGATGGCTTTCACTTAATTTCTCTCAACACTGATTTTTTTTTAAATCCATAACTATGATTTTAAATATTCTAAAATATCTTTCCTGCTCTGACTGTAAATAACAGTGTTCTACCACAACTAACCATCTACTTTTTTCACATCTCACTGAGGAAGAAAAATCTCCCGTCAAACCTTAAGGAAATAGATGTTTATATGTCAAATCAGCATAAACAGGACATCTTATGACCTATAGCCACAATGTGTCCCAATATTTTTGTCCGTATAGTTTACATTCTCAGACAAAAAAAAAAAAAGAGAGAGATTAGCACTAGAATCAGCATCATCTGACCTATACACTGATGTCACACACATATCACTCAGGTAAATGGGCTTTTATTTTTTTTTTTTTTTTTTTTTTTAGTTTTCAACAGCCTGTCTGTTTAAGACACTGACTTGGAGGGAAAAAATAACGCTCTTGACCATGTGAGTTGACCTCTGACCTCTGGTCACTAATGAGGGGGCTTCCCTGCTGAAAAAACTGCACCCCCACAGACAGGTCCGGTTAGGAAATGACTTTGACCTCATAATTCAGACCTGCTTTCACTTTAATTCATTGAAAAAGACTATGTTTAAGGTTTTATCCTGCACAAACTGCGACTCACATTTTATTATTATTATTATTATTATTATTATTATTATTTCATGCTACCTACCTGTGGGTTAATAATATGAGTTTAGTGATGTGTTTGATACTTCGCTGATACTTTCTAACCAGCATTTCCTAAACTGTAGCCTCCATGGTTTACTTTCCAAACGCAGGTATCCTCATGGTCCAAACATTAATCCAGGTAGAAATGCACAGTTTCCCTCCAGAGACTTGGCGCTAATCATGAAACTCAATAAATCCATACCCAGAGACGTGGATCAAATCCTGGCGCAGGACAAACTCCGGTCCTCGGTCATGAGGGTGATTCCGGCGGAGCACAATGACAGAAATCTGGAAAGCTTCTCCGCAGACACAAAACAAGTGTGTCTGCTGCGCCCCCTGCCGAGACTGCACTGTGGAAAGTGTGTGTGTCATGTAAATATGAGACTGTGTGTGTGCGTGCGTGCGTGCGCGTGCGTGTGCGTGCGTGTGCGTGTGGATGCCTCCTCCTTTCCCCATTCCGCGCTCGGACGTGTTTGCGTCTCAGAAAAGGCAGAGTGAGAGGGAAGGAGCGGCACTTTACACATGTGCGCGACTTTCCCTCCGTGTTTCTCTCACATATATAGGCCCAAAACCCGAATCTAACTGTTTTCTAATGTGACCAAAGATCGTCTGTCTCAGTTTCGATGGGGTTATTTTTTACACTGAGTCCTGCACTGACAGCAGGAGCAGATTCAGCAGTAACTTTATTAACTTAATAGTCAATATGTTGCTATTTTATGTATATTCATGTCAATAGACTTGTAAATGTGTATTATGTGTGTGGGGTTTTTTTTTGTTTTGTTTTTTTTTTAGTCAGTTTACTACTAACAGGGTGTTTGCTCTTTATCCAAATAAAAATTCCAGACTTTTTTCAAAACTGCTATTTTTTTACCCCCAAACTTTGACTTTATGTACTTTTATACTTGTGTGTCTACTTTTTGGGTTGAGATTGTACCTGTTGTGTGTAACAGAAAAGTTCGTTTTAACACATGTATGAATGCATAATTCACAGTAAATTACATTTTACTGACAGAAACTTTTTCATAACATGAAAATCACAAAAGCGCATGGATATCACACAAACAAGTGTCACTAGAATCATTCCAGTACCGACTAGTGAGTGAAATCATATCCAGTTTTTTTTTTATATGCTTTCCTCATGTATTTCTTATTTTTCAAGGTTATGTGCCTTTGAGCATACTCTAAAATTCAACTACCAGAGAAAGTTTTTTCCATATTTTATTAAAACTTTCACACAAAACTCCAGACTTTTCAAGGTCTAGAAAACAACATCTCAGACTTTCAGGACCTGTACTAAGCATCAGTGTCAGCATTGGTCTGAGTTGATTATGGGGAAACATGTCATCCAGACTCAGGACTGACTTAGTGTCAAAACACATTAAAACAACAGGATATGAGAAAAAGAAACAACTTTTAACTTCATCTGGTCCTTAAACTGTATATGTCTACTTGGATACACAATATGAAGAGGATACAGATGACTGAGAAGTATTTTTGTGAGTTTTCAAATTTTTCTCTATGTTTAATCTTCCCAAAGGGAATTTTCACAATGTATCATATTATTCACAGTGAAATATGGAATAAAGAGGTCAACCCTTAAAGACCTAGAACTATTTTTGTGGTGACTTCCAAGTGAAATTGTTTCTATATCTTTTATGAAGTGATTAATCACCATTTCTTATTATATTATCCTCTGCATTTTGCATTTTTCAGTGAAAATCAGGTATTTTCAGGTGTTTTTGTAGGTTTTTAAAGGTCATAGTAAGTTCATTCCATCAAAATGGAGAAAATTGGAGAAAAAATAACTATTTCAGGAACTGAACATAAAAACAAATGTCTACAACCACTGCCAAAGTGCATGGATTTTACTAGTAAGTTTGTTGCAGGAAAAGAGGTGATTTCACATGCACTTTGGAGCCTCTGAATGTCAAATAGGGCACACATGAAGCCTCTGAAAAGCTAAATTCTATCTGAATTATTAAATATATTGATAGGATTGGTGGGTCAAACATTCTGGAACATTTTAGATCAGTAGATTGTTTTAGTTGGGTTGTTACAGGCTTTCTTTATTTTCCTAATGTAGATTTTTTATGTGACACCAGAGCTAAGCATGGTTTACTGACTGAAAGTCCAACTGTGTCAGTACACAGCTCCTTAAAGTCACCGTCTGAAACCATGCAGACTGAACAATATCCAATAAGAAACAAACGTATGCGTTACTGTGTTTATGACTCTGAATCTGTTCCACGCACATCTGTGAACTACTTCATTGGATATCAGTCGTGTATGTGCTCCACGTCTGTCTTCATCTACAGGGGAGTCAGTCCTGTTGTTGCCCCCACTGTCTGTCCTCACTGGTGCATAGACGCTGATGCTGCTCAGGAATTTGCCTTTTACCCTCAATGTTTCCAAACCCATCACAAACAAACCTCTAATTAAAGCATTGTTAATGAACTGCTGTTCCGGATGAATCCACTGAAGGCCCCTCTAGACAAGATTTGGAGAAAGGGAGGTACTGTTGTTTCACACACTGGAAAAAATACTTTACCAGTAGCGTTAACATGAAAATACTGTGCTCTACTGTGGCCCTGCACTTCTGCATTTTAGATATATGTAAATATGTTAATATAAGTTCATCTGCTGATACATAATGTGATTTAACAATGATATAATCCCTGCAGCTGGTTGACCTTTAGTAACAAGGAACATTACAGATTGATTATATCATATCATTTAATGTTAAATAAAAACAGGATTTTAAACTCGATCTATAGTATCACGTGGTTATTTTTTGCAGTGCATGGCTCACAATAAACAATGCACTTGATTCGTTCCAGGAGAAACTAATAGTTGGTCCTGTGAGGTGGAACGAATTGGCAGGCTCGTCTCCAGAATGCACTAAAGTCTGTTAGAAGATACAGTACATTGGCGCTGCAGCCTCCAAACTAGCGCTTAAGTTTATTGCTCCTCATTCCACCTAAAACACAAACTGGGCTCAGCCTCTTGGTAATTCTATATTAGCGCAGTAAGAGATGCCATTTCACTTCATTCAAATGTAAAAACAATGACTACTGCACAGAGATCTGAGCAAATAGCTATAAAATCTACCAGAGTGAAAGAAAATGAACGTCAGGTATGCGCTGCAATGTCATTCTCAACTACATATAACTATACTGATCAGATATAACCATATTATGAGACTTGAGAAGCACATTTTAGATGCACAGCTCTCAAGTAAATCACTGTAGAAGTGCATGCCTGTGTAAAATGTCACATTAGAAGTTTAGCAAGTGGTTCCAGGCACAACGAACCCCACCCATCACACACATTGTTGCTTATTTTGGCATCGATCCAGCTGATGTCATCATGTCTATGCGTGTGCTGATGTCAGCATATCAGTTACCACTATACATGTGCCAAGTTTGAAGTAAATTGAAACAAAATTGATGTTTTTATAGACATTTGAAATTCCGGCCATTTTAAGAAAATGGGAGGAAAAAAAAGATTTTAAAAATTCATAAAAAATTTGAACTTTGACCTACTGCTTTTGGGAGAAACTGTGCATAATCTCGTTTGCTGTGACATGCTGAACGTTTTCGTTCTGCTGTGGTATGTCAAATGACAATAAAGTTTCATTCATTCATTCATTCTGTTCCCAAAATGTAACCAGATCTATTGTGGGTGAACTGCAATCTATAAACCCAATTTGGCATAGATTCAACCAACAGTTTTGCTGCTGGAGTGTTAATAAACAAACCGAACCAAAAACAATACCCCTTGCCTCCTCTTTGGGGGGGCGGCGTAATTAATGTGAAATGTTTTCATGTAACAATCTGTTATTGCAGGAGCAAAGCAAGCCATTTCAATCCATGCCCACAACATGTCATATAGAAAGCATGGAAGAAATTGTAAGCATTCCTTGCTCTGAACTGACACGCAGGGTCGATAAATGGATGTGAGCATCGCCACAGTAATTTTCATCCTCCCAGGTGCAGCATGAATAATGTTATGCACAACTGGTTCTTGTGCAGTAACATTTTTCAAAGCCTGGAGTATTGCTGTTTTCATTTCTTCTAAAACAAAAAAAAAAGAAAAGAAAAAAAAAAGACAGAAAACAGCTATAGTTTAATTGCATGTACCAGTCTCATATCTTACTGAACACAAATTCTATTTTTAGTGGCTCAAGACATATAGACTTAATGCTATTATCTTGTCTTATCTTGAGAATTCCTACAGTAACAGCGTGGCTCTTGGTAAATACTACACAGTGTAGATTTCTAAACCACATTTCGATGAGGAGGCTTTGTTCTCTGTTTGTGTGTCTGCAGCCTCATACTGGCAGCCTCATACTGTCACTTCTCATGGAGTTCTGTCAGTCCTTTGAGGCTCGACTTCTTTCACAGTTGACAGAAACAGTTCCACACAAAACAAAGTTATTTTTCCATGGTTTCTCTAAATATATGCTTTCTGCAGCTTTTTTCTGAGGAGATATTTATACTAAATAGTGATTTTAGTTTTTCTTTTAACCCATAAGGGCCTAATGTGACATTTATGGCAGTTCCCAAATGAATGTTTCTCTCCCAAGTGATTTATCACCATTTATTTTAATGTAACCCCATGAATTTTGCATTTTTTCCCTAATGAAAGTCATCTATTGTCCTATGTTTAATTCACTGATCATGTGGATGTTCATAAAAGCTCAGAGTAAAGTCAAAAGTTATTATGTCATAACAGAAAAAACTGAAGAAAAAGCAACTTGTTCAGTGAAATCTATCAATAACTGAACATAAACCCAGTGCGTCCATCCACTGGTACTGATCAAACTCTACTGGTTTTACTGGTGAATCAACGTTGTAGAAGATGACACTGTTTCCACGTTCACTACGGAGTCTCTGAACGTCCAAATGGGTCATACCTAATGACCATGAAAAGATGACATGGCATTTTACACCAATTATTTACATGAATTAATAGAATTAGTGGGTGAACAGTTTACAATCGCGGAAAAAATTCTTAGACCATCAAAAGTCATCAAAAACAATGGTTATGTAATCAAGTACTAACTCCTGTGTGTATCATGTGACTAAAAC
>JAPQRP010000019.1:18930341-18948133 GCA_037367295.1 Apogon hyalosoma | reverse complement strand
TAGTTGTACCAGGCATTAAAATGAACAAGAAATTGAAGAAAACAAGGGGTGGTCTAATAATTTTTTCCACGACTGTAGATCAGTAGATGGTTTAGGTCAACGGCGGATGTTTGGGTCTGTATGGGTTAAGTTGCTTTGCATATTCCTTTTGAACAAACTATATTTTACCATTTCAAAGACTAGAAACTTAATGTGATGGAAAGAGGACAAATGCATGTATTCTGAAGAAAACTGGCTCCAAGATCTAAGAGATAAAACCCATAAAATAGAAGAAGACTGTACCACGAGTTCTTTCAAATGTTTAATCCAAATTTGTTTTCTCCAGAGTGCCAGAGTCTGACTGAGGTGAACTACAGATGCAGTAGATATAGATTCTGTCATTCCTCAGTGTAAATACCTCTGAGCAAGGTGCTGATCTCCAGTGAAGTGGATGACGTAGGACAACAGGAGCCGTCAGCCTTCTGGTGTATGAGACACACAGGTTGGTGCTGCATTCTCCACCTGCACGTCCGTTTTAACCCATAAAGACCCAGTGGTACTTTTGTGGCAGTTCCCAATTCATTTTTCTCTATATCCAACCTTTTCCTAAGTGATTTATCACCCTTTATTGTAATATTATCCTCTTTACTTTGAGTTTTTTCAGTGTAAATCCTGTATTTTCCTATATTCAATTCACTGATCATGTAGATGTTCATTAAAGCTCAGAGTTAATTCAAAGGTTATTATATCAAAACAGAGAAAACTGAAGAAAAAGTGACTTTTTCTGTAAAATCTATCATTAGCTGAACATAAAACAAATGTGTCCATCCACTGTCACTGATCAAACTCTACTGGTTTTACTGGTGAATCAATGTTGTAGAAGACGACGCTGTTTCCACGTTCACTACGGAGCCTCTGAACGTCCAAATGGGTCATACCTGAGGACCATGAAAAGTTTTAACAGACCCATAAATATCAAACATTTTACATCAGTAGTTGGTTTTGGTCACCAGTGGCTGTTTGGGTCTTTGTGGGTTAATAAGGGTAAAAAAAAAAAAAAAAGGAGGTAGCAGAAACAGGTGGTGGAGAGCTGATGCGGCCTCTACGCCTTCAGGGACATTCCAGCCTAAGTTCACACAATCCAGAGGAACCATCATGATTTCTGGACCTTCTAGAGCTGAGGGGGGCCTGGTACACCTGTGAACATACAGCCTCTGTTTCATGAGGCCGGCGGTGTATGGGGGGGTCGATAATCCTGTCTGTCCTGTCGAGTGTAAACTAAACCAAAGGAGATGAACATCAGAACTGAAATACTTTAGAGGAAATACGGTGCATATAAAATGCATTCATCCCCTAAAGCGTTTTCCCTTTTTATGGCTTTCAAAAATAGAATCATAGTTAATATAATTTGACTTTTTGAGAAGAATTTACCAAAAAAAACCAACTCTTAAAAAGGTTAAGATGAAAACTATTTGCTGTATAAATACTGTCAGATAAATAGAAATATAAAATATGAAATATGTGATTGCATAAATATTCACCCCTTCAAGCCAGTATGTAATAGATTCACCTTTGGCCACTATCAAAGCACTGAGTCTGTTTGGATATCTCCACCCGGTTTCATCATAAGAGACTGCAATTTCATAACATTTTACCTTCAAAAATGCTCAAGATATGTCAGGTTACACAAGGTTCGAGTGTGAGCAGCCCACAAATTCTCCGTTGAATTCTCTGTGTGGCTTTTACTGTACGCTTCAGGTTAGTGTCTCGCTGGAAAAAAAATCCTCATCTTGAGTCGTAGTCCTCTTGCAGACTTAATCAGATTATTCTTCGAGATTCTGTTATATTTTGCTGCATGCATTTTACCCTCTGCCTTTACGAGCCTTCCAGGGCTGAGCGCTAGGAGGCATCTCCACAGCATGAAGGTGCCAACATCACACTTCGTGGTAGCGTGTGGTCTGATGTCCAAAAAGTTCGATTTTGGTCCCATCAGAGCAAAGAACCTCTTTCAGCTGACCATAGAGTCTCCCACACGCCTTTAGCTGAACTCTAGGTAAGATTTCTTCAACAGTTGCCTCCTCTTTGTCAGTCTTAAATTCAAACAGCTTTGACTGCTGAAGAACTCAGCCAATACAGTCTTTCTCATCTCAGCTGCTGAAGCTTTTAACTCCTTCTGAGTAGTCATGGGGTCTTGGTTGCTTTTCTCACCAGTCCCCTTCTTCCATATTCCTTCTACTTCTTAAAGACGGATTTAATTAAACTCAAGGGAATGTTCAGTCACTTGGAATTTTCTTTGTGTCCATCCCCTGATTTATACTTTTCAATAGTCCTGTCTCTAACCTGCTCATAGTGTTCTTTTTCTTACTGGATCTTCCAGATACAGGTGTCTTTCTACTACAGTCTCTTGAGATATATTCACTGCAGTCAGGTATTCTCCATTTAACTAGTTGAGATTCCACCCACTGACTGGATGGACCTCTGTTGAATTAGGCAAGTCACTTTGAAGAGATGCAAACTTATGCAGTCACTTATTTTACATTATATCATTTTTTATTTATTGAATTACTTTGTAAAAAATGTTACTTTTACACTGAATTCTTGTCAAAAATTATATTGTATTATTATATTGACCATGATTAAATTTCTATGAGTGATAAAAGGGTAAAACATCTAAGGCGGTGAATACTTTTTAGTGACACTATAAGTTTTTTAACAAAATGAATATAAGTCCAGAGAACAAAACAGCTGATTAAAGTGTATTTTCATGTCTAAAGAATATATTTAAATGTCTTCTCAGTCACAAAATCTCCACAATTTAGCATTAGATCAGTACCTTTAGAAACAAAGACCTGACTCCCAAAGTGACATTTCTAGGGAAAACAACCATGCAAACCATATACACCAGGTGAGTGTTAATACGGAATCTTTTAATACTAAGTACAATACAGAAAATCAGTGGTAAACAAAGAAAAGTCCATGTCCTTGTTTGTGCCCTTCTTTTTATGTCAGGCAGGAGAAAGTGAGGGAGTAATGCGTGAAACAAGTTTTAAGACACAGAAAAATCATTCTAGTCTCAAGAAAAGAGACACTGGTCATTTCCAGCTGATGACGATAGTGGTGTGGAGGGCTCATTCAGAAGGCTTTTAAAGTGCAGAGGGCGCTCAGATGTAACCACAATGCACAGTGAGTCAGTAAGTCCTTTAAACTTTCTTAAAGTATGAGACAGCTCCAAATACTGAAGAGTCACACTGTGTTTTCAGTGGAAATCTACATTCAATCAAGATGCCTGTGCCATCACAACTGCATTAGCATCTTTACAGCTGTTTACATCCATCATATGAAAGACCTCGCCAGACACTAGGGAAACACACCGTTCAGTTTCCAAAGATTTTAATCACTGATGAAATCACTAGGTGATGTGTTATTGATGGGTGTTTGAGCTAGAGATGCAAGAAAGCTGTGTCCATGTGTTCGTGTGTGGTCTAAGACTGAACCTTTGGTCCTCTTTACTTGGTCTCAGAGAGCTTTGCAAGGCTGGCTTGGCGGAAGGCTGCTCGGTCCCTCATCTCCAACACACAGTCCTTTACCATCTCTGCAAACATGGATGGCCAGAGCTTGTGTAGCGCCTCACCCTTTAGATTGGTGTCTGACGCCCTTTGAACCAAATCCTGGAGGTACTGCTCTATCATCGCAGCACGTTCTGAAGACTCCACAGTGCCCTCCTGTGAGGTAAAGCAGACTACGATTAAATTAAATTAAGTTACTTCACAAATTCAAAAGATGTGAAATGTCCTCATCTTACTCCTTAATGAGGGGATAATCTAGTGACCTTTCCAAGACTTTTAAAGGTTGTTATAGTTTGACTCACTGGACACAGAGATTAAAGGTGAACCTTTCTGTTCCACAGTAGCAGGACTGCCATTCTAAAATTTCCCTCACAACATGAAAGAAAAATAACCTCTGAGCTGCAATTACACTCTAAAAATTACAAGTTTTGACCAAAACACAAGCCTTTTTATATGTGCACATATTCCAGCAAAACAACATCTATTCATGCTGTTGTGGAAATGCACTGTTGTAACATCCTGTATTCAGTGCTAGCCAAACAACCCAGATAACTTGTACCCATAATCTGGAATGATAGTTGAGGGTGTCAGACCTATCTACAGTGCCTGCACAGTGCTAATGAAGTATGGAGAGAGGTCTAGCTATGCAGGACGAAGGTTGTTACTGTTCAAACCAGTAAGCAAACAAACCTGACCTCAGGGCTGTCTGCGCTGCAGTCTCTGCTTGGGTAGTTGAACAGTGCTCTGCTCAGGCCTTCTCCCAGGAGCTTCCCGTTGTCTCGCAGTTCCTCCGGACTTAGTCCTGCTCGCCGACCACGCCCCTCCAACAGGAACTGCAGCTGACGCTTCCTTCAGGGTAAATGGATATAAAAGTGTATCGGAGAGAGTGAAAGAAAAAGGAAAACACCAGGGAGACACAAAGGCTGTAAATAAGTGACTCACAGGTAATGGAGGTGCTTCTTCTGCCTAGCGAATAGTACTTTCCTCCTTAAATAATGTGGTTAGAGATTTCTAAAGATATTAAGAAAAAAATCCTCTCATTTTTCAGCGTTAAGAAATTCATCAAGCTTGCCAACAGATGTAACACTGACAGTGAATCTGGGCCAGCATTCTTTAAAAGCACTATAATTCATAACAATGATTCACAACAGTGATCCAGCCGACATCAGTTTAAATGTTGATCATTTTTAATCTGTTTTTGATGAACTTGTAATATTGTGCGCACATATTAAAACAGTAGAAGACTTATAGGAACGTAAACTACATCAAATGCTGCTGTCTATCTGTATTAAATCTCGTGTGACATACTACTGCACCAACATGTTCTGCAGCCCGGTGCCAGGATGCTGAAATAGACTTTTCAGAGGAAGCTGCAGGCAAAAATTCCATACTCCATACAGTGTAATGCACTTTATGTGTGTGCATGTCTGTCAGTATCAGGGAGAATAGCATCAGCAAAAATAACTGTAGTGTGTTCATCAAATGGTGTAATTGAGTGTAAGCGTCCCGCAAAAGAACAGCAGTTATGATCATTCTGTGGAGTGATTATGGTAAAGTGAAACAAGTAGTGTTAGAGATGAAAGTCTGTCAATATTTCCAGCCCGTGTTTCTGGTTACGTGTATAAGCTAGAAGTTAAGACAAGCATTAATCATTGACTGCACTTTGCAAACACTTAGAAAGTAGTGAGATACACAGTTCTCATGCAGGGCCATTAAGCTTTATATCTGGTCCACACAGGAGACTCCTATTAATGCAGATTTTTGTACAAGAAATTACTACCTTTGGTTCTCATGAAGGACACAATGTTAAAGGGCTGACTCCGACACTGAATGGTGATGACAACCTAAACAACTACATCGTTTTCAGTGTTGATGAAAGAAAAAGATCCACCTTAGAACTAAGCTCCTACAACTTCACGCTGTTATGAATGCCAGAACATTCAAAACTATTTAATGCCAGAGGTACAAAAAAAAAAAAAAAAAAAGGATATGAGTGAAGGAACAGGATATTACTCTGCAATTTGAAGTTTAATTTCACTTCATTTGTAACTTTTAATAAGGTACTTTTAAACATTATCACCTATACTCAATGGAAAACTATGTCCAAAATGCAAAAATTTAACCAGGATTTCAGAGTAACATTAGCTAGAAAGTGATGACTGCAAACAAGCCCTTTTCTAAAGAAGTGGAAGGATAGGATTCACTCTTGAGACGATAGGTCACGCAGACCTATTGTCTGGCTACAATACTCTGTAAAACACTAATATCCTATGTCTAAGCATTGTTTCCTTTCCAAAAATATACTCATTTAAACAAAGTGGTTCAGAGGGGTCAAATACAGGGTAACAATATTCAGTAAACCACTTGGATAGAATTGACTTGGGGAGTAATGATTGTGCTTGCAGATAACAGTGATTAGGATTTAGCACTAATACAGAATTAATCTACTGCCTTGGGCCGCTGTGTGTTATCTATCCTGACAGAATGTGTTATGTGTACAGAATGTGTACTGTATGAACCAGGGTGAGATGAAGCTAAGAGCAAGTTGTATTTAAGTTTTCCAGTTCATTTTTTATATTCTGAAAGGTTATCTAAGGACAGAAAGGCAGCTCGAATTCATTACAAGGCTGATACACAGTAATGTTATGCTGGTTGAAATAATTTTTCAGCACCGATAATATTTACAATGGATTGTATATTTCTTCTAAGTAAATGTTTAATTTGTTTCCATCATAAAATAAATTACCTTGGGAGCTGTCTATGGTGCACTTCCCTAAACCAGTGAGGAAATTTTATGCACCAATTTTTCAGTCTTTAGCAAAAACTTGAAAAGAGTTCATACTATATGCAACTTTGCTTTGACAATTTATAGTGAAGCATTTACCCATAATAACCAACCATACCATGAAAAAGCTATTTTTGATGAAGAGAACCTATGCGTGACAAATTCAGCATATTTTTACTTTGCATAGATATGTTTCATTGACCCAGAGTGACAGACCTGAAGAGCTTTTGGCTTGGGAGAAAGAGGAATGTTTGTGTTTAAGTGCCAAGTACCCTCCCTTACCCTGAGACACATAGTCTAATTCCCCTGGCTCCTCAGTGCCAGGCTCAGTTCTCTGTCTAAAAAAACATGCACACAGGCACACACATGTACACACTTTAAACGCTACACACAGGCATGCACATACATGTGTCCTTCATAATCTCCAGCCTTACCTGAAACATTTACGCATTAAGGAATCTAAAAATACTCCACATATTTAAATGAATAACACACACGGCACATTCCTTAAGTTAGTAAACTGTAGTTAGTAATATGTTTTAGGAGTTCTGAGATTGGACTAATTACCTGGACTCCTCTAGCAGCAGGAGGAGACGGCATCGAGGAGTTTCGGTAGCTGCGATATGACCCAATGTCCCAAACACACGCTCTGCTGCGATCACATCATTCATGGTCACCTAGCATGGACATAAAACCACATACACCTCATACATACAGGAAGTAACTACAGGTACATATACAACAACAGTGGGTTGAAAAAGGGCTTAGAAATGCATTAACTAATTAAAACATTTTAACCTGCAATGAGTGAATTTACAGAAGTAGCTCATTCATAGTGAGAGTCTGTGAGCATTTACTAATTTATAGTTCATGGTTTTAAACAGGTCTTATCAAGTTTACAAGCTAAATCCCATTACATGTACACAAAATTGGCTACTGATTCCTATTTTTGGATTATCTGACAGTATAAATCACTCTGGTCCTCACCTCTTGACCATTGATCCTCTGCAGGTTGAAGTGGTGAAGGCGATAGATGACAAAGGAACGCCACAGAGCCAGACTGACCACCGGATTCCCCTCAGGGTGGATGGTCAGCTGGTCCAGACGCCTCACCTGAGCCAGAGCCGCCAGCTGGGGCAGACGGCTGATGTTAGTTTCCAGGAAGATCAGATGCTGCAAAAAAAAAAAAATGCACAAATTAATTTCACATAGAATTTTATTTATAGAGCACATTTCATGCTCAAGGTAGGCTCAATATGCTTCACAACAGGTATATAACATCAAAAAAAATAAAAATTCATAAAAAAGAGAGTGCAATTGCAAGTAAACAATCACATGTATATACACTTAAACCCACACATGCACACACACAACAAAACAGAACGCTGTCGAAAAAAGGTATGTTTTCAATATGTTTTTAAAAATGGCTACTGAAGTGGCGAGTCTAATTGTACCAGGCAGGGTGTTCCATTTTTGTGGGGCAGATACACTAAAAGCTGCCGGCCCTTTCTTGGATCTGGTGTGAGGGATGAGAAAGTTGCCCCTGCCTGTTGGCCAAAGTGTTCTTGCTGGGGTGTAAATGATGAGCATATCTGTGATGTACTGAGGTGCAAGGGCATGTAGTGCTTTGTAAACCAGGAGCAGGTTTTTGAAATCGATTCTTGTTTTAACGGGTAACCAGTGCAAGGATTTAAGAGCGGGTGTGATGTGTTGCTATGTCCTGGTACCAGTGAGAATACGTGCAGCTGCATTTTGAATGAGTTGTAACCTGTGAATACCCTACTTTGGGAGTCCAGTGAATCAACCATTACAGTAATCTAGTTTGCTTGTTATGAATGCATGGATTAGTTTTTCAGAGTCTGATTTTGTCAGAAAGCCCCTTAATTTGGAAATATTTTTGAGATGATTGAATGATACTCTTGTAATGTGGTTGATATGACTTTTTATCGATAATTACACTCAGATTTCTTGCTAGAAGGAAGTCACCTATTAGTTAGTCCATGATAGGCACAGAGGCTAAAGGCAGCACCAACAATATTTATGTAAATTCTGTAGTTTGTCATATTATCAGATCTTTTGACACTGAATGGCATCAAGCATTTCCACAGCTGCAGGTATAGAAGTACTTTTTCTTGAGAGATTTACCATGCCATTGTCCCACAGTTTATTATTATTATTTTGTTAATGTCCTCACCGATAGATTAGGAAACTTGACCCTTATTCGCGGCAGTGTTGGTACAATGGCGTCAAAGTTGATGTAACGGAAGGTTATTACAGTGACAGCACCAGCAGTCTGAACTCCCCAGCCTCTCTCCAGGGCTTCCAGAGCACCAAGTCCAAACAAACGCAGCATTTCTCCATCCAGTTCTGCAAGGTGACTATCAGACATGGACAAGCTCTGGATGCTGCCACTCCCAGCCTCCACAAGCCTGCAAAGTATAAAAAGACAGAGACACTGTTTGTAAATGAGCCTTCACGGGGTGGCTTCACTGATAGCGCTGAATTTATTGATTTGGGAAAAATATAGAGCATCTTCAAGCAAAAAGTGCATTTGTAAAAGTAACTGCATACAGACAGAAGAAGCAACAATGCATCAGCAAACTCAGTGTTCGAGTCAAAGTCCTATTTGTGTCGTCTAATTGGTTTCTATTCTCCTATACGACAGCTGAAGTGCCCTTTCCTGATAAGAGAGTCGTGAGAGTGGAGAATGTGGGTGAGTCTCAAGGAGACATAATCTCTGTCTGAACCCATGTGTGTAGCCTTCTGGGTCTGCTGACACTCAGGGGACTTTTCACCATAGCATGGCATCAGATGGCTACTGGTTGCACGCTACTCAACACTGATCATTTTGGTTTCCAGCCTGCCAACAAACTAATCACCCCTATTCATATTTCACACCCTCCCAATCTCACAGCCAGAGAAAACTGCTGTGACGAAACGACTAATCCTTTGATTACAGAACAGAAATGCGTGTACATTCGACTGAGATGAGAAGAAGAAAGCCAAAGACAAACAGCAAAGATGACGAAAAACAAAAGTATAGACACTGTGTCCATATATGCAAACAAAATGAAGCGGTACTGTAATTGAAGATTCTTTGAAAAGCCAGCTTTGTTGAAGGCACTGTAAGCCTGATCCCCCAGAGGTGATTCCTCACAGTGTTTGAGAATGAGAGCACAATATCCTCTCAGATGAGCAGCAACAAGGGGGTCAAAGAGTTGGACATTTGGACAAACAGGAGAAGTGGACAATTAAAGGTCATCTTTCAGGGACAGATACTGTACTCCTGACTAAGGTCTAGGTAAGGATGGAAGAAAAAAAGAACTGCGACATTATTATTCTATGTTATGTAGTACTGAATTTTGGTAATGTGATAACTACTACAGAGTTACCCTGTAAAGTACCTCCGGTTATTTCCATGTAATTCTATGTGACCAGAAATCCAGTAAGACAGTTGAGGACTTTAGATTCATGTGCCTGATTGACTGAAAAATGAATGAAGACAGTAAAGATCGTTGATGTGGAAACAGGTAACACTGATCATAATAACTAGTGTAATATTTCACAAGCCTGTAGCAATGCTTTAGCCTTGAGTTACTTTCATTGGCTCACTCTTGAATAAAAGACAGCTGATGCCACAGGAGATACTTCGGGTTAGACCTTTTGGATAATGAGTTGTGGTTCTGTTGTCTGCTACTTTAAGTCTTTGTGTGTATATGTTGTATGTGGATCTGTTTGTGTGTGTTGCTGCCCATGCAAATCAGTGTTTATTTTAAGAATGCAGTCTGCCTCTGGGATTAGTCTGTCAGTATAGTAATTAGTTCAGTTCCTGTTAAATAACCCCTGGAAAATCTATAGCCATAGGAACAAAATTCAATTGACAGGTATGAAAAGGTCTCACTCAGTCATTATGTTTCTAACTCATCAGATCACTTGTTTCACCTCAAAGTTGCCCTCTGTGTATGAGTCACTTGTTATTTTACAACAATGCCGTCAGAGGGTATTCCTGAACACATAGATAAGGTGTGGAAGTGTCATTGATGCTGCCAGTTTTTCCTATAGCCATGTGCCACCCTCTCACTGCAAAATCACAACAAAGCAGAGGATATTTTCTTCATAGAGAGTTATGCAAGACACTGCCCCACAACACACAAGGCAATGACTATGGCTTTAGAAACAGATACAAATGGGTGCTTCCATGAAACTAGGTTCATTTTAGTACCTGGCAATTTTCCAGCTTTTTAGACCCAATAATAAAATAGAAATTTAGACATACTACCCCCAGGATGTACCTAATGATGACCTCAGACAAATGCAAAAAAAATTATAATCTTGCTCTGAGCCATCCCAAAATGAAGGAATTTTTAATAAAATATTGGGGCCAAAAATAGGACCAAAATTGGGACAGGAAAAACTACCAATAGGTGTCAGTGCATGTGATCTGGAAAACATGGCTTGAAATGGATATACCGCTCTAAATAAAGACACTGTGTTAAATGTGTTGATCCTAGTGTTTTTTCTAATCCAGACATGTGAGTGTTTCATGGATCTCAGCCTCGATCCAGGTTTCGCGTGTAAGCCATTGTGTCCACTCGCGTTACATGTAGAACCTGTCCATTTAATCTCATATAAATTGTGAATGATTTTGCAACAGTGGTAATTTTTGTGAAACACTCTGTTTTGCATAATTAGTTCAATTCCCAAAATGTACCTGAGAGAATAAAAAGATATTTAAAGAAATAGTAGTGTGTAATTTTCATGTCTTTTTTACTGTTACAAGCAGATTTTTGTATAAAAAATGAAATAAAAAAATATAAAAAAGTGTTTTATCTGAAAACTAGTTTCTCTTTCATCTCAGTAAATACTTTTTTTTTTTTTTAAATAGACCCAAAGTGCTTCCAAACTTGCTTCATAATACTAGTCTACATCTGGTTTGAATTTTTAGCCCCATGTCCTGTTTTTAGGACCAGTTTCATAGAAGCCCTCAGATACAAAAACAATAAAAGGTAAAAAAATTAGACAAATGAAGAAATGTATATTCAGCTGGAAAGTGTATAATCAGTTTGAAGCTACACATTTGACCTGTTGTAAGCAAAATGGACGGAGACAAGAGATTTGGCAAATACAAGACAAGGAGATGCCAGACGCAGAGACAGTTTAATCACCAGGATATGCCACGCCTCCGTGATGTACGATTGCCAAAGGCAGTGAATCAGGGGTTGGATAGCGGTACAGGCGATGAACCGTAACATGTAGATAAGTCACATAAAGAATGAGAGCAACTTCTGTGTATCTGGATTTGTGCCATTAACACACTCTCTGCTCTATGTCACATATTGTTCCCCCATAATCACAGCTGAAAGTATGCCAGGTGGCCTTGAATGCCTTCCTGACATGAACACAGCAGACACTCAGAGAAGAACAAAATGACACTCATGAGACAGAGTAAAAAAATCTATTACTATTACCAAGATCATATTCTAGCCTATTACACTGAAAATCTAATTACGACTACCTTAGCTAATCCAAGAGCTTTAAAAGAGCACACCCGTCACCTCTGAACAACTTAATCCCCCATAAGAAAAAACGGCCTGTATGTAGCATATGTCTCCAATTCCCTAAATACTGGCTGGTAGAGTCACATATGAAACATTAGTCTCTGAGCTGTCATTACAAAATAGAATTTCATAGTTTCCCTCTGTTTAAAAGTGAAAACAAATGGTTCGGCTAAAACAGGGTGCCACACACGTCGGGTTTATTAAGTGCTGATGTTGCAAACTCTATGGTGGTTTTAGATTTCAGATTTCATCAAAGAAGCCTGTTAAAAGTCTCTCCTACCCCTGTGAAGGTAATACACTGATTTATGTTCTTCACAGTGCACCTGTTGAAGATCCCAGCACAACTCTTCATGACCTGAACATCTGAGTAGTGTGTACAACAAAGGTCTTTCCATTTCCCCACACAGTGACCAAGCCCACTATTGGATTTCTGAGTAATTACCCTTACAGCAACTCACATCCTCTCTCCCAACCCTGTGAGGATATTAGCTCAAATAAATCTTAAACCATTCACGTAGAAACAAACTCTGGCATAAGCTTTGTTCCATAACTTATTACAAGAACATATTTGACTCAAGCTTTTATCTTATAACTTATTTCAGAAACACTATCATGCTAAATTTGTTATCAACATTCATTCTAAACTCATTCTAATTTGGCATAGTGGGGCTGCTACTGCCTCCCACAAAATGACATCATGTCTAGTTATATCATGTGGTGTGACCATTAATTCAGGGTTCCCAAATATTAGTTTCAACAGTGTTTTAACTGTTTTTGCAGTAACTGCTTTTTTTCTGACTATTTGTTTTGGGGTTTTTTTTTCTTTAATACAAATATATATTTAGCAACTGTGTGGACTTGTATCTGACCATTATAAATCTGAAATGGAAGACATGATTACAGCAGAAAAAGTGAAATATGTTTATATTTCGTTGGACCACCTTTAATTTGATTAGATGGCACCTTCGTATTGGCATTTTTTATGTCACACAATGTTTATGCAATGTCAAAACTAATGCCAAAACATTTACTTCCTTCCTGAATTGCATGAATTTTTCACCAAGAACTTGTAATGATGATGGGAGTTGAACTACTGTGTAAAGTCTTCTGGGAGGTGCCCTATTGTCAGAAGGCCCATTAGCCAGAAAAGGGTTAGGGTTAGATTTATCAACTAAATCCAAACTAATTTTCTGACTAAAAGCCCTTCTGACAATAAGGTGGGCACCAAGTCTTTTCAAGCACACCCAAAGATTCTCTGTGGCAGTGTTTCTCAACCTTTTTTGAACAAAGGCCCCACTAACAGCATCATGAACCTCCTGGCGACCCCCCCCATCCCCCAAAAAATTTGGGATCAGGGCTTGACGAAGTTGTATGTGGAGGATGTGGTGAAAGCCCCTCTCACCTTATCATTTCTCACCTGCTGCCCCCCAAAAGACAAATTTGCAACTGGGGGGGGGGGGGGTCTGCTGCATATCCGTTGTATTAATAGCCAGTGAGTCTGTGATTTTTCGTGTGTTTTTTTCCCCTCCCATCCTGTGTTCATGCCCCCCTGGTTGAGAGCCACTGCTCTATGGGGTTCAGGTCTGGACTATGTGGTGGCCAATCCATGTGTGAAATGTCTCCTGCTCCCTGAACCACTCTTACACATATCTAATGAGTCTGATAAATCCTGGCATTGTCATCTTGGAATATGCCTGTGTCATCAGGAAAGAAAAATCTACTAATGGATAAACCTGGTCATTCAGTGTATTTTGATAGCGTGATCTAATTTTTTTGGACACATAATGTTGCTGAACCTCAACCTCATCAACTGAAGTAATCCTAGATCACAACACTGCCCCCACAGGCTTGAACTGTAGTTACAAGGCATGATGGGTAATCACTTCACCTCTGGAACAGTGTCAATCTGGACTCATCAGACCACATGACCTTTTTTCATTGAAACATGGTCCAATATTTATGCTCTCTAGTAAAGTGATGGTTGTTTAAGAAATAATATGTTACTCACTGCATCACTTGGGTTAAAGAACATGTTCCCAGATGAGACAAATTAATCACACAGGGATGCACTCAATGCAAAATTCATTGCCATTACAGACATTCAAAATAACATTATGGCTGATAGAAAATACCAATAACCTGTTACTTTCTGTTTCTTTATTTTATTTTTGTTATTGCCCCCCCCCAAACAAAGACATCTCCATAATAAATTTAAAAACAACTATTGCAAAATCTGTGAACCTTTTATCACATATCTCTGAATGAACACAGATCATAGATTCAAATGCTCAAATTCATAAAAACAAACAAAAAGACAAAGACAAAAAAATTTAAAAAAAAACTTTAGTATACCATGACAGACAAATATCTGCCATTGGCAATGGTGAAAAAATTCTATACGTCACTATCAATATTGGCTGCTATGAACAAATGTTGCCCAATATTAATGTCTGGCCAATATATTGGTATAATCCTAACTGCAGTCGTAATTAGCCTGGATGGATGGATGGATGGATGGATGGATGGATGGATGGATGGATGGATGGATGGATGGATGGATGGATGGATGGATAGACAAACAGATGGATGGACAGACAATACTCTCTCTACTCTTTTTTAACTTGGTTGAACAGGAATGTTACCTCAATTTATTTCAAATTAAATCAGTAATAAGTTTATGACTTGAGATGACAGTACTAAGCAGCAGCCGTAAACAAACACACATGTTAAGAAGTCGCCCTGTTCCGTGGCTCCCACAGAACAGATTCAGATGTGTGGAAAGGCCGGGTTCTGTCACTGATGTGGCTGGGAAACCAAGAATCTGTTAAGACTCTGGAGTACAAAGATTATGGATGAGCTGTAACAAACCATACAATCACACTTCAGGGTGATAGTAGTGTTTCTGGGAATTTCAACCCCCCAAGGACCTGATATGTGATGTATTACAATTTGATTCTCAGACCTCAAAAACAGAAACCAGTTCCTCTCGCATCTGCTCCCTTTTGCTCTGTATGAGGGTGGATGGTGTCATTTCAGCATGTAGTACTTTCAACAGCTTACTGTGTAGGCATTATAGCCCTTCTCTAAACCTACACAGCGATAAACAGCACTCAAACTAAACCTACAGCCAGGGGAAGTAACTGTAGATGAGGGGAGGGGGCACACAGCAGCACACCCACACCTGAATTGTTCCTGGAACAAAATGCACTAATCACTGATGATATGTTCAGCTAGAGCAGTGAAGCCTTCACACTGTGAACCTTTCATTTTCTACCTTAGTGTTCTTGAATATTTTGACAAATATGCCACTTTGCCTAAGCTAAAGTTGTTTTAGTTCTGTTGTTCTGTGCTACAATACAACCCAAAGATAAAGTGTAATACTCCCAAACTATGAGAGTATTATCGTCCGTATTGCATGAGTCCTGCTCATCACCACAGACACCACATAACTAAAGTTGTAATAGACCCTGTAAATGAAAGCCGTGGCTATTGAAGAATTGTGCTTCAGGGGCATTTTCATGTCGTGGGGCAGGAAGGAAAAGCTGTGTTTGAAACATGTAATAATAGTCCTTGACACAGCCCCCACTTTCATGTTAGCCCTCCCCCTCATAAATCATCTCGACCTGGATCACATTCAGTCCAGGATAGTATATCAGAGCTCTTTGCTTACATTAGACTAAGCACAGGCTGTTGATTTAGAGCACTTCATGTTATAAACAGTGAAAACAGAAAACTGCCTTCAGAGAGCTTAAGACCCACATGTATGGATTTAATGGGTGTACAGAGATCAGGAGCAGCCAAGACCCCATAAACCTCGTCTTGTCTGAGGATACTTTGAGATGGGTTTGATATACCTGCTGATGCTGGAATGAAAGCTATACCCTCATGGCTGCTGTATTATGTATCTACAGTTCAAACATCCTATAGTTAAACAAGGGACTGAGGGTAGCGCAGTATTTTGAAATATAGTTTGTTAAAAAGGCAAAAATGTAAGTGAAATTGAAGCTAATATTGACTGAAATAATCTTTCAATGTTTTACCTAGTGGATAAAAGGATTTTGTAGACCCAAAAGACCCTCATGTCTAAATTTGTAAGACACCAGATATTTGTATGTCTTCTTAACTCAAAAAGCAAAAAACCTCTATATGCAATCTGTTTCATCTCATACAGGGTATTAGTCGATACAGACAAAACTGTGTAAATATTCAGTGAAGACATACATCTTGGTGGTTGTTTAATTTAGATATGTATATACTATGAGGGGTTGGAAATAGGCACACATGCAATTTGTCTTACTTGGGATCTCGTGGGCTGTTTGGGCGGCTGTTGGTGCGGAGTCTGATCTCCGTTCCCCCTGATGGTCGCTCTGGTCCTGAACCTGGGCTAATCCGTTTGCTACAGAAATAAATAAATAATTTCATCTTCACCAGATCAAAACTCCAGTGTTAAGCTGATACATACACACATCTCCCCTCACTTTCTCTCTTAGCTGATATACAACACAATTAATTTCCTTTTCCTCTATCATAAAATCTATCAAAACCACAAGATCATTTTTCTCTGTCTCATTATTCTTATCATTTAAATGTCTATGATGTATCTATAACTAACGCAAGGTTTCTGTGTAATGCTCATCTAAACCACATAAAGCAAAGACATACTATGAAAAATACTAACAAGGAGCAGTTATCATTAACTCATTAAACTTCTAAATACCAACACTTAACTAGTATTGACTGATAAGTTATTCACACCAATTGGCCAAATAAATGACAATTAAGCTAATCATCAGATAAATTGGTGTTAATTTGGTGGCAACTGCAAATTTAGTTTGTTTATTTATTGTGAGCCAAATTATCATTATATTACTTATCACATTTTGCAGAATGTCCTCATATTGTGTATTCACAGACTTAAAGGTTCAATATGGAAGATTCACATGTGCTTGTGTGCTTACATGAAGTCTGTGTTGGAGTCTGGCCATTTTTAGATGCTAGCTCACTGCACTTCTAAACTATCAGAACAAAGTTTGAACATGACTGCAACAGTAGAAGAGCAGAGGAAAGGCAATGAAGAAGTCAAAGCCAAGCATAAAGGTTTTTGCAGAAAAACCAGCTGACTCTTCTGCATACTGCAGAAACCCTTGATTTGTGGTGTATTAGCTTATTAATAAAGTTAACTAATGTCAACAGATGATCTATCCCTGACACAAAACAGACTCAACAAAAACTTTATTAAAAAACATGAGCATGAGCCAATTTTCCACATTGAACCTTTGACCCCATTTTGATGTGATGTGTACCTTGGTTCATCTGGAGAAGACTCCTGCGTGACGCCATTAGTCTGGGCAGGGGTATGTGCAGGGCTATTCTCTGGACTAAGCTCTTCTTTAGCGCCATTTGTTGATGGCAGCTCCAGGCAGGCCCTGACACCCTCCCACTGCTGTGCTGCATTACGGATTGCTAGACGCCGCTTTTCCTGGATAAATGCAAGACAGACAGAGGACAGTTTCAAGTGACAGCTCCTCAGAAGAACACAGGGACTAAATGCAATTGAACCTTTCTATCCTCTATTGGGCAAACTTATTCTGTCATGATGCAAAAGCTGTAAGGGAACTTACTGGCCTTTACAGCAGATATTATACCTCATTTAGGTTAAATTAGAACAGTGAACCTTGGGGCTGGGACCCCACATGGGGTCATCTGGAATTCAAATGGGGTTGCCTGAAATTTCTAGTAATTGATAAAAATAAAAATAAAAGCTTACTAATAAATAATCTATGGTGAGTTGAGAGAGACCATCACAACACATAAAAGACATGACAATCTCTGAAGCTGAAACTGAAGCACTGTGGTACTGTTTATCTGTCAAATGTTCAAACTGAAGCACTGTGGTACTGTTTA
>JAPQRP010000019.1:18919873-18930241 GCA_037367295.1 Apogon hyalosoma | reverse complement strand
GATAAAAGAGAGAGGGTAAAGGAGGAGAAAAGAGAGAGAAAGAGAGAGAGAGAGAGAGAGACTAGGGGAGAGGGGGGGAAGGTGGGGAGTCGGGGGTCCTGCCAAATTCAAGTTTAAAGTGGCGGAGTAGAAATAATAATAATAATTAAAACTGCAAGTGGTGTTAAGGCCCTCACCCCCCCATGTGACCACCTCCCCACGCAACTGCTGAGACCACCCAACAGTGAGAGGACACCGTATTGTGCGCTCAATCTGACATTCAGCGAGATACACACACTTTTACCCTTCTGAAAATGGTTGCTTCATTGTGAGCTGGTCACAGCCATGCACAACATTTGATCAAAAATGTAATTGATTACTTTTGATCGTGTGTGTAGATGATTTTCACCAAGTTTGGTGTAAATTGGATGTAAACCTTAGGAGGAGATGATGAAAGGATGAAGGATGTAATTCTGTCCAAAACCCCATTCATTTCTATGACACTGTTTTGCTGTTGTCATGACACCATGATTGTAAATAGGGGTGTGTCTTCATTGGATTTTTATTTCAGTTTGGCATGAGGGATTTGTTTGCAAAATTTAATTTGACCACGTCAAAAAAATTTTTTTTGTCCCATTCAAAAACTTTAGGGGATATCAGAGAGCCATTTTACGATCCAGCTATACAAGTTACATATCGTGTTCAGATTTTCATTCTGCACAAATTGTACTTGGGTTCATCTTAATCTGACTATCTGTTTGCGAGATACACACACTTTTATTTTAGGGACCGAGCCCACAAGGTAAGTCCCACTCAAACTGAACGGACTTGCCTGGAAAGTCAAAGCCCTATTGTATTTTGTTTGGTTTTTTTTTTATTAGGAACCGAACCCATGGGGAGAGGCCCTCTCCCTCACTCACACAGTGAGAGTAGGATTTTCAAAATAAAAGCTTTATTAAAAATGCAATATTATGAGTATTAATAACAGATTAAAACTGATTCTCTTCTCACACACAAACACACACACACAACACACACACACACACACAGAGTAGAAGTTGAAAATACTAAATTATGAGTATAAATAACTGATTCACACATATTCTCTCTCACTCACACACAAACACACCCACACACACACACACACACACACCGAGTGGGGTTTTTCAAAATAAAAGCTTTATTTAAAAAATGCAAAATTATGAGTATTAATAACTGATTCATGTAGTCTCTCTCACTCACACAAACACACACACACACAGAAACATGTGTGTAGGTGATTTTCACCAAGTTTGGTGTAAATTGGATGTAAACCCTAGGAGATCATGATAAAAGTATGAGGGGTGGGATTTTATAGGTCTGCACTTCTACCCAATATGGCTGACTTCCTGTTGGGTTTAGGGTGGGGCCACAATGTAATTTTCTTACTTGTCCTGCCATGGGCTATGTCTGTACCAAGTTACATTTTTGTATGCGGAAAAAAATTTGGAGAAGTCTCCCATCCACGAAATTTATTTTGATTTTTGAGGGGGTGTGGCTGAGTCATTTTGCGATATTTTTTCTTGCTGACTTCAAATAAATATATTTTTCACCTGGCTTGAATTTTTGGTCAAATAAAATTTACTTTTTGTTTACATTCAGAGGATCAAATTTGAGTTCAAAGTGGTGTTGGAAAAAAATAAATAAAAATAACAGAACCATGCAATTTTAATAGGTCCTCGCCAGCATGTGTGCCTGGGCTCAGGCCTAATAACGGAATCATGGGATTTTAATAGGCCCTCGCCGGCATGTGTGCCTGGGCTCGGGCCTAATAATAATAACAATAATAATAACAGAACCGTGTGATTTTAATAGGCCCTCACTGGCATGTGTGCCTGGGCTTGGGCCTGATAATAATCACGGAACAATGTGATTTTAATAGGCCCTCGCCGGCATGTGTGCCTGGGCTCAGGCCTAATAACATAACCATACGATTTTAATAGGCCCTTGACAGCATGTGTGCCTGGGCTCGGGCCTAATAATAATGGAACCATGCGATTTTAGTAGGCCCTCGCTGGCATGTGTGCCTGGGCTAGGGCCAGATAATGGAACCATACAATTTTAAAAGGCCCTTGCTGGCATGTGTGCCTGGGTTCAGGCCTAATAATAACAGAACCATGCGATTTTAATAGGCCCTCGCCGGCATGTATGCCTGGGCTCAGGCCTAATAATGTAAAAATGAACGAAGAACAATAGGACCTTACCTTTCCAGGCAAGTCCACTCACACTGTTTGTGAGTGGGACTTACCTTCCAGGCTGGGTCCCTAATAAAGTATGACATGTTTTGGAGCAGTTACTGAGCTTTGTGGTACTCCACAGGTTACCCCTTTCTAAAATACCCTTTAACATTCACCCCAGGACTGACTGACTGACTGACTGACTGACTCACTCACTCACTCACTCACTCACTTGCTCGCTCACTCACTCACTCACTCACTCACTCACTCACTCACTCGCTCGCTCACTCACTCACTCACTCACTTACACTCTCTCTCTTTCTTTCAACTGATTTGCAAACTATAGGAATCTGAGGTGTGGTTTTAGCCTATTGTCAGAGAGTGTAACAGGGTGATGTTCTTACTATTCAGAAATTACAGTTGTTCCTGTAAAGTGTGCAGTTTCTCAGGAGGCAGACCCTCACCTTGGTGGTCAGGGGCTACAGATCCCAGTTTCTGAAAAATGGCCTGGATCTAAAAACACTGGAAAACACCCACTCAACAGCAATGCTCAAAAGGATAACAGTAGTAAACTGTAGAACCATTAGTTATGTTTTTGCTAGTTTCACAAATTGTTTTAATAGGTGAATGGAGAAAAGTATCATAATAATAAAAAAATGTCATTTATTAAGATCTATTATTTCAAATAATTGCTATGTGGTTATTATGTAATAAGAGTAATAAGAGTGATCTATTATTATGTAATAATTATAACAAATCTACTTTTAGCAGTGAAAATTAATGCAATTGCTGCTAATAATAAATACATATATGTAACAATGTAATATTTAAAGCTTGGGCTGGGCAATATGTTGCAATAATTGGATGTTTCCACATCTAATGCTTAAGTGACTTGAAATAGGCTGCCTGCCTCATGCACAAGAAATGTATATGAAAGGAGTAAAAGCAGCAGAAGCAGAGGTGTGAATGTGTGTTGAGTAACTCTCCTTCAGATTACATAACCAGTACACAGAGAATGACAGCCCCAGTAGTAAGCAGAGGAGATGAGCAGCAGGGCACACTGAAACACAAGCAGTGCTCTTTGATGGCACAAATCTAATATAATGTTTATGGTTTACTGTTCAAATTGTTAATGTTATTCCTATAACAACTCTCATTTTCCTAAATGGGTCCTGCTTTGTAATAACCACATACCTCTCTACCTGAGACAACTCAGTGTGATAGTAAAGTTGTATTACTAACAGCAGCAACCTCAAAGTTGCATTCTCAGTGAGCTATCTCAGAACAGTGTCAGAACACTGCTGACTGGGTAGCAACAAGAGCAAATTAGAGGAGGTTGCATTCAAACAAAGCAGACTGCTTGTAGTCTGTTACTTACAGAGATGTGGACTCAAGTCATTAATTTGATGACTTTAGACTTGACTCAACACAATGTACAAAGACTTGTAACTCAACTTGGACTTGAACACCAATGACTTGCGACTTCACTCGGACTTCAGCCTTAACACTTGAAAAGACTTGATACATTACCCAAAACTTTAAGATTAAAAAGTGTATCATTAAAAAAGTGACCTAATCAAGTCATTTCATACTCCCTCACTGAGCAACGCAATCCACCTCTCTCTCTCTCTCTCTCTCTCTGCTTCAGTGTGATTGTGTGACCTGTCAGCAGTAGGGATGGGAATCTTAGAACCGTTTCCAATTCTTAAGGATTCTCTTATTTTCCACCACGACGTTTTCTGGTTTTCTCTTACTCGTGTTGTGGTATGCATGGACCAGGTCAGAGTGCAACGCACATAGGGAAAACCAGAAAACGGGACCTCCAGAGTAATGTCACCATATGCCACTGTTGTGGTTTGTCACTCACCAGGAGTGCCACCACTGACCAGTCTGGATCAGATCACCTTACATGCTTTAAAATCCTCATTCTTTCAGAATATTTACATTTGTTCGTTAAACATTTCAGGAATATATGTTGGTGTTTCACTTTCTGTTTGTGTGTGTACAATGGTGTATATGTATCAAATCACATCAAATCAGATTTTATTTATATTGCGCCAAATCATAACAAAGTTTATCTTATGACGCTTTACATACAGAGCCGGTCAAAACCAGACTCTGACTCTGTGTGACATTGGGAATGATTTGATATGGAAAATGGTCAAACAAGCTCCACTATGACCTGTCCAACTACTTTTTTCCCACTCAAAAAACTGCTCAGGAATCGATAGGAGAACTGATAAGGAATTGGATTGATAAGCAGAATCGACAATGGCATGATACTGATCAAATCCTATCAATTCCCACCCCTAATAAGCACTTTGTTTTTGTACATGTTGTCAGTTCACTTATTTTATCAAACATGTTCTGATAAATAAATGCTGATTTAAAAAGTATGTATGATCTGTCATCCAAATGTAATATATTATTACTGTTAAAAAAGACTCACAGGACTTGAAATTCAAAGTTCAAATGGTGGGGCGGGGGGGTGTTCTACTACATAAAGGTCATTGCCTGTACTGTATTCAATGGTACAATCAATCCATCATTAAGAAATGACATGCTTTTTTCATGAAGTATATAAACAATATTTATCTTTTATTCTTATATATGCTATTGAAAGAGAAATTCAGGTTATCAGGAAAATCGCCATTTATCAATTAATCGTTAATCGATCGATAAGGTCAACCAACTAATGATTAATGAATTAATTGATAATTTGCATCCCTAGTTGGGGTGGCTCATTAACTGAGCAGAGACACAAATATATGTACAGTATGGTGTATAAATTCCCTATAGCAGGTTGAGTAATAATTGGGTAACGTAGGTGAGGTGGGTCCATACACAACATCACTTACAATAGCGAGAAAACGAAAGTGAGACTTTACATACATTCATCGTTCGCCTCCCGACTTCTACACCTCTCTTATACTGCTGATCTTAGACGAAATTTTCACATGTTCTATCCTGTATCCACTGTGCCCCATTCACTGCTCTATGGACCCCCACAAATACTGGACCCCATGAATTTGTCATATTTACTCCCCCTTATTAGCGCCCCAGCAGACTCCCATCACATCCACCTGCTGCCTGCACAGCCTTTTTAATTAGGAGGTACAGTGGCTTGCAAAAGTATTTATACCCCTTGAACTTTTCCACATTTTGTCACGTTACGACCATAAACATAAATATATGTTATTTGAATTTTATGTGGAAGACCAACACAAAGTGGCATACAATTATGAAGTACAATGGAAATGATACATGATTTAATTTTTTTTTAACAAATAAAAAACTGAATAGGGTGGTTTGCAAAAGTATTCAGCTCCCTTGAGTCAATACTTGGGGGAATCACCTTTTGCTGCAATTACAGCTGCAAGTCTTTTGGGGTATGTCTCTACCAGCTTTGCACATCTAGAGACTGGAATTTTTGTTCATTCTTCTTTGCAAAACAGCTCAAGCTCAGTCAGATTAGATGGAGAACTTTTGTGAACAGCAGTTTTCAGATTTTGCCATAGATTCTGGATTGGATTTAGGTCTGGACTTTGACTGGGCCATTCTAACACATTAATATGTTTTGTTTTAAATCATTCCATTGTAGCCCTGGCTTTATGTTTAGGGCCGTTGTCCAGCTGGAAGGTGAACCTCTGCCCCAGTCTCAAGTCTTTTGCAGACTCCAACAGGTTTTCTTCCAAGATTGCCATGTATTCAGGGGGGTTCACCAGAACCAAAAACATATGGATTCCTCTTACTTCCCTTCCACTTCCTGTTTTACTTTGCTAAGTTCTCGTCTTCCTGTTTTGTCTGCACTTTGTCTTGCTTGTCTGTATCTGTGTCTTCTCCTTTCCTTTCCTCTCCTCTCCATTCCTCTCTCTTGATAACCCACACACAAACGGCCGGGTCAGACCTGGTACCAGCCAGATCTTAATTTTTATCCTCCTTATTTTATTGATTTATTTATGCTTTTTAATTAATTAATTTATTAATTAATTCTGCTTTTGTCATCATTTAAAATGTCCGAATTAACACTGAAATGAATGGACGGCAGGAGCGCCGCTCTGAGCGTCAAATATCACCACCAGTGAATTTGTATTGGTTTTAAATAAGAGCCCCTTCATGATATTGAAAATCATAAAATGTAAACATTAGTACAGTGCTGTATTTTTGGTGGAATAATGGTGCGTACATCATCATAAAAAAAAAAAAAAAAGAAAGCCTTGATACTAAACTGAATAGACAGCTGGATCGCTCGCTCTGAGCATTAAATATCACCGCCAGTGGGTTTGTATCAGTTTTAATAGAGAGCCCCCTGCATCAGAAAAAGATGCCAAGAGACACCTTTTGCGTCAGTGTAGGACATACAGAGGTTCTGACCAAGCATCGGTTTTCAACGCACAAGGGGTGAGACTATGTTGGCTGGAGGGTGGGAGCATGTGCACATCTGTGGACATCACGGGCACATGCACATCAGTGGACCCGTTATGAGGTTATTTTTTAGGAAACAGGGCAAAACAAAATGACAAATGATATTGACACTGCAACAAAGTTGACTACTGCACTTTCTAATAGTCTTATAATAGTCAAGTAAGCTACTTTTTAGAGTTTCTGATTGAGGTCCATTACCCGGACCTGACAATTCATGTTTCATCCACGGATAGGCCACCGTGGTGTGATCACGGATTTCAGTTATTGATTGTTACAGATTGTAATCAATAGCCTATATAGTCAACATTAAAGGCATGCAGTTCTATTTGAACCGGGATCTGTGCATGGACCACGGCTCATGCCTGCTACTAACTTGCATTGGTATCAAATCCGTGGTGGTGTCACGAAATTTTCACCGATTCCATGACACCATCACAGATTTTGAGGTAAGGGTTTGTGGTCAATACACGGAATTCTGTTAGACCAGGTTGGTAGTGACCCTCTGTCAGGTGTTTGCTTCATGTTATTCTTGTTCTGCTCTCAGTGTGTGTTCATCTTAAAACCCCTGTGTCTTTGTGTGAGCCAGATTTCCCTACTAGGAGTTGAACCCCAAACAGCTTTCAGCTTTGCTTTCCTAATCATTAACCTGGACTTGGAGAAGGTCAACGCTTCTCCTGGTGTGACCGTAGCCATGGAGACACTCACTAACATTTTATTTGTGCTGACGGTTGGTTGAGTTGGGGCTGGGCTGCAAGCTGCTCAGGGCTTTCACTGTGATGGTCCTGCTCATGGACATATAGAGGCAGAGGACTCAGAGCTACGTCACATTAGCAATGCAGTATAATTGGTCAGAATTAGGGATGTAAACAATTAATCAACTATGGATTAATTGTTGATAAGAATTTGCTCGATTAAATTACATTAATTGTCGGTTAATTGGCTTTTTCCATGGCGGTGTTTGTGGTGTCGACAGTAGGGGGCGCCACTGCCTAAACTAGGCTTCATTGCTGAGGTAGGTTGAATATTGGGGGGAGTTTTCCACCTGTCCACACCTGTCCGAAGGCTGCTGGCTTGTCCGCGCTGTTACTCCATGAAGAACTGGATTGTGGCATTGATGAGTTAGAATGGCTTTAGGGGCATGGTGGAGCGAAACCACACCCCCGCCCAAATACGCACACATATGCGGGTTGGGAGCATTTTCCCTGGAGATTGGTCTAGTCCACTGTCATCTGGACTGTCTGGTCAGTGAGACAGAAGTTAAAACATGCTCTAGGCTCCTGATCCGGGCCACAGTAAGGTGTGTCGGTTTTATTGTAAGACATTTATCAGCAATACTTAAACCAACTTTAGAGTTTAACTAAAAGGCACACTCTGAAATACTGTTTTAACAAACACAAAAACTACAATTAAAATAAATAATATCAATTGTTTTCACTTAAGTTAAATCCTAATTAAGTAACTGGCCAGTGAATCTGAAAAAGTCATGCAATGGTCATATTTAAAAGTAAAATAAATTAACAACATAATGTGCTCACACTTGAAAACCCTTGGCCTGACTTATGAAAATCTTGACTGTCACTGATATGTTGATTTGCAATATGTAAAATGTTTGAGACTGTGAAATAATAACTGGAATTGGTTTGTGCAATAGATATAAAAAGGAATCCAAGATTTATCTAAAACAGTATATACAATGGTAAAGAATTAATGCAAATGAACCATAAGTATAAGAGAAATAAATATTCAATGAGAAATAATTTAAACTGTTTAGATACTTTTCATGTTTCAGATCATGTGAGTTGGTGTCATGCCTTTTAATAGTGAATAAGAAATAAATGTGAATGACAGAATTCACAAAGTGGGATAAGTGTAATCAAGATTTGTCATACTGAGGCTTGATTATGATTTATTTAAGAGAAAACATGTCGAGGAAGTGTAAAGGATGCGTTTCAACTTTATCATACAGATATTTCAATTTATCTATGTTTTTTTTTTTTTTAATTGTTCTTTTGTCTGTAATTTGGGGACGTCTCCAGCAGATGGCACCCTAGGCAGCCATCCTCTGCTCTTTCACATCTCCACTGTCAAGCCGCACTGAAACTGCACAGGAAGTTGAGACTCCAGTGTTCGTTTTTCCAAATGAGGGTTTACAGAGGCATTTTCATTCATCCCTCTTTTTTTCTTAACCATGCTGTGCGCTGTCAGGTCCGATTTGGGTCCACATTGAGTCCGGTCTGAGTATGTGAGTACGCACAGATATCCGCGGCGTGTATACGGCTGACTCTGGCCAACTCTGTGAGAACCTGCCCCTAGTGGACTGACTTATCAGTGCATGGCAAAGTTTTTGGACGGACGGAAAGACGGACAACCAACTGGTGACAATACTCTGTGGCCAATGTGGCCGAGGTTAATAAATCCTGGTGCTGACCTTCAGAGCCCTGCATGGTCAGGCTCCCCCTTATATCAGAGACTTGTTATGTCCCTACACCCCCTCTTGGAGGCTGAGGTCATTGGAAAAAAACCTACTTATGGTCCCTCGCACTCGTTTCAGGACCCGAGGAGACTGCTCCTTCAAGGCTGTTGCTCCGAGGCTCGGAATGATCTTCCGCTCTCATTGCGTTCCTTGGACTCTGTTGATGTTTTTAAGAACAAACTTAAAACCCACTTGTTTCTCCAGGCAATTTAACGGCAGTAGATTAAAGGTTGTTATATGTCCATTATGTTTTATTGTAATTTATACCTTTTGTGATTGTAATTTCAAAGGCAGTAGAATAAAGGTTGTTATATTCCCATCATGTTTTATTGTAATTTATACCTTTTTGGGATTGTAATTTTAACATTTTAACGGCAGTAGATTACGGGCTGTTATATGTCCATCATGTTGTATTGTAATTTATACCTTTTGGGGATTGTAATTTTATTGTGTATTGTATTATTTTTTGTGAAGCACTTTGTGACTTTTCTTGTCTGTGAAAGGTGCTATGGAAATAAACTTCGCTTGCTTGCTTGCTAAATAAAAATGCAAATATGGCCAAGGCCCATCATTTGCTAAAGCAACATGAAATTAGCGCACATAATATTGTTAATATTTTCATATATTACAAAACATGTTTACCATACTTGGTCTTGTAGAGCCATCCACGAAATTTAGGGCCAACTAACCATTTTGGATTAAATCTGCTAATTTGATGTTTACCATCATAACTCACAAAAGGCTGCTCTGATGACGGGCTAACATCTGTGCTAGCTCGCACTGGCTCAGCCTCATCATCAAGTCACGGCTCAGCTAATGTAGCTCGGTGGCGGTGTACTCACCTTGGTCAGCGGGTGAAGGAGTGGGCTCATCATCTCCTCCAGTGTTCCTCCGATTTCAGAAAAAGAAAGTGCCAATGTTTTTTTTTTACCCTTTCTCTGTGACATGTCATGTTATTTGATTAAGTTGTTAGCGCGTCAACAGGTAGAGAAAGACAGTGGTTTTCGGGGTTCAGATGATGAAAAATACCCCAGACCTCACACCCCCTATGTGTTCACATATTGACCATAAGATGTCACCATTGCGCTTTCAACCATATCACCAGATAGGCCTATGGTTGAAAGCTCTAAATAGCATCTTTGGTATCACTAGTTCTACCATGTATAAATTTCTTTAAAATAAATAAACAAGTGACTCTTAGCCTGGCAGGGGGGCAAGCAAGGCCTGGCAGCCTGTCAGGGGGAGACACTGTGTGTGTATATATGTGTATATATA
>JAPQRP010000019.1:18900518-18917490 GCA_037367295.1 Apogon hyalosoma | reverse complement strand
TAATATACATTATATAGACTAAATGTCATCTAAAATTAATGTTTATTTGCAACATAGTATAGCAAACTATTACATGAACAAAAACATATTAATTTTAGCAAAAAATAAAAGTCTCCGTTTTGAATGTCTGGGGTCACCAGAAATGTGTGATGTTAAAATGGGGTCATGAGCCAAAAAAGGTTGGGAACCACTGGGTTAGAAAGTGTTATAACCAATAGTCCAAGTTTTTAGCATGGAGGTTTTGTCTGTGCCTACATCTGTGTACTGTTTGTTTGCAGGATTTTTGAGTACATCAGTAAAAGGGACAAATCCTTTTTTTTTTTTTCACACTGCCAAACAGTGTGAGGTAGGGCCTTGGCAGAGCAATGCACCCTACTGGGTGGCCCTTTAGTTTAGATTTAACTACAGCTCACTCTTTCAGTAGTAAAACTAACATCCTCATTCTGCAAGAGTGCAGATTTCTGTCCTTCTGCTGTCTTTCTGGGCCAAGCGGTAGTTTCAATATGTTCATTAACTTAATGAGCCACACCTCAGTGCAGGGGTGAGTCAGTATAAGTACACGGAAAATCAAATATCCTTATGGAGCCTTGGCTGCAGCATTGAATGCAATGGCTTAAGAATTTGACGCATTAACAGGACTTGGGTTAATAAGACACAATACATTCTGCATAGACATCATCAGTCACCAGAAAACACTAATGCAGCATATAGAGTGCAGGAACACATCCAGATAAACATAATTAAAGCAAAGATGAATTATCTCTGCAGAACAGAACACCTCAGACCACTTAAATTACTTCAGTTGAATTTACACACATCCATGAAATTAAAATATCCATTATATAGTGATACTAAAGACAATGTATGGTTTGCTCTGACCATGATATTTGTAAGTAAAGATGTTTATACAGGTGAAAGTTTAGGGTTTAGGTCAACATTCAAGAAAGTGTATTTAATATCCCACTACAACACAATCCTGTGGCATACAAGATATTTAGGATATTCAGGTATAAATCTATTTGTTGCTTTCATATAAACTGGCATAGCACAAGGATTAATGCTTTCCACTGCTGTCAAATGCAATGGATTAAAATTACTAAATTACTTTTATAATACCTCAGTATGCAACAAACGGTCTGTCCAGTTCTTCAGAAATAATCACTGCCTTCTCACAACATTCAGTTTATAACAGAATTAATTGTCTGAGATTTAGCCTGCCATTGTGTTGTTGCTGTATACTTAAAATTCGAAATCCAGGCAGATAAAGACGGCATGAGCCAATCAGATCACCAGTGTTACCTTATGAATGGTCTGCTTGTGACTCTCCCTCTTCTTCTCCTCCTCTTTTCGAGCCTGTACACCAGCCATGCGCCGATCCTCGTCCTGAAAAACATAGCTCGTGGAATCAGAGTGTCGCTCCATTCATGAGTTCTGAATTATTCAAGAGAGAGTGGAACCACAAAAGATGTCGCCAGTAAGACTGTTTTCAACATCAGAACTAGACCACTGAGGAGACAGGGTATGATTCTCACACCAGCCAGCTGCATCACGGGATTATCTGTCTGATTTTCAGTCTCGGATCAACTGAGCACAGCTGTTGGGGAAAGCCAAAACTCCCAGAATGCAGTGCTGCCAACACAATCTGAATGTGCCTGCTGAGGGCTAGGGGATATTCAGCTTTCTGTGAAGAGCTAGCAGAAAGGATGCTCAAGTCTGACCAATACCATGGACATGCTAACCTCACTGAAGTCAAGGCACTAGTGGTGATGTAAGTCAGTCGGAAGTAAATATGCTGCTGGGAATGTATGTCAACACTTTAAACTAATGTACTGAAAACAACTCGTAATGTGCAAAACTACTTGAGTGTACCGTGATTGAATAATACTAATAGTTACAGATGATGCCCTGTTTAAATAACACCATGCTGGTTTGGTCTGTGATGCTGACTGTGGATTAATCCCTACTTAAATAGTAAATTTAACTTATGGTATTTTTGCATGTCTGAAGTTTGTGACAAAAACCATTAACATTATAAAACATTTTATTACTTTTCTTTGTCCATGTTATGCTATTAGATGAGTTGATATCATTAATCAAGCTCAGCTCCAGATTTCATATGTCACCCATGTTTAAACTTCCTCTTAAATTTGTTGAAGTGTGAATGTGAGGAGTTGATGTATATTCACAAATGAAATTAAGCTGACCAAACAAAACATGAAATATGTTGTGTTCATACTATAAAATACAAGTCAAAATAAACTTTAATATCACTGCCCTAAATATTTTATATTTGGTGCATGACTGATATAGTTTTTGCAATAAATAATGAAAATTTGTATGCATAGATTATTACTATGGAGGACAGAAAGGAGTAGTTTTAATGACAAAGCATCTATCAAAGCAGAACAGTATGGCTGTGTTTACTGTATTAACTCCCACATCATTCATAAATAACAGCCAATCTGCTGGCAGTCAGTGGAAGATTTTATCTCATATAATCAGATCTCACCCGTACTGACAGCAGAGTGCACTGGGGCATGTTCATCAAGTCAGTTGGTGAGAAATACTTTACATCTTCAGTGGCTACTGTCCTTTTTTCTTCTACCAATGACATACCAAAGTCTGAAAAATGGAAACATCACTTTCATTTTGCCATTACTGCTGTCATATTAAATCTTTGTCTTTCCAAAAAGTAAAATTTTAGATAACAAAACTCGGCCCAGTAGTCAGGATTGACAGCTGTAGATTGTAGCTTGTTGGAGGGTTTAAATGTGCCTTTAGGTCATGAAACTTACTAAACCTGCTAAAAGATCAAGTGCACCTTAAAAATCAAGTAAAAACTTGAGCATTTTTTTTAAAGGTGGAGTTTTACCATATGAGCAGCATGTTTTGAGGGCAAGGTGTGTGGTACTTAGATTCCTTAAAGGTGCAAGCTCAGACCTGGGCGCTTCCTGCATGACATCCTCTAAAAAGCAGGCTGACATTTGACTGTAGCATGTTGCTGGCATACTGAGTAAATACAATAACTTTGCATTTTGAGAATAAACAGTGATAGACTTAGACTGAATATACATTAGGTGTATTATAAATGATTAGCTCATAGTCCAAACGTAGCCATCACATATGTTTATACTGAACATGCAATCAACCAAGAACATGATGAATGCTGTGAAACCAATAAGAATAATAACAAAGATTAATGACTACAGGATTATCAAGATGTACAGAAGCCTGGTAATGCATGGCTGACAGTGAATAGCAGACGATCTATGTGGCTTATCAAAAGTTAGCTTTATGTGTGTTTATGTCCTACACTAACACATTTATCTCAAGAATCAACAAGTACAGTATCCTTCAGAGATGTATGTGCAAACAGTGATATAAATTTATATAGAGAGGTTCAGGAGGATATCTGAGTGTGAATAACTAAAAATATGACATGGTAATCCTGGCTTTTGGAAACACATTGAATGTATGATATCATTATAGTGATGTTAGGTTTTGGCTGGGATGTCATCTAAAAGCTAGTCAATTTAGCAAACTTTATATCGTGCACCGTAAGTAACAGCAAGTGACCAGACCTTTCTCCTGTAAACACAGAGAAACAGTTAAAATTTCAGCCTTACTGTGATGCGCTTCATGTCCAGCTGTTTCAGATGAAGCACACAGCGCAGGACGGCCTGCTTGTACCATGTCTCCAGGGCTACAGGATTCCCATCCAGGGTGAGCTCAGAAAGGGAGCACGTTTCTCCAAGACAGGCTAGCTGATCAAAACTACAATAGATAAAAATAGAAAGGAAATGTAACCAAGTGAAGGTCAGTTAACACAATACCAGATAAACTGAATACTTTGCAATGACAGATAAGCACAATAACCTAACTCCCAACAAAACTGAGTCATCTACTGGGTAAGTCAAAGAGACAAAAAAACTCCCCATCTGTGTCAGCATTCTGATGCTTTAAGCTGGGGTTGTGTTGACAGGGTGTAGGCAAGATAAAGCAAGACACTGGTAGTTTATCAGGAACACTGGCAGCCTGGCATTACACAGGAAGCAAAGAAGTAAAACTACCTAAGGAAAAATTACACTGCACAAGTACACAAGATAATAACCTCTGATCAACTATTAAAGCCCATGTTTTTAGAAAAGACTGTTAAAAATATAAAATTTACATCACAGGGAGCTTTGAGCAACATGTATTTGTTATTTACCCCATACACGTGCAACACGTGTGTTTACATGTAACAGCTATGAAGAAGACAATTAACTCTAACACTAAAGCATGTTTAGAGTGAGTAGGCCGTTTATAAGAGCTCAAAAGACTGCATAAACTACCCTCTAGGGTATGTTACTGCTCAATAGCATTTCTTGGCATTAATGTATGCCTGGATGCTAACTGGTTCTAACAACACATAGGAATAATATACATGTGATCTGTCTTCAGAATAGGGACTTCATCTTACTCTCAGATGTCCATGTCTTGTTCCAGCAGAATAATGTGGCTAACTTAATATAGTTTAGTATACAATATGTTCTTTTGAGTTATACAGTAATTGAAAACAATTATGAGTTAAGTTTTTCCTCTTTCATCTGCTGCCAGGCAAACTGACGGCACAAAGTAGATCAGACCATTCTGTCCTTCTACCTAGCAACAAAGGACTGCCCTCCTGCCAGCACTGTACAGTTTCAAATAGTACAAACAGCAGGTCGCTATGTCATTAGCACTGATCGAGAGAGTTTTAATAGAGCTGCCTTTACTGAAAGTGTCATTATTATAACAATGAAAACAGGATGGATATTATATGTACATACTGCATTATAAAATGAAATGAATAATTATATTGTACTTTAAGTGTATTTTTATTCATTGTCCTGTGTAGTTTAAAATCCAAAGTGATCTTTTTTTTGAGCATTTTTCAACCATATTAGAATGAGTCAGGTCCTGACACACAAACACTTGAACAGCAGCACTGCCATGAAACAGTAATACTGGTTTTGAATCAAGTCTTCAAATTGGTTATTAATTGGCCGTGAAATTCAGCTTCCTTTCAATCTACTCTGTCCGCTGAGGAACTTTAAAGAACTGTCATTCGCATCTCTTGAGTAACACTAATTACCAATGATAAATAATCATAACTAATAATAAATAATAAGAAAACACACAGGTTATTATTTTCTAGGTTACAGAAACTGCCTACCATAGCGGACCTATATCTGTGGCTGTGTTTTGTCTGAAGCATGTTGGCCAGGCCCTGCCAAGAGCCAAGGGAGGGGACGTGGCACTGTCCAGCCACTATCCCAGTCCCTGCCCTGTGGGGAGGAGGGAGTTAAGCAGTACGAGCTCTTACCTGGTGATGTTGTTGCAGCTGAGAAAGAGGCGCTGCAAGCAGGGCAGGAAGTCCACTTCAGTCTAAAAAGAAAAAGAGACAGAGGGAAAGGGAAGAGAAAGAGATGGAGGGATGTGAAGAAGAGAAGGTGTTCAGGACGAGGGCACTGCATCGTCACTGTCGTCAGAGCTTGCTATCCCTCTCCATTCCCTCAGTCACCTTGCAGCTCTCAGCTCCAGCATACAGCATCCCCATCCACCCTGCGCATGCACACACACATACAGCATGCTGCTTCGTCTGCACATGGAGAGGTGGGGCAGCGGAGAGAGCGAGGAAGAAAGGAGGAGGGGAGGGGGAGGGGAGTGTGTGCTGCGCTAATGCAGAGATCCCCTACTGCAGGAAGCTGCCTCAAAATGCTCACTGGAACACATACACAGCCGGTCTTATGCGCGCTGAGCAGCTAGCTACAGTACCTCATCACGCAAAAACAATAGCTAGGATACATTCAGACTGGGATGGGGGTTGTCACTTTGTCAGCCAGGCTCAGCATCAAAATCGATGCAGAATTTTGTGAGGGGGTGGGGTGAAGAGCAGCAGCTGGTCGGCTGGTTGGAAAGCTAAAGAGGACACACAGGGACACAGGCAATGTCACAACTAAAATGATTTTACTGTAGCTTATCAGATGGTATAGTCGTGGACTAGTCGAGTTCAGCAGTGTCAGAGTCTGCTCTGTGCCATGTGTGGATGACCAGTGCTGTACATGTAGGGAGGGAAGGGGAGAGGACACTCCCATCAGCAGTGTGAATGAGCTGCATCAGCGTCCACCCATACTGCGGCCACCCACTAGCTGTGTGTTCTAGTATTGTTCGCACTCTCCTTTCAACTGAGCTATGTGATGCTAGCTCCTTTACCAGGAGGACTATCTGAAATACGGAACCTCAACACTTTAACCTTCAGATAAATCCTTATTCTCATACAGTATTTACTTATCCTTGTTCACTGGTTGGAATAGGCCTTTTTTAACAGCAGATGTCTTAAATTGTGAGTAATTACTTTCATTCACACTGACACATTCTCCGGAACTGATACACCTACATGTAAATGCATCGGTGCCAGGGTTCTGGTTTGTGCATGCTGACTAACTGTCATGGCTGCCCGGTATATTTAAATGAACCGATCCCTCACCAATGTTATTTGGATCACTTGTGTTTTTCCTGCTGAGACAAGCCAAAATATCTGCTGTGGAGGGTCTTTCACAATAAGCTCACTGTTGTCTAGTATGTGACATTAGGATCAATACCAGGGAGAGTCTGTCTACTTTCAAGTGTCATATGTATGGATACTACATGACAATGATGCTTATGCTGATGCATAGGGGACTGTACGATTTATTAAAAAAAAAATGACAATGACTTCTCTTTTATTGTACTGAACCACAAAACAGAAGAGAATGTTTAGAAATGTGTTTGCTTACTGTAACATTTTTCACAATAAAGAATCTGCAGAGACTTCTGTCAATTTTGTGTGCTTGATCCAAGTCATCCCTACCTTTTACTAGACCTGGCTAAAAGTCTCACTAAAGGTCAACAACTGCAGTTGTGCTTAATGTCAATACATGCTTTAATAACATTTGAGTGGCACAGTAGTCTCACCTAGCCAGGCCTATATCCACAAATCCACTATCGTTGTAGATTATGGTTAAATATTCTCTGGGTTGTTTGGCTACTTTGTAGAATCTTATGTTTCCCTAAGTGTAGAATGCCACGACAGTGCATTTGCAAAATTGTGTCAGGAGAGAACTTGTTTTGGTGGAACACTTGTATGTGAAGAAGTGAGCTGTGGTATTTAAATGACTAAATCCCTGCAAATGAAAATATCCCAAACAAACATGTATGAATTTGCAGTTCAGAAGTTGTTGTGGTTAATTTGCATAGTGAGGGGAATCAGAAAATTGTAACATGGAGACAGTAGAAGTGGTTTCTTCCCGCAGCAACATCATATTAGAGTGGCAAAGCACAGACCCATTTGCATGGCTACACTGGAATTCGTGACCTCCACAAAGCTTCTATCTAAAGTAAATTATTTAAGAGATGGTCTCTACAATATAAAACACCAAAATCAAGTTGTGAAAAGAATGTCTGATGCAGAACAACTAAGAATTCTGTCAGAGTAACTTTGTAACTTGTGACTGTGTCAGTGTGGGAACCTGCAAACTTCATCATCATTATCCAGTATCTAACGAGCTTTCTAACACAAGACACTGATAAAATAATGTATGAAAGCTAACTTTCTGTGGTTTTGTAATGCAAACTAGAAGCAAAACTAATTTCCAAATTATGGATGGATATATACATTTCTGTTGATCACAAAATACTACAAAATCAGATTACAACAGTATAGCTTATTGTGTGTATTTTTATTGAGGCAAAAATAAGCAGGATTTTTTTAATGGTCGTGTAATGCTCTAGGAAACAACTCAAAAACATTTTCCACAATTAGAAAACTGCAAGTCATACCATCCAGGGCTAGCTTAAACTGACCCTGCTCCATGCTGTCTGTGCCTCAGTCACTATGTGGATGCTGGTGAAGCTTCTGCACGCTGTCTCAGACTAAATATAGCAGCCCCTTCTCAGACAGGATGATGTCATCACTGTGCTGATGTGCTGCACAATCACCCACCAATCTGATCTCTTTTTCAAACAACATGATTGATAAGAGCCAATCAGCTGGCAGGATCTGATGACAGTGTGTGTATAGTCTTATTGCAGTGTGTGTCTGTACCTGTTTGCCTGAGGATATGTATTTGTGTGTCTGTGTGCCCGTGCCTTCACCTCTTTATCCGAGCTCCACCCTCCTCTTACTGACAGCTTGCGTGTCTTCATTTTTCACACTCATACTGAGCTCTAAAAGGCATTACTCATAAACACAGGGTTACCTCTCATCACTGCTGCCTCTGTTGCATGCAACAACACACATGACAAGGAGCACAAAGGTTGCTCAAATAAACATATAAGTTCATGTGGACATTAAGAGGGGGTTCAAAGACGGTAAGTTTTTGTGCTTTGAGGCTGTTTTTTCAATAGGCAGGACTTAGTTAACACACACACCTGGTCTCAGGTATTGTGCGATAAGACTGTAAATGCTGCACATAACAAATTCATGTGTAAAGTATTCGGTCCTGTGTGGTTTTTGCAGTAGGGATGTGTGTGGATATTGAGTTACAAAAGTGTCTTTGGAAATGTTTTACTGCCTGCTTTACTTAATGTTTTGACAATAAAGGCGTTGCAAAAAACTTTTTATTGCAAAAGACTGGGTAAACATAATAGCAATACTAGTTTGCTCAATACAATACTCATGCAGACCTAAGCAAGATGACGCATTTATATTAATTCATATTAATTCAAGAGATATGTTTAATCAGTGAACCACCTCCAAAGATTAGCTATGACAAACAAAATTGTACATTATTTGTCTTTCCTTTTTAATGATGAGTCACTACTGGCCCAAAACCCAGCATGCCCATCACTCTAATCCATAAAGCCAGTCTGTCTCTGGGCGATGCTTTTTATGCCTTGTCTGCTTCTGCCAAAAATCTAAAATGCATCACTAACTAAGTGCCACAGGATTTCTCAATGGAAAGACCCACCCGGGAGCACATGTAGGGGTGGCCTTGACTCAGTAGGAGCTGCCATGGCACAGGACGTAGAGTGGGTCGTCCAATAACCGAAGGGTTGGCAGTTCGAATCCCACTCTGTCCCAGGCATGTGCTGTTGCGTCCTTGGGCAAGACATTTCACCCTACTCTTACTCACACTGGTGTATGAATGCATATGATTATTCGGTGGTGGTTGGAGGGGCTGTAGGTGTGAAATGGCAGCCACGCTTCTATCAGTCTGCCCCAGGGCAGCTGTGACTACATATGTAGTTTACCACCACCAGAGTGTGAATGTGTGAGGGAATGAATAATGGATCCACTGTACACGCTTTGAGTATGCGTTAATAGAAAAGCACTATATAAATTTAATCCATTATTATTATTATTATTATGTACACAGCATTTTCTCTCAGAAGTGGCTGTGTAATGAATCACTTTTGAGTTATTAGTTACTGCTTACTCCAATAAGCTGTGGAGCTTACTAGATTTATCATGTAGCAAACGATTTATGACTATAATATGAAAAACATTTTGATTACAATATACAAGATAGCTGCACAACTTAAAGGAACACAATAAATTAGAGGTATCAGGGTTGACTGCATGGCTGCTGGCTGAGTCCAAGATATCACCAAGTCTTAAACTTAATTTCAAAGTCCCTTACAACTATTTTCACTGCCTTGAATCAAAGGGAAAAACCAGGACACCTGGAAGATGGTTATTTACTTTGTGCATGTTATAAGGACTTGGCAGCAAACATAACTAATGACAGAGACTGGAGAATCTGCTGAGAGGTAGCATTTTTTCACCCTTTTATATCAAATAAAACATTACATCCAATAATTAGGACTGGAAGTGGTTTTGGATCAAAACTTGGAGGCAGAGGAGAGGAGAGGGTGAGTGATGGGAAGGAGTTTTAGCCAATACACAATGTTGGATTCCAGTCTAGTTTTCTACCCCAACAAGCAGGAAAGGGCTTAGGGGATTTGCATACAAATGAAGGGGCCGGTTTTGGCATGCACTGTTCTGTTTATCAGATTAAAACTATAGAAACCAAAGGGAGTGAATTTCCACGTTTAGAATATCCAGTTTCTCTTTCACTAAGCCAAAAAGTTGGTGGGAGGTTGTGGGTAATGAGCTGTGTCTCCCTGGGTAACACCAATAAGATACATTTCACCAAACACTTCCTCACAAAGATTCTATTGATGTGATTTTAGTATTTGTTATTTTGCGACAATAGGAAACAATACCACCAGAACACGTACTCTGAAGTAATGGCACAAAGTTGAAAGAAAAAACACAGCACTTTTATCATGTGAGGAACATTTTCCAAGGTAAGAGATTTTCCTCGCTAACAGCTGTCAGGATGTCTGTCTTGGATTATTCATCAGAATGCAGAAGTCATATTCATGGAGTATATTATCATTGGCAGCTTACACCAGTTCACCAGTGCAGGTGATATTTCACACCTAAACCAAATGCTGTTCTAAGCTCTTGGAAACCACAGGATGTCTCAGTGTGATCAGTACAACCATGACTCCAAATGTTTATATAACGTTTGCAGATGAGACACAGTACAACTGCCTGAATGCAAATTTTAAGACCAAAAAAGTATGCATACTCTGCTACAAAAGCATATGAACTCTGCAACTATCCTTTCTACTAACACCACAAAACCTCTGCAGCCCATTCGATTTTAATTATACTTTGACATACATTGCAACACATTTTACATTTTCAGTTCCTATAAACACTATTAAAAGGGTGTGAACAGAAAAAAATATCATGTCCCCTCAACATATTTACTCCTGAAAAATGTGCATTTAGCTGCCACCAAAAGTGAAAAAGGCCTCTCACCAAAGCAGAGATGCAGTTGTGTCGCAGGTTGAGCTCAGTCAAAGAGCCAAGGCCGTGCAGGTTTTCCACTCTACCAATGTTGTTTCCTGCCAAGTTCAACACTCTCAGCTCACTCAGGTGAGACATGTTTTCTATTCTGGCAATCTGAAAGAAAGTGTAAAAAGACCCTTAAAATTATGTAAATAAGAAATCTAAGTAACCATAAATGGCAGTAGAAGGCAAGAAGAGTAGAGCATAAACATCTGAGAACACAACACATCGTCTTTTACTCTATTCAATCCATGATCGTTGTGGTTCACATCTTTTCAGATTCTAAATGTTTCTGGGGTATAATTTAGCCAAAACCAGAGAGTACTATTTTCTTTTTAGTGTCCAAGGCATCTGCTACAAAACACAAAGGCGGGTTTTATTACTGTCATGGATCTCACTGTGAACTCTTTTGCAGCTGCAATCTGTATGATTTGAATGTGAGACTTATTCAAGATACATACAAGCCATGACTGTTTTTTACCTCCAAAATCATAAAATAAATAAGTATTTTAGAGTCACTCACTAGTGATTTTACGTCTCTCCCCATTACATTCTGTAACAACTGAATACTTAGGGGCTTCTGTCAGAGTGACAACAACATCCTTCAGAAATATCTCCAGTGGCTGTTAAACTGTGAATAATGTGTTTTCTGCTTATAGTTTATACTGCACATGTGAGGGGTGTATAAGGGTGCCAAGAGAAGGTATACTGGTGATTTATCACCCCCCCTTTTTTTTTTTGTACAGTGAATTGCAGTATTACACAAAAATATAATATCCACAACAATATACTGGGTGTATGTTTGGAATCGAATAAACTGCATTTGGGCATTTCTGTCCTGTTAAAACATTTGCAAAGTCATTTTTTTGTTTAAATACTAATTCCTTGCTGACTTTCTTATAGTCCTCTTTCCTGCCTTGAACTCTTGTTGCACAACTTGGCATGTCACTTGTAGTGAAATTTTATGCCATCTTAGTTCGGCCAGTGTATCGCGTCACCTGCATGTGCATACATGATGTGATTCATAATGCTACTAAATGTCATTTTACGTGAGAAGTGCCTATGCAGGGGTAGACAACCCACAGATCCTGATTTTGCTATTATTGTTGATTGCCTTAACTCCTTCATTCATCATCCACTTCAAAAAATGGGGAGCTAATACAGCACAATAAAAAAGCTTTACATTTTGTCAACTAAAACATGTGTCATGAAAAACACCTACATTTAAATGGCTCAAATGTTTTTGTGGTTCCAGTTGTATTTCTTCAGCTCACAATGACCCTTTAAATAGTAAAGGTTGGAGACCCCTGATCTAGGGTAACCCCAAATGTACTAACAATCTGTGCACAGGTGGCACAGTGCTTAAAAGGAAACTAACAATTAAAGCCATTCATCAGGTGCACTCTAAAAACTACCATGAAAACAAGGGATGGACACGGTAGGAACAGATCTTCGAGGTTCATTCAAGCTTCTACAATAGTTGAGTTGTGGTTTCATGACTGAATGAAGGTCATCAATCAACACATATAAAATCGCACACCACCAATGGTACTACAGGTAGACTTGTAACAAAAAGGGCTATTATGGTTCAGAGGTTCAAAAACAAAGGGAAACACATTCCCAAAGGAGGAGAAATGCAAAGTTAACAATATCTCAGACACATTCTCTGGTATTCCTGACCTAAGCAAGACAGACATCTGCACATCAGACACAGGTCTGATGTGCAGATGTATGACATACTGCCGCCTACAATGAAAATCATATTCAATAAACTCATTCTACTCTGCAATGTAGAGTAACACCCTGTAAATTAGGTACTTTCCAGTGGCACAGGTCAGAAACATAGAATATGTTTTAGCAGTTGTACAAAAAAAATATCTGACCTGTATGTGTAATATTAATAAGGTTTATGAACACATTACATGTGTACTTTTGTCTTTTCTGCTTAGAAACTTAAAGCAGTATATGACTTCCAACACGTTTTTTTTTTTTTTCAGATTTGTAAAACCTGAATAATAACCTAATTATCACTAATCCATTGGTCTTTCCGTGCTTTCACACCTGAATGACTTCCCCAATGGTGGACAACTTTGAAGATGACTCCATCATAAACACGGTCCGCTTGTCTACATAACAAACTGAAACATCACTCTGACCTTTTTGGAAATTTTGTTGCAAAGTGCATTGTGGCGAATGGGAATTCCACACAGCAGCAATTTCACTGTCTCTTGGTGAGTGCTGAAACCAAATGTCGCCTTTACCTCCATATATCGACTATACTCATTCTTCAAAACAACCCTGGTGAACTGGAGAATTTTACTTTGTTGCAATCTGGCTCATTTTCTTGCTGAATCTGTGAGAAAACAATTTTGACTGATCACCTTTCCCACAATGCACTTCGTAAACTAAATTTCCGAAAAGGCCTGAGTGACATTTCAGTTTGTTATGTAAACACGATGGAGTCATCTTCGAAGTTGTTCACCGTGAGGGAAGTGATTCAGGTGCATAAGCACAGAAAGACTAGTGGATTAGTGATAACTACGCTGTCATTTGGGTTTTACAAATTTGAAAAACAATTTGTGATGAAATTCATACGCTGCTTTAAGATCAGCAGTCACATGGGAAATTTTCAGAAATTGACAGTACACCGCCAACTCTTATCATTTTCCTTAATAAACACATCTTAAACATTTCATATAACAGTTTTTATCATCAAAGAAGATGACACATGATGACAGATGTTTAGCATCATTCATTAAAGTGAAAGCTGCAAGCATTTCTGTAAAGAGGCTCTCTCCTATCTTCACCATTACACAAAAAATGAGATGTTTACCAGACATGACAGATTCAGTCAAACTCAATAAAAAATTTGACTATGATATGTATGAGGATACTTTTTGAACAGTTTATAGACCCTGCAGGGCATTTTCCACTGTCCTCTGTGAGTTTTCAAGCCAAATTGCCCAAGTGGAAAGCATTATAACTTTAAAAGTCTGACTATTCAACCAATGTCAGGTCACACTGTCTCATCCTTTGGTCACTAAGACTGAGTATGGGTTGGAGCCATGCTACACTCCCAAAGAGCATATTTCTTTTTGAATACTCCTCGCAAACCCGAAACAAACAACATCCTGCAACATAAATATATGGGTAAAAAGTAGGAGTGATCCCTCGTGCATTAGGATGGGAAGTTGAACAGATGACAGTGATGTACTGTTTGTGGCATGCAGCATCCACAGAAAAATGACAAACAGCTGGGATTTTGTGGCAAACAGTGACTGAACAACCAGTCTGAGCTTCTAGTATTAATATAATTAATGCATCTGCTGCTGATTTTACTCATTTTATTATCAAGCTGCAACTGTTGAGATATACATGTGTGTTTGAAATATGATGAATAAAAATCAACACAGCTGCTTAAGTTTAAACAGAGGGTTATGAGGTCAGTGAGTGAAAACCCACCTGTGCTGAGTAGAATATCAGAATTATCATCTGCTTCATAATACTGTCTGCCAGTAAATGACCACCTCTGAGCAAAATGTGCTCCAGTTACCGACAGGAGCTTTTTTCAAAATTTCTGTTTGTTAAGACACTCATTTAATGTCGCATTATCAAAATGATGGTTGTAGACGGTACAGTAATTGTAGATTCATGTTAAGAAAACACACAAATGTACATAGGATTGGGCGACAAAACATCCTTTGTAGCACCACAAAAACGTAGTCATCTGTTGGATAGTGATTGGGAGTCCAGCTCATGTAAAGAGCAGCCAACATCAAAAAGGAAGGACTATTAGCAGGGCTCTAGAGTCACTCTCTGAGGAGACGCGTAGGAGGCGTGCTGGCAAAATACTAATTTGACCAAGGGAAGCATTTCAATTCTATCTTCCCTTTCCAGGAGCTGCTAAAATCCTCAGTTGACATCAGTGTTACTTAGATCATTTCTCAGGCTTTTAATATTAGCTCCATTGTGCAGGCTGAGTACACGATTCCAATAATAGATTTAGACTCAAATTAAATGGAAAATAACATAACCTGCTTGAGGACAAAACCTTTCCCAAAGCTGAAAACATTAAAACGCTTGTGTCTGTTGAATAAATTACGTTAGGGTCACTGAGGAAATGTCTGTGGGAGTGGACTCTAGACAAGAACCTGTGGGCTCTGATGGTTCTCATTGCTTTGTTCAACAATGCTGGGACCTATACAAGTGCTAGAGACTGTTTAGAGTCCCCCTAAAACTGAGGTTATTTTTGTTTATAATGAATGCCTTGGCTTGAATAGACATCACTTTATAGGCCAGTGGACTAACTAAAGGAAGGGTTTGGAATGAGCGTGACAAGTTGAATTCTCTTGCTTGGTCTCCTGCTGTCATGCCTGGAAGCTAAAATACTACTGCTGAACTGTACAGCTGAAATCACAGAGTCCTTCTAGTGACTGTAAAGGCAAGAATATTAACAAGACTAACATGTTGTATATGAGGTCATGGTGAAGTTGGAGCATTAAAAACAGTGACTGACCTTATTATCGTGCAAATCCAGGATATTCAGTTTGACCAGGCTTTCCAGGGAGCTTATCTTTTGAATTCTGTGGGATATTGGATGAAAATGTGAAGCAACAATGAACCAAAAATGTTAAAAGACATTAGATATTATATGCCATATCTTTTATAGGTTATATATTTTCACATTAGTACAGGATATTCAGTAGCTGAGAAACATCGTTTTTTTTTTTTTTTTTACTCTTATGGAACGTCAGCATGTGAGCATGTGACTTATGGCAAAAGACAACAAACGGGGAAGAAAATCAGCATATTCTGAAGTCTTTTGGTACTTCAGATGACTCTCAGATGGGCTAAAAAAGGGGGAAAACATTATAAAGTGGAACCAATGTCATTAGTGTGATTTGCATTTTTTTGTGATGTTTATCCTCTTCAAACTGACTTCCTGAAATACAGATGACTAATGCCACGATGATTATTTTTTCTTATCACAGTACCTGCTGAAAACACTTATGGTGCCTGCTATCTAACAGATTGTGTTTGTAAATATGCATTAAATAGCTACAAGTAAATTTTATATTAACTATCAGCAATCACCCCTACTCACTATCCATTGCTTATTTTACTACTGCAGCACTGAATGACCTGCTTATATATTTCATTTCATTTATTTAGATTTCCATTAGTTTTCATTTAGGCCATCACTATTCTGCCTGGAGTCCACACCCAACACAATTGTCTTTACACTGCAGTACACAAATTACTAAAATCACCCACACACAAAACAACAAAAACAACTAAAAACCATTCATCACAATTACAAAACAAAAACAGCATACATATAATACAGGACCTAATTTAATTGACAGCACCTCCCAAAAAGTAGTTTTTAGCATAATTTGTAAATGACCAGATATACTTCACAGTTATACATCAATGTAATGTCAATCAACTAAATATTAGCAGACACCAAGCATTGTTTTGCAAATAAATACTCTTTCAGTAATTCTTTAAATCTGTATTTGTTATTTTCTTGAATGATTCGTCACCTGTTGAGCATTCCATATCACCATGGCTCTATACATCACAGTACTTTTCATATCTCAACTCAACTAACCTGTTCTTCCCTAGCATGAGAATCCGGAGACAGCATAGGGCTTCAATACCAGTCATTTCAGAAATGTGATTGTCATATAGGTTCAGGAAAACAAGCTTCTGCAGTTGTGACAAATGCTGGATTCTTGTTATTTTATTGTGCTGGAGGTTGAGAAGTTGCAGTTCATCAATAAAGTCCAGCTTGGGGCATTCTTCCAGACAGTGCCTAAATAATTAAGAGGAAAAAAAAAATACACAGACTGGTTGATTTGTTTGCCTCGTGAAATATTAGGCAGGGTTTTTTTTTATTAGCTGACATTGTGCAAAGGGTGATTATTTTTGAGGCACCTTGCTGCTCCCTAGTGGTCATCTGGAGTACTTGCCATTTTATAAAAACACTTTTAAAAAGGCTTATTCTTTCTAAGGCAGCTGTAGAGATAGTCTTATAAATATGAAATGTATTACTATATATCATCTACATACATACATACATACACACACACATATATATAC
>JAPQRP010000019.1:18876722-18897104 GCA_037367295.1 Apogon hyalosoma | reverse complement strand
GTCATCTAAAATTAATGTTTATTTGCAACATAGTATAGCAAACTATTACATGATCAAAAACAAATTAATTTTAGCAACAAAAAAAAAAAAGTCTCTGTTTTGAATGTATGGGGTCACCAGAAATTTGTGATGTTAAAATGTAGCCACTAGCCAAAAAAGGTTGAAAACCACTGCCCTAAGTATATGTGTAACACTCTCAGACATCACAGATGCTTGAAATGCAGATGTGATACATTTTCTAGTGTCCAAACATCCTTAGGGGGACACCCAGGCCTTCATATTACATATAAACAAAAATATGTGAAATGCATGATAGTCTGTGGAAACTACACCATAAAATACTCCATTTGAATTCATTATGATAATGAGAGAATGACTTTTAGTAGGGTTACGGGCCTAAGTGAGGCTAACACAACTAAACAGTGACAGATTACAGATGAAAATAACACATAATTGTACAGTTTTTCCAGCGCTGTTGTCTTTTGTCAAAAGAATGTGCATAATTAAAAACAAAAGGAGCATGTAATTGTACCTGCCATCATCTTAATTGTGACTCTGCTGCTGTTTTAAACTGATGTTCTACTGGGGAAATAGAACAGAGCAAATCATTTTCAGGCAGTAGGCATTTTATCATAAGAAACACACAGATGTGACAGAGACGGCCAATTATGGCTCTGCTCCAGTTAGGTGTGTAGGTATGGTTGTAAGTCAGCTGTTTTTGCTAGATATCTTGGAAATATTTCATGCTGATTCACCCTGTTATTACTTTAATGGTGACTATATCTTAACATGCTTTTTATTTACCATTTATCCATAGTCAAATATGGGATTTATATAACAGTTTTCAAAAGATTCAGGTATAATTACTTGCATCAAAACTACAGTCTAGTAAAGCTGAACATTTTTACTTGCAGGGAAAGCACAGAAGTGACTAATAAGGCTAATGACAGTATAATTATTAATAAATTCACCTGTGTTTATCATGTAAAATGTCCATGGGAGGAAACTCATGGTTTAAGTGACCAGAATACTAAAGGTTGTGTTAGGAATGCTAATAAGGATGTTTTTAGCCTTTCTTTTAACTCTTGTTGCAATAAGCGGTTGCTAAGAGAACACAAGCCCAGATTCATCAAAGGGACATCCCACACATTGCCTGTCACAATCTATTCAGGCAGCACAGGCTGACACATACTATGGGGGGTGATCATCAAAACAACAGTTTGTGTGACAGGCCATACTGAAGAAGGACAATATAAATTCTAGCAGCATATAGACAGATTTATATATCTATGCTCCATACAGCTCAAATAGAGGAGAGGATGACAAGCAGCCAACAAAATGTGCTGGCCATGTAAATATTCACCCTTTATCTTAATCTCACAGGTCATTTTCGTTGACCATTATGTCTTTTTCTTCATTATTTTATCTAATAACCCTCCCACCTTGTGTTTTGGAAACAATAGCTTTGTTAATCTGCAAAACACAAAGGTGTGATAACCAGTATTTCAGTGTAACATATGACACGACACATTACAACGTATTCTTTAAATCAAAGTTAGGATGTTAGATATCAGGGCTCTGTAACCAACGACAATGATGCAGTGAAAATAAATGTTAAAAGCTGTGGGATCCCTTACAAGATAAGTGTAGTTACTGAGTCAGTCTTACACAATGACTAAAGCCAGTTGCTGAAACAGCATAAGATCCTGGAGTGAATTTCTTACTCATGGAAAATACAAACATAAACATGGTGTCATTGTGCCAACAGTTGTAAGTCATTGGCAGCAGCACAGCTTGACCCCTACTTTGACTGTCAGAGAAAACGGAAATGTATGAACTGAATCACTTGTAAACATATTCACCATGTTAAATTATATAGAAGGGGAATCTTAGTGCATACTTCTGCTGTTTCTGCTATAAGAGAGAACAGTATTTTTTTTTTCTAACAGAGCTGATCAGTATCAAAATCACAAAGACATTACATGACAGGTTAAGGTTAATGATTTTAGTGTCTCACATCATTACAGTGTCTACAGAAAAATATCTACATCTGGATTAAAACAAATTGGGTGCAAAACTGGTTCACTGTAGCACTTCCTCCATTGAATACATTCATCTGAAACTGATTATTTCTGTGCTTAAAACAGGATGGGGATGGCCACCATATCCTTAATCCCTGCCTCATTTCTAGCATTCCTCAAACATGGAAGTGACAGCCAGGAGGTGGAAACTGTAAGTTAGCCAATGCTCCTTCCATCTGTCATATCATAGCACACCAGTGAGATCAAGCTATGGAAAAACTGAATGCCATCATTTGTTACAAATGTTGATTAAATGTCACACTGCGAGTTAGATATCAGTAAGATCTCTTATTGCAACCCCAGCTATACATGTTGAAAAATGAAGTAGTAGTAGAGGTATGGACTGAAATATGTGCCACCAGAAACTGAATTTGAATCATGAACACTGAATCTGAATTCCCTAATTTGAAATTGAATTTATTAGTTTCGAGTCCAGTAAACGTGAAACTGAATGTAAGATTATGAAATTGAATTCAGTTTCTCTGAATCTATATTTTGTCCTCACCAAAACTCAACTCTATATATTTTCACATTCAGTTCTCACAATTCAATTTCAATTTACTGCGACAGACATCCGGGTAGTTGAGGAAGAGCAACTGAGCGCAGATACACAGGACTCCTCTTCGGCCAATCAGCACCTACGATTTGGAGCAAATGACATGGTAGTTGTCAATGAAACGGAGGAGGAAGTGCTTTGTGGCCCAGAAAAGTCCTGGCAACACAAAAGCCACAATACAATTAGTCACAACATAATTAACACAATTAATTAATTAACACAACAATAAGACACAATAAGCTATAACGGAAGTTCTCTCACAACGGAAATGGGTGGTGACAGGAGTGGACTCGGTGATTAAGTAAACCGTTGTTCATAAGTTTTAAATGATTGCTGTCGCTAATGAACAATGTTGATACTGTTGTATTTCTGTATTTTTCCATCTAGCCTCGGACTATTATTGTAATTATACAGTTAATAGTAAGCAACTTACGTAATAACATTAGTGAGCACTGCTATGGAGCCAATCCACGGACAGCAGGGCTCACAGACTCATACAGATGTGAATGATATCATTATATGCTCTGTTGAACTAATGTTACTTGTCTCTGTGCAAACAAAGAAAACTGAATGCACGCTTACAGTATTCTTCAGTTTTCTTTTCTCCTCTTTGTATCTACAGCCTACCAGCTCTGATCTGATTAAGCCTATGCTTCATTTGTCTTACAGATAAAAATCTACTGTCCTTTTTGTGGATATGAACTTGTAAGTGCATCCACTTTCTGTGGTTTGTGGTTTTTCTTTATTTGCACAGCTTGAGACAAGTATTATTAGTTCAACAGAGCATATAATGATGTCATTCACATCTGGTCTGAGCCTGTAAGCCCTACTGTCATTGGATTGGCTCCATAGCAGTGCTTACCAATGTCAGTAAGTAAGTTGCTAACTATTAACTGTACAATTATAAAAAATAGTCCGAGGCTAGATGGAAAAATACAGAAATACAACGGTGAGTATCAACATTGTTCATTAGTGACAGCAATCATTTAAAACTTATGAACAACGATTTACTTACTTAATCACTGAATCCACTCCTGTTTCCGTTGTGGGAGAACTTCCGTTATAGCTTATTGTGTCTTATTGTTGAGTGTTGTGTTGCGGTTAATTGTGTTGTGACTAATTGTGTTGTGGCTTTTGTTTTGCTGTGACACTTCTGGGCCACCAAGCAATTCTTCCTCCGTTTCCTTGACAACTAGTTTGTTATGTGCTCAAAAACGTAGGTGTTGATTGGCTGAAGAGGAGTCCTGTGTATCTGCGCTCGATTGCTCTTCCTCAACTACCCGGATGTCTGTCACAGTAAACTGAAATTGAATTGTGAGTTTTCAGTGAGGATAAAATATAGATTCAGAGAAATGGGATTCAATTTCATAATCTTACCTTCAGTTTCAAGTTTATTGGACTTAAGTTTGAAACTAATAAATTCAAGTTCAAATTATGCAATTCAGATTCAGTGTTCATGATTTAAATTCAGTTTCTTGTGGCACATTTTTCAGCCCATAGTAGAGTTCTAACTCAAAGACAACTGCACATCTTCATCCAAAATATATTAATGTATTCCTCACACAAAGACTGTTGCCATTTCATATTAGCACTTTTTCATGGAAGATAATACATTTTTACAAACCTGCCTGTAATTGTCAGGTAGAAGCACAATCTTTGGAAAAAGTCAGGTTTATTTGTACCATCATTCATGATTCTATTCTTATTCAGTTCCAGAATGAATTGATGAATAGAATAGAATAGAATAGAATAGAATAGAATAGAATAGAATAGAATAGAATAGAATAGAATGCCTTTACTGTCATTTGATACAACGAAATTGGGGTGCAGCTCCAGTGTGATAAGAAGTAATAAATACAGCATAAAACAGTAAAAGACAGTATAAAGAGCCCTCATTTAAGAAATGGTGTAGATACAAACAACAAAAGGCAAATTCAGAAAGAATAAACTCATTGAGATTAACTTAGGCAATTAAACATATGAATCAGTTAAAACATAAGCAAAATGTTATGCATGATTTTAAATAGCCATGGGATAGAAGTGAAGCAATCTTAAGCTATTTCTGTGGCTGTTCCAAGTGGCAGGTGTACATTGTACAAAACCCCACCTTCCACAATTAGTAAAAATAGCTGCCACCTGCAACATAATTAAGTCATTTGTGCATACGATGAGCGCCCATATCAACAAAATGATATGGGTGGGCAAAAACTGAGGGAATTGGCCTTTGGAGAAAATAAATTCAGTGCAAATCCAATGTCTGTCATGCCTTACAGAGTTGAAGGGCCATCTATCTTTGTCGCAATGATGACTAATATTATGTTTCATAGAAGAATAAACAGCATTCAGTGGCTCAAGAGCTGCAGCTGAGGTATGCATGTGTATGTCACCATAATCTGAACCTGATTTAGAAAGTTACCTCAGTAAGCATCTTTCTGCAGTTCAGAGGAAAAATTATTTTAATCCTATAAAAGACATCAATTTTCTGTCTTAGTTTGCTCACCAGTTCAGTCACGTAATATTTAAAGACCAGCTTCTCCTTGATCTAAATTCCATCGTACTTGTGTCCTGTTACTCTCATGTCATGGTTATCATGGTCAAAACTTTTGGCTCTAGACATGAACGTGGATTTTATTTTATCTGGACTAAGAGCAAATGCTTTGCTTTTCCCTGGTGTACAATACATGCTAGTTTTGTGTCAACTCAAGTATATTTACTGGGCCAGTAAATGTTAAGGTCAGTTCAGTTACACGAAAGGGTTGCATAAGCAGTCATTAAATCCTTGGGAACTTTATCTTGATAAAAATGATAGGTTAAAAATATATGTCATGTACCTGGCAACAATGGGAACAACAAACTTACAGACTGAGAGGGTTTGGAAAAAAAATAATACAAAGGGCAGCAGAGAAAAAAAAGAAAAGAAAAACAGGAGGACACGACCTTGTGAAGTCTTGACCTTGAGGAATGAGAATCATTAGAGGGAGAATGGTCTATCTGATATCTCCTGTCATTGACTGGCGTTATGTGACGCTGAGCTCTCATTGGCTATCTGTCTGTCTGTCTGTCTGTCTGTCTAATTTCACTTTTACTTTTTTGCATGAAAACAAAGAGACTTTGTTTTTGACTCAACTATAGATCAAATGTGCAAGATTTATCCTAGAAAAAAAACTGATGAGCATCATTCAAGCATTAAGTTCAAAACCTTTTATCTGACAATTCATGATTAACCCACAAAAACCCAAACAGCCACTAACAACCAAACCCATCTACTGATCTAAAATGTTAAATAACTTTGGAACCACTAAACCTATCGATACATGTAAATAATTGGTGTGAAATACAGTTTTTCATTTTTCATGGTCATCAGATATGACCTATTCGGACATCTATCTATTTTTTCTACATTTCATCAGAGGATAATATTCATGTTTTTAAAAAAGACCACTTGTCACTTTACCATTTTGTAAAACAATATCATGTATTATCTTCACTTCCTTCAATAAAATTCATACATTTAACCCCTTTAGCTCTGTTTTTCTCTCAAATTAAGTAAAGCATGTGATGGACACAGCTGAAATAACTCCACAAAATAATAGGCTGGCAATAGACCAAATGATCCAGGTGATTTGTGCCCAGTCTCCTTATTCCACCCTCTTTGTTTTCTTTCTAATTCTCTCTTTCCATCCACCCCCACTGTTTTTTATATAATGGAAAATACCAAAAATAAATTATTTAATATTGTGAAATCTGGGAGCATTTTTTTTTTTACTGCAGCTGGGAGATGGGCCATTAAGAAGAGAACCTCTTTAGATCTCAAACTATACAGTAAAGCATGGCTTCAGTAGATGTCATCACATATATTCTTTATGTATAAATACTGACTCGGAGACAAAAGTCAGCCCGAGAGGATTGAATTACCATTTTTGACGTGCCACTTTTTGTATATTCACATACTTGCACAAATCACCCAATGTTTGTATATTCAATGTATGACTCTTAGGATTTTTTTTCTGCAGCACATTTGAGTGGAGAAAGGTCTAATTTATTTGTATGAAATTTGGCTTGAAAAACCCAAGCTCTCTAAGAAAACACACTTCATAAAATAATACAAAGGACAGAAAAATAAGGAAAAATACAAAAATAAGTAAAACCAGAGGATTTCAGAGGTCTGACCACTTCCTCTTGTACCTTCACTCCCTTTGGGCTGGAAGTGCGAAGAGGAACGTAGATTGGAAAGGTGATGGTAAAACCCTTGGTGATGTAAAAACCTAAGCTCAGGAAATGATAGAAAATGCATGAATACAAAAAGCACTTTTCTATGTGCAAAGACCACGCTACCCAAATTCAATAAATGAGCCTTGCAACAAATGGATTTTGTTTTATTGCATTTTCATGTTAGGTACTAGCTTGCACTGAGGCTGCGTGAATCTTCTGGTGGATTTGCAGGGTGGCTCACTGGACTGAACAAGGCCATTTTGTCAAACTGGGACAACCTTGCCTCAAATCACAACAATTCAGACTTTATTTTTCATAGTTCGGATGTTTTTGTGGAATTGGTTAGACAAGAAACCTAAAAATTGGGTCAGTCACACAATTAGGAAACAGTCCCTGATACAACTATAGCAGACCCTTTGACTTGATCCGAAGAATTTAGATTTCTTGCCGTGATTAATAAGACCCTAAACACTCCATATTATACATGACTCCTACTTAGTCCCATTCTATTTCTCTGTCAGGCTCTTTCTCTCTCCCTCTCCCCATGTCACATTGTTCGCAAACTGGAGCGCTGTATGGCATGTGGTGCAGGGAATGAGTCAGACTGCCCACCAGCTGTGAGCCCAGCTTGCCAGTGGGGAGGAGTAAAGATATTTCACATAGGGCCAGCACCAGCCAAAAACATTAGTGAGTGATTTACAGTGTTATTAGGATGGAGGCCAACAACAATCGGGTAAAATGCACTAAAGGTAGCTATATCCATAAGGGCTGATTGTGCTCCACGGCTGATTACCTACCCTATATATGCACTGGTACTAAAGAGGCTGAAACCACTATGAATCAAATCTGAAAACCCACAATAATTTTCTGAGGTGATACTTGAAAAAAACTCACAGTTCCTTTAATGCCAATTGTTGCATTAAATAAACTGTAATGTCTGTGAGGTCAGAGCAGTGCATTATTAGGTGTGATCAAGTCCTCAGCATTGCTTTGTGGGGTTTGCTCACATACTTTTAGTCTCTTAGCTCAGGTTTCCTCTTGTGTATAAACTGAGTAAAAGATGTGAGATAAAAGCAATCATAAATCTGATTAAAGAGAAGTTGGCTTTGGAAACAGCTGAAATAACTGTACTGGCATTAAAAAATTTAAAAAAAAATAAAACTAAATGTTCAAGATAATTTGTGCCCACTCTCTGTATTAGAACCTCTTTTTTCTGTCTAATTCTTTCTCTCTGTTCACCTCCATGATTTTTATATGATGTGAAATAAATGCATTCAAGTAATCCAACAACCCCCTACATATACACTCATATTCAATACTCCTCAAACACAGAAGTGGAAATCTGTAAATTTGTTTACCCAGGCTCCTTCCATCTGCCATACCACACCATGTCAATAACATTAAGATCTGTGAAATCTGGAAGCATTTCTTGGATTTAGCTGAGAGATGTCAAATTAAGAATTAAAATTTACAGGTAATGAAAACCAATGAAAATGAATTGAATAGCTTTTATGCCTAAAATATATGTTCTATGCTTAACAAATTTATTAGACCATCTTTCCCTCACAGAGACCATCCAGCATCATGAAGCCCTTTAACCCATAAAGACCCAGTGCTTCTTTTGTAGTAGTTCCCACATTAATTTTTCTCTATTTCTACCTTTCTTAACTGATTTATCACCAATTTTTTATTATATTATCTTCTGTATTTTGCATTTTTTGCCAGAAATCATGTATTTTCCTATACTTTACTCACAAATCATGTAAATGTTCATGAAAACTCAGAGTAAACTCAAAGTGATTTATATTAAAACAGAGAAAAATGAAGAACAAGTTACTTTTTCAGCAAAGATCCTGCTAACTGAATGTAAAAACAAGTGTGTCCATCCACTGTCATTGATCCAACTCTATGGGTTTTACTGGTGAATCAATGTTGTAGAAGATGACAGTGTTTCCATGGTAACTACGGAGCTTTTGAACATCCAAATAGGTCATATCTGATGACCATGTAAAAATGACAAACTGTATTTTACACTAATTATTTACATGTATTGATAGGATTAGATGATCAACATGTATTAAACAGTTCATATCTATAGATGGTTTGTGTCACTGGTGGCTGTTTGGGTCTCTATGGGTTAATGCAGACTTTTACTTTCAATGAGCTCTTGACGTTTTACCATTTTGAACAAGAATGAGGAATTTCACACTGAATTCAACTTTTTATTCCCAAATTTCAGCTCACTGGGCTTCACCGAGATGTCAGATCTGAATCTAGCACAACATTCATTAAAATCCACTACTACTTCACAACTATTTTTTCTGTTCAGACAATGGAAGTAAGTAAATAATCAAAATTTGACATATTTACCATTTTTTCTGGGTTTTTTGTACAACAGTAAATTTGACAATTCATGAATAATGATTATTATATTTTAGCATTAAAATATCAGGTTGGTTAACCCTTTATTGGGCAAGTGACTATTTTTGGTAATTTTGGCACACATTACAAAACATTGACAGCAACAGCTACAGTGAGGACAGTGAGTCAATCTCAGGTCCAGTGTGGTCTACAGGGTCTGTAAGGTCCACCTCTGCGTGAACAGTGAGTGGACCTACTTTGTTAGGTACCAGGAAGCAATGGCAGTAATGTAAGGAATGATGTTCAAGGGGATAATGTGGATGTGGACAGGGGTCTGGATCAGCACTTATGTTGGTCTAATATTCTGAAAGTGATGATGTTCTAAAATACACCTTCCTTTCACCTTATATGGTTTTGTTTTGTTTTCGTTTGTTTTGTTTTTGGTTTTTTTTTGCCACTTCCAGGTAAGAAACCAACTATGGTAATTTCAATTACCTTGATTTTCTACATGTCAATAAAGAAATTTGGAAAAATTTCACAAAAGTAATAAAGTCTTGTTATGTCCTTCAATAACACACTATGGTTGAAATGTTGTATTTCTATGAGTGTCCTATAAAGGGTTAAAGAGCTTTTACATACTAATGTATCAACAATTACAGAAACATTAAAAATGACTGATAATTTAGGGCAGCTGTGGCATAAACCTTACATTGGGTGGTGGTTTAATATATTTGCTGAGACTGGAAATGTGGAAAATGACTGGGCAATTAGCACATCATTATGTCGAAAGACTAAGACTAAGAAGTGGTGGTAAACTCTGTTCATGTTCAGCATTTGATGCATCACTTATATAAATAAAGTTAGATTTATAAACTGACTGATCTGTGGGATGGATATTTTTCCTCCCACACCCATTAACGTTTTTTTCTAAAGTTACTGATGATTTGCATTTCTTGTCTTGATTTCATGTTATTTATTAGTGTTTTGTGTCTCCTACTTCCTGCGGGCGCACTTTGCTCCTGCGTTCACCAGACGCGTAAAGTCTATTATCCAATTAGTGGCGTTAGGGAAGGGGTCGTCCTTGGCACGGCGATTTCCCAATTAAAGAGGAACACGTGTATTTGCTTGCCTACTTAGAGACATGTAAACGGTGCATTCTCCCCTTCACAAGAAAAGGCCACACTTAAGACCTCTGTGAAATCTCTAAAACAGAAAAAAAAAAACAAAACAAAACCATGCACGCTTTGGTAAATGCCTTCATACGCTGCGTCTCCTTCCTCTTACCTCCCTCTTGGCTTTGTGTCAGCTTTTGCTTGTGGGTTGGGAATGCGTGCGAGGAGACGCTGCCACGGCCCAATCCCAGAGCTCGTTTCAAAAGCAGAAAGCCTCTTACATATGAGGAAGTAGAAGCAGCAGCAGCAGCAGTAGAAGCACAAGGAGGCTCCAGCCCGTCGGTCGCACCAGGTCCAGGCTGTGTCTCGCTGGCTGCTACAAGCCCCGCTGCTCCTCAGGGCCCTTCCTCGGGTCGGATCTGGATCGGGGGTCTCTGGCGAGCCGTGGAGCGCGTCTTTGGAGCCCCCTGGGTCCTTCTCCGCCGTCACTGGTGCCCTAAGAAACCTCGAGCAGCTTTACGCACCCCGTATCCTGTCTGTGCCTTCGAGTCGAGCAAGATTAAAAGCTTTCGGGGAGGCGCTGCTGCCGCTGCTACGAGCGAGGGAAGGGAAGGAGAGGGCGGACGCACCTTGTCTTATTCGAGGAGCATGAGCGGGTCAGTGGGGATCCCCAATCTAGCCCCGTCGGAGTGCGCTTCGAATGCGCCAGGGGAGCAGGGCATTGATGAGGTAATCACCGTGGATCAGCACTCGCAGGAGATGGGGACGGTGACGATAACAGTGGCCATCCAAGCTGCGGAGGACGAGGAACCGGAGGAAGTGTCATCTAATAATATTGACTTCCTCGGGGCTGGGAGCTGTAGTGAGGACGAAATAGGACGACACGACAAATCAAGGTCTGGTTAATTTGCTGCGTTAATTGATTGAAAGCGCCTGTTACACTGCAGCTGACTAACTTCTACTCTCTCCACAATCCAGGGAGGTAAACTGGGGTCAGTAAAGTTATGGGTTTACTAAAACATTATGCAGTCACGGTTGTGCAACATTCAGTCTAGTTCTGCGTAGGATTTTTATGCAGTATTGGCTGGTAACTTCAGCTGGAGCACAGCCAAGACGCGTGGAGCAGCTTGACTACTTGGAGAGGGTTTTTTTTTGTGTCTGACTGAAAGTATGCCAAATTTGTTGAAAGCTACTGCAGAACTAATACCGACAGGTGTGTTACAAGACTGTACACAACCTGTAACGGACAGCGGATGCCTCACAGCGCACTTGTGGGATTTATTATCTCATAGGTAGGACAGTGGGGAGTGTTTAACCACCTGTAGGCAGCATCCGCGCTGTAAAACCAGACACCTGAGAGAGATAAAGGATTGCACCTTCTCTTTAATCTAATTCCCCTACGTCAGGGCTGCTATTTTTATCCCCTGGCCTATAAGTTCCCTATCCAGACTACGTGCGCCAAGAGTGAGTCAGTGATTGAAAGGCCAAAGGGGAGAGTAAGTCTGTGTCTCTCTCATGCAAAAGGTTTTAGTCTGTGCACATCCATGGCACACATTCTCTGATTATTTTTAACTCTTGGGAAAGCATTTGTTTTGCAGCACATGTATCACACAGGATACATTTTGAGATTATTTAACCCCCCTACAGAAAACCCACAGAAAAAATCTGCAAGGTGATGTGTTTCTGTAGGCTACATGTGACCTTACATCTTATATTCCTGCAACACGCTTTCAGAGACTGTGTCTGTGGCTGATGTCTAAACAGCAGCAGAGTGAACTTCACCACAGTGCATCCAGGGCTTTTCTGTATTCCTCTCATCCCTGTCGTGTTTTCTTCACGTGTTAAATGTGTCGTGTGTAAATGCAGATGGTGTTCTTTGCTAAATGCTCATGGCTGTCTTTATCTGACATCCTGGGGAAGCGGTGGACTCATGCCAGCTGTGTGGTCAGCCGCATGGAAAGCTGTTGACTGAGGGTGTAAGAGGGAGGGAGGAGGTGATGAGTCATCCACAAAATTTCATTCAGACCCTCACTCTGATCTGCAAAGCTACCTGACTGTACTACTTTACAGGCTCAGCCATGTGTTTGACTGAGATCAAATTGTGCTCTAAAGCCTCAGCTATGCAGTGTTTGTACCACTTTGGTAAATCATGTGAAGCTGATTTTGGTGAACCACCATATTCTGTGTGGGAGGGAGAGGCTGTGACTCTGCACCTCTCAGATGGAGAGGTCCTGGCAGTTTCAAGACTGGTGACACACTGGTGTCAAGGTCTGGCATTGAGGCATGGCAAGTATAGCTGGAGACACAGCTTGTCACTGCTGCAAAGGAAATCTGTAAAGGTGGGATGTACACAGTCCATCTCATTTTAGTCAAACATGTTGCAGAGAGAAGTGGCAGTGCTAGGCAGTGTTCTTGCCAACAATGTGTAAGCCTCTGGTTTATTGTATTAATGAAAGTAAAGTGTGTAACAGTTGTATTCCTGGCAGTTGATGATAAACCATTCTGCTGCTTCAGTGATGGACTACAGAGGCGTCTGTGCTGACCGTGTTGCATGTTGTCTTCCCACACACAGCGGAGCGGGAACCAGTGGAGGGGAGTTGGAGGAGGAGAGCTGGCAGCCCCCAGATCCAGATCTCATCCAAAAGCTGGTTGCTCAGATCGAGTACTACCTATCGGATGAAAACCTGGAGCATGACGCTTTCCTGCTCAAACATGTCAGACGCAACAAACTTGGATTTGTTAGTGTCAAACTGCTCACCTCATTCAAAAAGGTAAGCATAAGTAAATAGTCTACTATTTGGTCCTATGTTTTGAAATTATGTATTTTGTTGTTCCGGAGCTGAATGTTTCAAAATGGAAATCTGGCTTAAGTACATAGCCCACCCTTTTTTTAATTCCCAATTTTTAGAGACTCACCTTAAGGGGATTGAATAGAAGTGACTGTCTTTTTAATATCAGCATGACTAGCTATTTAGGATGCAATGATATTCTCACTTTGATTAAAAACATCTGGTGCTTCTTGGAGCCCATGCAATTTTGTCAGGTTGTATTTAAGACATGTGGATACTAGCACTGAACCAATTTTCATATTCATTCTCATTTTTAATATTAACAAGGATTCAAATAAGAGTTGACAACACAGAGGATGGACTGATCAGTGCAAGGAAGCCAAAATTTTGTTTTATTATAGCAGAAATATGGCTTCAGAAAGACATGACTAATGTAGGGTTTTTTTTCCATCTTTATTTTGGAACTGGTTCTACTTAATTGCACAACTTAAAGAGACCAAATATATGATCTAGTGGCTGTGACGGGCCCTCTTTAAACCACTTACACTCTCACCCATGTATTGTCTGTTTGCAGGTGAAGCACTTGACCCGTGACTGGAGAACAACTGCTTATGCTCTAAGACACTCAAATATACTTGAGCTGAACGATGAGGGGCGCAAGGTGAGGCGCAAGTCGGCGGTGCCTGTCTTTGCCAGTGAATCATTGCCAAGCCGAATGCTACTGCTGAGTGATTTGCAAAGGTGGCCTGACCTGGCTGCTCTGACTGGAGGTGTAAAGGAAAATGGAAGTAGTGAAGGTGGAGCCACTCAGCAGGAGCAACTGATGAAGCTGTTGCTAAAAGCATTTGGGACATATGGCGCCATCGCTTCTGTCAGAGTTCTGAAACCTGGGAAGGACCTGCCAGCTGACTTGAAGAGGCTGAGCGGCCGCTACACTCAGCTCGGCACTGAGGAATGTGCCATTGTGGAGTTTGAAGAGGTGGAAGCTGCTGTCAAAGCCAATGAAGCTGTGTGCAGTGAGGATGGAGGGTCCAGTTTGCTGGGCTTGAAAGTGGTTCTTATTGGCACCAAACCGCCTAAGAAGAAGGTACCTAAAGAACGACCACGTGAGGAGGGAGGGATGCGCAAAAGTCGCTCACTCAACAGCCGAGTACGAGAGCTTCAATACCACGGAGAAGACTCGGCTTGCAGCTCCTCCGAGACCGAGAGTAACCCCACATCTCCACGGCTAGCCCGAAAGTCCTTGTCCTGCAACAAGCTCAGCCCCACCACTGCAGGCATCAGCTTCCAGAACAATCACCTGAGTCCCGGCATGTCCCCACGGAACAGCCCCTGGTCGAGCCCCCGTGCCAGCCCGTGTTCTCAGCGCAAATTGCCACATTCCCAAAAGTCTCCTTTAGCCAGTGAGGACAGACTGAGCCCTGAGCCTGGGCGTCGCTGGGCGGACTACTCCTCAGACAGTAGCCTTACCCCTTCAGGGAGCCCCTGGGTTCAGCGGCGCAAGCAGGTGGCATCTCAGGAAAGCAGTCCGGTCGGCAGTCCGATGCTGGGTAGAAAGATCCAGAATGCCGATGGTCTGCCGCCGGGCGTAATGAGATTGCCAAGGGGTCCTGATGGAACCCGAGGCTTTCACTGTGTCACTAATGGTGAGAGGGGGAAGTCAGCTGCTACTCAGACTTGATATGTGGAGCATCTTTATGCAGTTGTTATCCCCCAGAAATAAGGTGTATTGGAATAATGAGTTTATCTTGGCCGTGTCAGTCAGCCCCCAGCCACATATGAGACTGTAGATAAATTTTTGTTTAAGTGCATCAGTTTTCAGTCTTTCTTATATTTTTATACGACATCTTGAGTTAACATGGTAACATGAGTTATTTACAAATGGAAATTTGAGTGAATGTAACTTCGTATTGCTTTGAGAGAAACCTTTGCCATCACAATAGACCATGTCATCTTGACTACTGTCTGGACTTCGGTTTTCATGAGGCGGGTGGCAAAAAAAAATCTTTTTTTTTTCCTTTCTCCCCATTGACTAAAGTGTCCTGTCTTGAAGTATGTGTGTAAAAACTCACAACGTTGTCTGTGGATGGTGTATAAGTGTAAGTGGCATAGGCACATGGACTTGATAGAGATATCACCATATGCCTTTCCTGTATTTGTCTACTGTGAGTTTCATTTTTTCATACTGTTCGAACTGAGGCCATAACCACCCCACTGCCATAATGGTTGGACAGACATGTTTTGTTTTTTTTTAAATTTTCACTATGCTTTCGCACTTAGTTGGAAGGGGTCTCTTTGAGCCTAGTAAAATTTCTTTGTTGGGCAGGTAGCTGCTGTATTTATTTTTTAGCATTTACTTTTTCTTTGTCATTTGTTTTCATCATTCTAAACTCACAGAATGGTATGAGGGATGTTATGGAAAAAGGGAAAATATAGATGCTCTTGTGTTATTGCCTTTGCATATGAGCTGAGGTGTTTGTACAGTGAGACTCCTATTGTACAAATAAATCACTGAAATCAAAATTGGCCAGTCTGCTTCTTTTGTTTTGTGACACATGTAGAGTTTGATCAAATAACTGTGATTTTTTTTTTTTTAAATGTATTTATTTTTTTTATTTCAATATGTAAGCAAGATTAACTGAGGTGTTGTTGTTGTGCCAAAACTGTAGGACTTCTTCTAGACTTGGAAAGCATAATTGGCACACTGGTGTGCTGTAAAATGGATAACACAGATGGGAGGATGAAAAACTAGTTGATGGTTTATGAGCTTCATCAAAATTCTCAAGAAAATAACATGGACAAAATGGTGGGATGGAACAGTTACATGTTTATTCAAGTTCATGTATATTCTGTTTTTCCTGTTTTAATGTTAATGGTTCAGTGTAAAGTCATGTTAAAATCAAGTATTTACCACCTTACAGTAAAGCAAAACATAACGGCGCATTTGCAATCTGCAGATTAGGACGAGCTGAAGTGTCCAGCTGCATGGAAAATGAGTGAACAACAGTTTCAGTCTGGCCACAACTTTTAGATCGGCTTTGTGTTTGATTTCTACCTATTGTTTTTGTTCCGGGGACATTTTTTTTGTTGCTGTTGCTTTGACTTTATTTTCTAGCAAAACAACAACCCACAAGATGATCTCCCACAGATCAGATCTGTGGCAGGTTTTCCTCCCAAGCCTTTCTCAGCCATGAAGCCCTGTGGTTCTTTCAAAGTGTTCATAAGCTGTTTTTTTTTTTTTTTTTCCATACTGGTTTTGGCAGTGGGATACAGATTGTTTTTCTTTAACCCATAAAGACCCAGTGCTACTTTTGTGACAATTCCAAAATATTTTTTTTCTCTCTAACCTTTCTTAAGTAATTTATCACCATTTATCATAATATTATCCTCTCTTCTTCTTATCCTCTGTATTTGTCTTGAGTGAAAATCCTGGATTTTCCTATATTTTACTGAGCATGTACTCTAATCATCACGCTGAGATTCCATTTGAGGGTTATCATACCAAAAACAGAGAAAACCTGAGAAAAACTGACTTTTTCAGTAAAATCTATCATTAATTGTACATAAACCAAGTGTGTCCGTCCACTGTCATTTATCAAACTGGGGGTTTTACTGGTGACTCAATGTTGTAGATGACAGTGTTTCCATGTTCACTGTGGAGCCTCTGAACATACAAATGGATCATATCTGATGACCATGAAAAGATGACAAACTGCATTTTACACCAATTATTTACATGGATTGATAGGAGTAGTGGCTCTAAAGGTATTAAACATTTTAGATCAGTAGATGCTTTTGGTCACTGGTGTATATTTGGGTCTTTATGGGTCAAGAGGATTATGAGGGAGAATTAGTGTTGGCATTTCTCTGGTACCTTTCACCATATGCAAACTACACAAACGTTTTTGTCTAAAATGAGTGTTTAGTGAATAAATTGAATTTTTCCAGTGAAAATCAACATGTAGAAATATCCAAGGGTGGTTAATACTTTTTATAGGAACTGTAATTTGAGATTGTCCACAGGTGGTATCAAAGGCTCCCTAGCAACTGCCCAAAGGTGAGAAATATGATGTTAGATTCTTGCAGTCAGACTTCACATGGGTACAACATTCTATGCATGGAGTGAGCATTATAAGCAGAAACTAACTATTGGATACAGAGGGTCAGAACAAATGTTAGAACATCCAAAGCTGGGGCGAGACTGAATAGGATTGTGTAAGCAATGGATGAATAAACTTTTGTTCTCCTCTTTGCATAATTGGCTAATCAGACAGTCGTGAGGCCATCTGTCTTTGAGAAATGATACTGTGGCTCAACTCCAAATCACTAGTCTATGATTTTAAAAAATGGCTGACTGGGATAAGTACTGCAAAATTAATCTATTATTCTCAAAAGACAGATTTCCACATAATTACCATGGGAGATGGTCTCATACTGACACCAAAGGGACCTTACGAAAAAGAAAGCTAACAACCAAACAAAATACTATTGTGCTCATCATTTATAACTGAGCAGTATCCGCTGGCGTATGAATTAAAAGATATTCAGTGCAGCAATTTATCAATTTACCTGGGACTTCATGCCAGATTTTTATAAAAATGAAACTGCCTGTATTATGTAGAGGATAGATTACATGTGTAAAATGTGGTACATTCTCTGTTTGTGCTCAGTATTGAATAAATTATTACCATCATGAAATTGTACATTGTAAAACTGTGTTCTATTATTAGCCCTATTATTTACCTTAAAGTTAAATAATCACGCCCACTCTTTCTGTATATAATTGAAATCTGTGACACACAAATGGTTTTAAAATGTAGTTAAATGTGCCACAATCACACATTATGGTTGAGGAACAATAGGACTGCAAACTCTTAATATTTCAGCACAGTTAAAAAGAATAAAATGATTAAAGCTTTCCAAAAGATGAGCATGTCCCTTGTAGAATGTAGGTGTGCATTATAAACCTCCTCCTAAACTCACAAGTATGACAACTACTTGCATCAGTCTGTGGGTGGGAGTTGTAGTGACTGTGAGCAGGCGGGATCAAGTTTGAGGAACCAGAATCAGGGTGGAGTAAATTCACAAGTTTCAGCTCAGCAGCCAATTGGAAAAGTCCACACAAAATGAACACATCACTATCACACATCACTAGCTGAAGGAGTGATTTTTCCCTCCTTTTTTTTATTTTCAAATTAGCATACATGTAAATACGTGTATGTGACTAAATGTAATTGATTGATTTCTGCATTACATTCAATAGAGCTACTCTTAAAATAAAACTTGGCACAGTTGCTTTGATGACACAACGTTACCCTCCCCATCCTTGTCACACACCAGCAGGTATAATAAGCTTCTGGCTTCACTCACTGTGTTTAATGTGAGAAAAAGTACAGACATCTGTGAAAATGACCCTAGCTATTAATAGAGCTCTGAATTCTCATTAAAATGCTGCATTCAAGCAGGAGGCCAGACTCATGTTCCCTGGAAACAAAGCATCTGTCCTGTAAGTTGACAATCCTGTGGTGGCACTGACCTCTGACTGATGAAGTGGGGTTAAGAGTGTACCGTCCCATTAGAGGACTGATGAAGCATTGGCCAGAAACATATTATCAAAAACGGTTTCATGAGGATGATTATGAAACTAAGGAAACAATGATCAACAAGTGTTTTCCAATTAAAAATTTAGAGCAGAATGACCTATTTGGCCTGATTTTTAATTGAAACATTGGAATAGTGTGGCCCATTAAATCTATTCCATAAACAATGGACTGCATGAAAACAAGTACCCACTGTTGTTATACTTCCACAGCGGAACAATTCCATTCATAACAAATTGTTTTTACATGTTTATTTACATAACTTAAAAAAAAAAAGTAATGTACAGTGTTTCAACATAAAACAAAATTCTGACAACACAAAGAGAGCACACTTTCACATTAAGAAAGAGGAGCTGCTTCACTGTTAGTGCACAGAGAATTAATGTAACAACATGTAAAATGATGAACTGAAGGAAAAAGAACATCTGAATGTACTGGATATCTCCATTATCTCCCATACGGGAAACCACAAGTGACTGCAATTTGCTTGTGCAACACGTATACGTGTAGACAGTTACAAGATTCTTATCTTTGTTTCCTAACGCCACATCTCTACCAGTGTTGGCTGCTATTTGAACCTACAGCAGGGGTAGTGCATTTATTCATAAAGCAGCTGAACTTAAACATTTGTGATGCTTATAAAAATTAAATGTTGGATCATTTAAAAAGCCCTCAAAGAAACATTTTTAAAACTGTGGCCAACAGTAATGATTCAAAGTAGAAAGAAATCATGCAAACAGCTGCTGAATTCATCCACAGGTACATTCTGTTGTCAGGAAAACACACCTGAAACTATTCCCTTCTTTATTGTTGGCCCTCTCAGGACATAAATATTACCTGTCCACTTTTCTATTGTGTTTGGTTTTACACTGGAAATCTGTAGCCATGGTTACAATTTGACCCCCCACCAATGCATTTACTTTCTGATAAAGAAGAAGCAACACATGGCTCCAAAGAAGTTTCTGATAGCACAGCTTCACAGAAAATCAAACCTATCTATATATCAGCATGAGAGAGCCTAACCATTAGTTAAGTCAAAGCAACCACACAGGCATAATTACTGGCTTCTCATCTTCCTGCACATCTCCATCTGCAGAATGTTGACAGGAGTCAGACGCAGAATGATAAGGATTGATCTGATGGTTGTGTGGGAAGAGTTATCCATGTTGCAAGGGGGGAAAACACTTCCTGCTTGTTAGCAGATGGGACAGAGATGTGTTGCACAGCAAGCTCTGGGAGGCAAAACGTGCTAAGAACACAGCATCTTCAGTCTTTGAGGGTGAAACAGTATGAAGCAAAGGAGGGTATGGAGCATCCAACCACGTCTCCAGAGATTTGGTTCAGATGTAGAGCGAACCGTCAGCAGGCCCCACATAACCAACCCCTATGAGGAGCACATCTATCAAAGTCCAAATGCCCAGGCCTCCAAAGCTGAACAGTTTGCCCAGACCCTCTCTCCACTGGCCCAGATAAAACCGATCTGCTCCAAAACCACCAAGTGTAATGCTACAAAAAAAGGATGAGAGAAAAAAGAAATGCTATTACATCATACATCCTGAGTAAGGAAAAAAAAAAAAAGTATATATATATATATATATATATATATATATACACACACACACATATAAATAAGATGGATGGATGGATGGATGGATGGATGGATGGATGGAT
>JAPQRP010000019.1:18846548-18869739 GCA_037367295.1 Apogon hyalosoma | reverse complement strand
CACACACATACACACGTACACACACTGGACACAGTTTACAACTCTGGTACCTGAGCGCTAATGCTGTTGACCATTTATATCCTCCAGTCCAATTGCAAAATAATCGTTTATGAAAATGTCTTCTGCCTAAAGGGAAGACAGACATTTTATGAAGAGTATCCTAGATAGAGCACACATTTCACATAGAACAACACAATTTAACCACAATAATTTAAACACAACATTCAACATTCAACTAAGTCTGTGATACTTACTTGAAGTCTACTTACTCAATTATTTACTCAATTACTTGAGTAATTGAGTAAATAGAATTTCTTTTTACTGAATTATTGTACATATGTACATATTCAAGTGTTATTAAGTGTTGTTATTATTTTTACTAGAGTATTTCCATTTGATGTAGCTTTATGCTTCTATTCAAATGCTTCTCAAGAGGCAAATATTCTACTTTTTAATCCACTATATTTTTCTGACAGCTTTTTACTTTTCAGATAATTTAACACAATGGATAATGTAATTTTAGAACGCATACTGTAAATTATTAGAGAAAACCTCTGATTTCCAGTCTTTTTGATTTCTGACATCTTACAAAAACAGTGTTAAGTCAGGTCACATTTCAGATGCCTGTGAATTGTTGACAGCTCCACCAAACAGTAATTTGTCCCTGTAAATTTGCCACATGCTTTAATTTCAATAAATTTTCACATCATCCAATACTGTACCAAAAATCAAAGATTAGAGTAAAAATGGAAAACTAGAAACAGATTAGTATATCTTAATATAATCTGTTTTTCTACTTTTCCATTAACCATGTGAGGAGTCCTGTTCACAAAACAAAAAATAAATTAGTTAAAACTACCTCCACCCCTAGAAAACAAGGTAAAATGCTGTGACACCATTAGGCAGGTTTCCATCATTTTAAATCAATTTTCCAAACATTAGAGAAGTCAGGTCTCCTGAAGTTGACTTAAGCTTCTGATCCCAGAACCAAAGTGCTCTTCATAAATGGCAGCATTTCAAAACCATTTCTATCTAATGTGGCATTTATGTTTTTTCTCAGTGAATGTTGTACTTAAATGTCTACTACTATTGCAGTAGTTCTATAATAACATAAGCATTTAGATGAATATTAACACACATCTGCTGCTTTTCTATTATATGCTTATAACTATTACTCCTTAGATCAAGATCCTGTTTCTGTACAGCAGTAAGAGAACAAACACACATTTCAGCAGGGTCTTTATCCTACCTAAACAATGTACATGGTCTAACACCTCACAGGTGGCATTGTAGCGCTTCCGTGGGCAGGACACTGTCATACAGTTAGTGGAGTTTGAGCAGCGGTACAGTAACGGGTCCAGCTGCCAGCAGAACTGACAGATGATGGACAGAGAGAAGTTGGTTTGCTGCTGTCCAGACTCTCCCTGCAAATGCAATAAACACCAAGAACACAGCCTCAATTAAAACAGCATCACTGTAGTTTACTTAGCAAGTTTCTCTTTTGTTGCTGACTCCATACAACAACACAGGAGGAGCATATTTCAGTTCTCTTCTTTCATTTCTCTTTACAATCTGCTCATTATCCAAGTATGGCAGGTTTATCAAAAGGAAAAATCTGTTACTCACAATACAGTGAACCCCTTTTTTGGGTTTACAGGTGAACGACGCTGGTTTCCCGTATGTGCAGTTGTGTTGGTAATTGCAGTGAATACAATCAGCTGGCAGGCGACTACACAGACCACCACTAGGACACTTTGCAGGGTAGTTCTCGTCATCTGCAGGAGACACTACAAAACAGCAGACATAGAGTTACACATGACCTCCGTCACTGCTAGCCTTTTGTTATTTTATATATTTATGAAATCAGCAATCAATGCAATGTGAAGTCACAGTTTTGAGGCCATTGATGGTTGTAGCAATCATAGAGAAGCAAGCTTGTGCGCTTGTTAAATTGGGAAAATGTGACTGTGGGAGGTAAATTACAGACACTCTACCTTGACCAAAGGCCATCAAAGAGTCCTTGAGCAAGTCATTTACTATTGATTAGTATGTTAAACCCATTTCTGGCCTACATAAAAAGACATATTGAGGCCTAGGTGAAAAGTACTCAACGCTAAAGCAGGTAGAAAATACAAGAGCAATGGTCTCTGAGATCTCTTTGACATAATGCAAAGGAAGAAATAATAACTATTCATAATAATATTAAAATTAATGACTTACGGAGTCTGCCCAAAGTTCTCCCAGCATCTGTGTGGGTTCTCTCTATAAACTCAGGCTTCCTCCCACTGCCCAATGCATGCACCTTGATAAGTTAGTGACCCTAAATCACATCTCCACGTGAATTTGAGAGTGAATGGTTGGTTGTCCTTATACACCAGCCCTGTGACGAATTGCCAACATGTCCAGGGTGTAAGCTAGGACAGGCTCAAGCCCTCCAGAACATTAAGCAGTTATGGAAAATGAATGAATAAATCATTTATAACAAAAAACTAAGGACATTAAAAAATGATCAGCCTTCTCCAGAAATAACTATCATGTTTCCATCCTTTGATGTTAAGGCAACACACGGTTTAGGTTACAAGTATAAGGAACATCAATGTATTTCAAGTTCATAGTACCATATGCTGCATGTACATATATGAGGAAGCAATTTCTAACTCAACTAGAGCATAACCTGTTACTTCTACAAATTCAATTAGTCAAACAACACAGTTTTACACTAGAGGCTTGGATTGTCCCATTTTAAAAAAACATGTCATGTTTGTGAATAAGGACTAGGTGCTGTATGTGCATTTACCTGAGGCTGCAGCAGGGACCACTGGACTAGTGATGACAGGACCATGTTGTGCATCTCTGGTGTACGGGGGATCCTGCCCAACATGTGGAGAGCTCAGGTATCCTAACAAGAACCAGATCACTAGATGACTGACAGACCTGAGTAAAGGTCACTCATCTATTATTATGACCCACCAGTTATAAACATGAGATTGTGATGTATTTCTATATTAACAACAACCATTACGGTGTAAGGTAAAATAACCATTTCCCAAGTTGACACTAACAAGCAACGAAACGTAGTATAATATGTAATTATCTGTGTGAACAATATGTTGGTTCAGTAGTTTTAGAGCTACAACAAAAACAAATAGCTAATGACGTTACACCTCAGCATGCGGCTAAGAGTAAGCTGTTAGTCAGTCATTAAAAAACAGTTGGATCGCTTGTCCTGTATACTAAACACAACTGACATAAATACAAAAACGTCTCATATATCTGATGAAAATGTCTCAATCAGTGCGGCTCTCTTCAGCTCTTTCCACTGCTAGTCTTGCTAGCTAGCATACAGCCATTGCTAACACTGCGAAAGCTAATGCTAACGACGTCTATGCACATAAAACTAAACACAACACATGGGTTGTGTTTAACAACGTGACACAACATACCATTAACACAATGTAGGACCACATCCATAAGCAATATGATGACGATTCCGTATGTTTTAAGGCATCGTCCCCTGTCCGGTCTCCAGCTCTGACAGATTGTGGCCATTGCTGCTGTAAAGCTAACGTTGCGTTTACGTAACGTTGGAAATATGACACATCCTTTACTAGTGCACAATCTTTGTTATGAGAAGGCTGTAGTCAGTGTTGCTTCGGCTGTAGTCAGTTGTATTCTTTCTTTTGCACAATTAAAAATACACCAAAAAGGCCATAATTAATGTAGGGTATAGAAAGACAGAAAAACCAGCTGAGCTGATTATAAAAGCCTCCATGTTCATAACATTAAAATTAGACAAAATTTAATAGATGACTCAAAATTGAAATACAGAACATGATGAGTACACAAACTGATGGAAAGTTAATAGTGATAAACTATTCTGGCTTTCAATAACATTAATATCACAATATATTACAAGAGATAGATTTACAAAATTAACGTACTGTATAATAATGTATCCCTATATTACGAAATATTGTTATATAGTGATAACACAGTAACGAGGAACAGCTTTTAAAATCATAATTTGGGGCCCCAACATTCCATTGAAATTTATGATTAATAAGAATGGCATTGGTGTGATCTTTATTGGTGTGTAATTCTGACAACATATTTCAGGGGAACCAAAATGTAGTCCAAGAAGCGATAAAACTTTCTTGACCAAATGAAACACATTTGAGTAGACAACAATTTAAATTGATCTGGCAGTTCACGTCGGAATCTGACCTGCATGGGTACACTGGCTTCCCAGTCTATGAGCTCAATGCAACTCTTATTTTCAAGTGATCCTATAGTTGTCAGAATAGTTTTCATCAGACCTCGACTGGCACCTCAGATATTCTGCCTTGTCAGAAAATGAGATCAGTCTGGTGTCAATTGTTTCCAAGTCTCCTGTGTGCTAGTTTTTCTAAGACCACATTTTCCTTTTCTTGATTCAGTTTGAGATAATAAACTTCAAGAGCTTAGGGATTATATAATTATGGATGATAAATTAGGTGCGTCACAGCTTTCACACAGGATATGATGACTGTATAAGTTACAGATCCCCTGATCTTCATTAAGCCTCATCAAAATGGCACTAGCAGCCATTGTTGTAGTAAAGCTCTGCTCTGAATGGACTAGTCTGAAATCAGACTTACCCACCACCATCACGTGTGTTATATATTTTGTCTATATACCCTTATTTACCTGTGTGGTGGTGACTTGAAAATATCAAATACAGACTAGCATGACATCAAAACATTGCGTAAATAAAACGTCTGGGAGCCATTTACTACAGTGTAATCTCATTTGTCTGATTCCTTACCATCTGGTAACTGCCTCAGTGCATTACCTAAACATAAAGCTGTTAAAAGTCACTTGTTTCATCATAGCATCATCACTTACACAAGTCACATTTGATTATATGTTTCTAACCTGGCCACATATTCTCAGTTCTTTGTGGAACGCTGCATAATCAAAACAATTCTGTGTTTATCATGATGCACTTCTCACCCAGACTCGTATCCCTCTTGCTGTGAAAATGTAAAAATAAAACACCCACATACAGAAGCTTGCTTTATTTCTGGTGAATACAGTTCGGAGACTCACAATTATGAAATTAAGTCAGTGACACATTCGCACACCCTTCAGCATGATGTAGATTCCATAAACCCTTTAGTGACTTCCCTTCACATGTACTGACAATGATACATACAAAAAGTTGTCACAAAATCAAACCTTCATTTTTTCCACCTTTCCGAGTGCATTTCACAGTTTTACAACTTCATTCGTTTTATTTACTTGCACAATTACACTGATCCGATTCCCTTTCTGATTTCCATCCTACTTTTCCATCACCACCTTCGTGTGGGCCATCACTTGCCCTTTTACAGCTTATCTGATTGTGTCTGTATAACTCAGGTGATCTAGTCTAATTTGTTCTTCTAGATCAGAATTCCTCCTCGGCGCTTCGACAGCGAGACTGTTTGAGCAGGGTCAGGCGAGCTAACACCTCAGCCACTGACAGCTCTCCATGGACTTTGTTGTCTCTCGTGCGCACGTTGACACTGTTAGTCATCTTCTCCTTTTCTCCGACCACTGCCAAGACACGAGGAAACAACAGCTTGACACAAGCCAAGTCACAACACACACACACACACAGCTACCCTGACACGTTCCCTGCTTTCTGCCACTGAATTCAAGCTTGGACATTCCATTGCTTCAAAATTTAAGGAAAGGTGTATTTTTGGACTAATGAGATGAAGGACAACTTGTTTGTAATATCAGGACATTTAATACTGTGGTGTGAGGTCCAATTCTGCTCAGAAAATACCAATGTGATTTAATATTTTTAGACCAGCATCACAAACAGTGCATGTCATTGTAGACCTCTTATTTTATGCCTCCACTAACTGGTTAATGATTTTTATTTTTGACCTTAAATTCAGAGTGATTTCCAAAATTTTCCAGTTTTTACTGAATTGTACATCTGTTATGTTTTATTAATTTATATTAGTATGGTTATGTTTTATTAACTGTATATTATTTAGATTTAAATTTGTATTTTTGTGATTTTTGAGTCAGTTTTGTGTATGAATGTAAATGATTTGTTGGTTTTAGTGTTTGAGCTTAACTGACTAATCTTAACTGATAACTTTTTTTATGCCTTATCCTGTGAAATGGTCTCTTAGAACACTCGCTGAAATCATACACATTGTATAATGTCACCAAGACTGAACAACTGATTACATTACCTGAGAAAAAGACATAAAAATATTCCCTTTAAAATAGTCATGAAGGTTATGAAATTGCCCAATAACACATTAGAACATTAGAAATAACTCTGATGTCAACAGCAGCTAAAATGGGCTGGAAAATCTTCAATCAGTAATCAGCCTGTTTACACCAGGAGGTCAATTCTTACCAAGAATGAAGTTATACTGAGCCAACTGGGCATTGCGAATTTTCTTGTTCAGAAGGCAGCTGGAGTCCAAGTCAGCGTCTGCCATGAAACCTGCTTCTGTGAACTGCTTACACACCTGACACAGAGAAAAACACCTTCATAAAAATGGTCCGAGACCTTTCAAACTGATAATTACCATCTGATTGAAACTTATTATTACCATTTTTGCATAATCTTCAAGGGAGGGGTTAACAGGCACTACCATCACCTGACGTGGAGAGATCCAGAGCGGCCTGGTGGAACAACAGACACACTCATGAACATAAAAAAATAATTGTTGAAATCTTACACAATCAGACAAGATACTATTACCACCTACAACTTGACCTGTCAAAAAGGTTTTTAAAAAATTGGGGATGTTAAAATGATGGCAGGCAGGTGGTAGGACACATTAAAAGTATTGGGTATAATACAGTGCAGTTGCCATGTTAATGTGCAAATGTAGACAAAGGAAAAATATGCTGACTATGTATGACTTCACATACAAAAGATATTATGTTGAGTATTTTGCCTAAACTCACAAAGTCTTATTTTCAAATGTAAATCAAAGAACAATCAGAAAATAACTCACCATTTCCCTGCATAGTTCTCTGTGAGAATGGCAATCATTCTCTCCACTGAGCCCAAGATGGCCCGATGGATGATGACGGGTCGGACTTTGTCATCCCCATCTTTCCTGCAGGAAAACAGACACGGAAAAAGAAGAATTACATTTGTGTATATGTAAAAGAGTTGATGTTGACTCCTTTATTAATTTTTATTACTACAAAAGGTCATCAGACAAATGTCAATGTGCAGTGTGGACCATGAGTCTGTAATAAAATCAATCTATCTATCTATCTAAAAACTGAAACCTTCCTACTGGCTCTATGTGGCTGCTATTTCAATATAATAGTCCCTTAATCTGCCTACTCATCTACACAGACACTCTTATTCTTTCCATGTCATACTGGGTTGATTGGATTAATGCACAAACTGTAAACACAGTTCACTGATGTGCATCCTGCTGCCTGTTGCTATGTACGATATACACTGTTTGCATATTGTCGTTTTGCAGACGGAAGCTCCCACAGTGTAATGATGATTCAACCTTTCACCTGCGCAGTGAGTTTACATTTGCATACAGCTCTTCAAGTCTTAAACATCACTTTGTTAAAAATAGTGCACATGCTGAGCTGTCTTATTCAGTGGTGGCTTAACATATAATCCCTGGAGCAGTAAAGCACATAGACTCACCAGGGCATGAATATTGTTATTTGGTGACTCACCCCACAAAGGTCAAGTTGAAGCGGATGGGCAGCTGGAAGTCCAGCTGAATGGTTGCACACTGGTGGTAACGTCCAATTGCATCTTTGATTTTTATGTCAATCTGCAAAGGTACAGAATGTATTGCAGCTCTTTCCACACTCCAGAAAATAAATAGATTTTGGCAGCAAGTATTAAAAATATTCTAACCTTAGGTCCATAAAAAGCACCGTCTCCAGGGTTCAGTTTCCATGGTTCCCCAAACTCATTCAGACTGTTCTCCAATTGCTGTCAAATGTAAGGTGCAGGTCAACATATAATTTCAATCTAATCATGCAGCTGTAATCCAATAATAGCAGTCAACATGAATCGGTCAGTAATCAAAAGAGCAATTTTCTGGAGACCATATAAAATGTATAATTCAGTACAGTACAATAATCACATAGTGAGGGAGCAACTTTTGACTTCAGTGTTCTAAGTCAGTAAGCGTGGACACCTATTTGATGAAAAAAAAAGGTGCTGTGTGTAATGTGTCACTAAGTCCTTCGTAAAAGATAAAGACAATCAGAATTTGCAGGGTAATCAAAGCTTTAATGTACAGTAACACCTGGTTTACCTTCTCAGCCTGGTTCCACACACTAATGTCACCTAAGTACTTCTCTGGACGAGTGGAAAGGTGAAGTTGGAAAGAGAATCCAAACACGTCGTAAACACAGCGGAGGAAGTCCAGACAGCCCTTCATTTCTGACTCGATCTGAAGAATAAAAACACAGCCCAGAATTTGAGTAAATTTTCTTCTCGTGTACATCAAAGATCAGAACGGTCAAACCAAAACTGCTGAATTCATGTCACTGTAGCTTAGAAATGGTCAGAAAAGTTGAGATTTACTAATGTTGTCACCTGTTCCATTGTGCAGAAAATGTGAGCGTCATCCTGCTGGAAACGGCGAACTCTGGTCAGTCCTGTAAGTGTTCCTGACAGTTCGTTCCTGTGAAGGACCCCAAAATCTGCCAGCCTCAGAGGGAGCTCTCTCCATGAACGAGGCCTGTGGCTGAACATTAGACTGAAGGACAAACACAGGGCAGGACATCAAAATGACTGTGACAATATTTTTAGACCTGTTTCATTTACAGCATTTGAAAAACACTTCAAATGTTTCCACTCTGAGCACTCCACATTTACCAGTGTCCGGGGCAGTTCATTGGCTTCAGTGCAAAGATGTCATCTTCCACAGGGAAAGAGAACATGTTTTCACTGTAGTGTTGCCAGTGGCCTGATGTCTCCCACAGTTTGCTGTTGTAGATGTTTGGAGAGGCTACTTCCTGAAAGCCTCTTCTCCAGTACTCATCCTGAAAACACAACAGAACCATATAAAACAGTTGGATTGCACAGGTGTTTTATTGGTGTTTTATTTAGCAGAGCTGAATCATGACTTCTGGCACAAAATCCCAAGCTATTGCAACAAAAATCAGAGCATGTGGGTTTTATTTATGCATTTGTAGTCCTTAAGCAAAACATTTCATGTCCAAAAAAACAGCCAACAGTGATGTAACTGGAACACTTTCGAGCCTGAAAATGTGAAACTGTGAATATCAAACAGGGAGGTGTGCAAAAATATCATGCATGCTCAGTCAGCTTTTCCTGTGTAAATTTCGTTTAGCAGAAGCTGTACCCAATGGCACAAGCATACTGGCTACTTTCACTTCCACTGCAGCATAAAGCATCCTGCTTCTATAATTCTTTTTAGTTCAATTCAATATGTACTTAACATACATTATCAGAAAATAAATAGCTTTTGTAAACAAATAATAAAAATATTAGCTAGAATTCAAAATTTTTAAAAAGTTGGAATACTATGGAAAAAGCAAAGCTAAAATGGAAACTAAATCATGTTTTGTCTGGTTGACTCGAAGAGATTTGGAACAGGTGATGTAACGGGTGATTGTGACCATGATTTGGTACAAAACCAATATCCACTTAGGACCTAGTGTTTTAGGAGCAAAGATGGACTGAAGATTACCAGTTTGTCAGCAAATGAAGGAGAAAATTATTCAAAAAACAGTGTCTGTCAAAGAAAGGTGGGAAGGGATTTGGTTATTTAGTCAATACAGTGTAAAACAGAATTAAAAGGTTTAAGGAATCATAATATGTTTTCAGTGTGTAAAAGGCAAGGGTGCAAGCCCATGCTGAACACTGGGGTCTCTGATCCTTCAGATGACACCAAATCAAGAACTGTCATTCATCTACAGCTGAAACAACCATGCAGGTTCAGGATTACTGTAAAGCCTTCATCGGGCACAGCAATATAGAATAAAGATCCACAAATACCATTTAAAGCTTTACTGAGCCAAATGGAATCCATATGTATCAAAAAAGTGAAAGCATTCAGAAGACAGAGTCCGTCATGGTTTGAGGTTGTGTTGGCATTATTTACACTTCTGTGATGCATCATTAATACTGAAAAGAGAATTTACAACACCTATTCCAGTGACGCGCGTGCATATTTTAGTAAGACAATGCAAAACCACATTCTGCACACATTACAAAGGCCTAACAAGGGAGGAGGGGAGTGGGAGAGGTCTGTCTACAAGCCCCACTTGAAAAGCAAAATGTGACATTAAGACAGGAAGAATGGAACAAAATTACACCTGAAACACGTCATCAGTTGGTGTGTTCAGTCTCTGAACGTAATTTAAGTAGAACTTTACTGTGTCAAGTTTTTCTTGAATTGTTCCAAGAGTCAAAAATAAAAAATAAGATCAATTACTAATCGCTGCTTTCAGCCCCACTTTGTCTGATTTGGGATGTACAACACAAAAGATGGAACCGAAAAGAGGCACAATAGAAATACGGAAAATTTTAAATGTTGGGAGGAGCTTAATGTGGAAATTACAGATGATGATTGGATTAATATGTGGAGGGGAGGGAGTTTCTTTATTACACTGAAGAAGAAAAGTAAGCAATTAAACAGACAGCAGAAATGTTGGAGGGGATGAGGAGAATTTGATGTAGATCACACATGTCTTTTGGAAATGTGATAAAATAATTGTTTTGGGAGATGGTGTGTGTAGTGCTACAACAAATAACAGGGTATTAGATTCCAATGTGCTGTGATGTACTGTATTTGTGTAACTTGTCTGATGGAAATGTAGTGGGAAACGACATATACTTGCTAAGGGTACTTTTAGTGGCTTGCAAAAAAGCCAATACAAGGAACTGGAGAAAGACAGAACCACCAACAAAAGACCAGTGGATCACAATTATTGAAGGAATATATACAATGGAAAAAATAACTCACAAACTGTGACTACAAGAAGCACAAATCGACAAAAAATTTAATAAATGGACTGATTACAGAACCCGGAATGGTGGAAGAAATGAACAACGTGAATGTAGTGTCGTGTAGTGTACCCAAGCAAGGTTTGTTTGTTGGTTTTTTGCGATTATGTGTTTATAAAATTTCAATAAAAACTTGACAAAAAAAAAAAAAAAAGACAATCTTAAACGCATTATTTGAGTGAGTTCAAAATGAGTAGGACTCTGCATGGCGAGTTATAGTTGAAAATCTTAATGATATGCTGGTAAAGGAAATGCACAGCACACTGGCATTAATTACACCGTGGCAACAGATTGGAGCGACATGACATGATAATGATCTTGCACCCTTTCTGTGTAATGTATGTGAAGTTGTCTTGGCTTGGCCCTGTGTGTTGGTGTGTACTGTGAAACCCTTCAGGAAGTCAACACGTCTCCAAATACGTCACAGAGACAAGTTTTTGCACAGTCACTGAAGTTGGCAGAAGAGTTCAAGTTAATGCTACATAGGAAGTTCACTAAACTTTGAACCAGTTTGTGAGGTCTTTTAAAGGAAGCTCACGACAGTAATCTGTGTAATCTGTGATTAACTAATGTGGAAATAAGGCCTCCTAAACATCTTTTAACTCAAAGCCAGTAGATGTGTTTGAATGAAAAAAACTAACACACTGCAACAGCTATGACATAAAGTATGTCCTGAGCTCTTAACAGAATTTCATCATACAGTGGTGAACTCTACAACACGTCCCTGAGCTCCTTGGTAACTGGATGTTTTGTGGTGACAGTTCATGATCTGAATACCGGTGAACCAGGACGTTCAGAAAATGAATGAGCCTCATGGACTCGGGCTGAGAATGGTACTGAGAATTTTATTCTGTTTCTACCTCCCCGGGTTCTGAACATAGATGCTGGAAAGGTTCTGTGTGGCATTTTGTTCTTAGCTCAACAGATGGGTGTTTAATAATGGAACGTGTAACACGTATATGCCGATGACCGCATTAAGGTGCTAACACTGACAGTATGCATGATGATGGTGTCTGAAATATCAATGTTTGTATTGTTGTTTTTTGGAAACTGTATTTTGATTCATTCTTGAACCATATCTATCTATCTATCTATCTATCTATGCTGGGGAATAAAATGAATTAATTATGGTTTTACTTTCTGAAAATTGTGATAAAAATGCCTTCACTGTAAAACTGAGATTATTCCTTTGGAGAGCTTTCTTGCTCAACAAATATTTAAGATGCATCCTTTAAACTAGGTGTTTCTCCAGTCACATGTTGGTATTATTAATATTCTTAAATCAAGCTTTCTCTTCACTTCATGTTGCCAGAAATTCATCCATAACATAATGCAGTAAACTAAATAATAAACATTTTGATTTTTGCCTATATCGCCCAGTTGCATCATGGTGATAATTATATAAAAGTAATTTTAAAACTCATGATTATGTGACACTGATTTGACCCATGATTGTATCTCTTACCCTGATAAACTCAGTGAGTGTGTTGTAGATGTATGCTCCACGTGGCATGAAGAAACAACTGCCAGGGCTGAGATCATGGAAGAAGAAAAGCTCCTGATCCTGTGAAGTAGAGCAAAACCAGAAAAAAAATTAGACTTTTTAGGGGCTTCTCATATTTGATTATCTGCAAGTAAGAAGAAACACCTCCATACACAGCAGGGGGTGAGAGAATAATCACACATCTGACCACCTATTATTAACTGACAGATGAAAAAAGCTCTATGAACAGGGTTTGCTGGTCTAGAACCTAAAAAAGGAACACAGTGCCATGACTATTCATTCTGATCTCAAAAATCGAATGTATTCAAGTCTAAAAGTGTTATTTCTAATAGTTTATGGTTTACATAATGACTGGGAATGGTAACCAGCACTGATACAGGTTGTGTCCGTGCAGCAGATCTATAGTATAGTCTGTAAAGCCTCTTCTGTACAATAATGAAGAACAGCTTGTTATTGAGAAACACTCCCACTGTAAATAAATAAATAAATGAATAAGTTCCTAATACTTTCAATGACAATAGTTTTTCAAATGCATTTTGATTTGAGAATGGGCATTTCTCCAGTGCCAGACAATTACTGAAGAAATGATCTCTATACATTAATTCATACATACATTAAACTACAAAGCAGATGAACTGAAGGATTAGAATTACATATTGGCATCTAAATATAACATGAACATAAGTACAAACAATTCTATAATGTGTGTAGTAAGACCTCAACCTTATTGGCTGAAAACAATAGACACATTCTATAATAATCCCTCTGCATCTTCCTATTGGACCTTCAACAAGTGTAAGACGGTGTATTTCAATCTGAAAATAATTTCCTCTTCTATAACTACTACTATTTACCCCCCACCCCCCATTCAATCAACTGCTCTTCCTCCACCCTCAGTTGCAGGGTGGAGAAGAGTATAACAATCACCAAGTGAGAAATAGAAGTGTTATATAGTTTACCTTCGGGACTGGTCTCATTAGATACCGTCTAAGTGATCTAACATGACCCAGAGGTTTTGTCTGATTCATTTATATCTTGATATAACTGACTGCTGATAGTTTTCATTATGCTTCTGCTTGTTTTTTCATGTCTCTTCAGCTTATTTTACAGTCCTGTGATTTATATGATGTGCGATATTTAACCCATAAAGACCCAAACATCCACCATCGAACAAAATCATCATCTGATCTAAACTGTTTAATACCTGTTGATCCATTAATCCTATCAATCCATGTAAACAATTGGTGTAAAGTACAGTTTGTCATCTTTTCATGGTCATCAGATATGACCCATTTGGACGTTCAGAGGCTCCGTAGTTACCATGGAAACACCATCATCTTCTACAACATTGATTCACGTGTAAAACCCACAGAGTTTGATCAATGACAGTGGATGGACACACTGGGTTTATGATCAGTTATTGATATATTTTGTTGAGTAAGTCACTTTTTCTTCAGTTTTCTCTGTTTCTGATATAATAACTCAACTTTAATCCAAGCTTTTATCAACTTCTACATGATCAGTAAATTAAATATAGGAAAATACATGATTTACACTGACAAAATGCAAAACACAGAGGAAAATATTAAAATAGTTATAAATCGCTCAACAAAGCTGAAATAGGAAGAAAAATTCATTCAGGAACTACCACAGAAGTAGCACTGGGTCTTTATGGGTTAAGTATACATGTAGGTACGACCCTAGGGAAAACTGACTTCTGCCTGTTTTGGCCAAAACACAAAAAGGATCTCTTTTTAATATCAATTTGAAAAGAAAACATTAAAAAAGAAAATTCCCTGGTTGTGCCTTTGACAGAGCATCCCTGATTTAAGTGTTAATAGGGAATAAAACTGAACTCCATTATTAATCCTTGTTTTGCTCGAGTTGCCTTGGGTTCAAGGACTTGAGCACTGTATTTAAAACAATATGTGACCTGTCTCACCGTCGTCCAACTAGATTAAGCAGTGATGTCTTGACTCTGGAGTTTAATATGGGACTGTGTTGTAACCACTGCTGTTTGAGGTGCTTGTCATCGGTGTCATTCATGCTGAGAAACCAACTGGGGTGCTCAGATGGTTCACAGTTGTAAATGTGCCAACACAAAGAGACACACTGCCCTCAGCTGGTGTAAAGCAGTAACAGACAACGCAGTGCCAAACAACGATGGCTTTTGTGTCCAGAGCCAATGCAAGTTAATCGATGAGACTGTACAACAGTAGATGAGGCTCGTCTGTCTGAGCTGAAGTTGAATAACAGGACTTTTTAGGCAGATTATACATATGATACTTTCAGTATTTCAGGAGTTTTGGCTCCTAATGGACTTCTGCTCCTTGGGAATTGTTGTACTGCATTTTGTGTTTACTTTGTTATGTATATCTTCAGAGTTCCTGTTTTCCTGGAGGCTCTGGCCCTGTTTTGTTGCAAGATCCAACCACATTTTAAAAAAAACCACAAGCTTCTCTCACTGAGGAAAAACTTCTACACCAACCTCAAAAGGAGATGCGTCAGCCATCGCGTTATGAAATTATGGATCAGATTTGCTTTGTACTTGGTTTCAGTTTCCAGTTTCAGTCCTCAGCCAGTTGGGTGGGCTTGAACATGACTGCCTACAGTGACTCACTTTGCCAATCTTGCGATGGTCTCTATTCTTGGCCTCCTCCTGAAAACGTTCCCACTCCTTCAGCATCTTTGAGTCTGGGAAGGAAATCCCATAGATCCTTTGTAGTGTTTCCATGTCGGAGCGGCCCTCCCAGTAGGTTGAAGAGTTCTGATGACAGAGGCAGAAATATTGTGAGGTTTTCCTACATGTTTTATAAAATTAGAACAACTTTTTCAAGATACTCAAGATTGGGACTTTCTTCTGTACCTTGTAGATCTTCATAGCCTTGATCTTGCCTGTGTGTCTGACATGGGGACCTCTGCACAGGTCAATCAAGGGTCCACATCTATTCATAAGAGAAAAATAATTATTTTCACAACACCCACATGCCACACGCAGACCTCTTAAAAATTAAAACAGTGAGTTAATTCTGTGTCTTTGCTGCATTTACATTTAAGCATGATTACAGCTAAATTACCTGTAGACTGTAGTTGTAGGGGTGGTGACTTTTTCATTCAGGATGCGGCACTTGAATTTGTTGTACTGGAAGGACAAACACATTGACATTTTAACATTTTTCTACATTCAAACAATGAAAATAAAACCTAAGTCAGTCTGTTTAAACTTTACCAGTTCATAGCAGGAAAGCACAGATAAAAAAGTAAAATGTGACACATACAGTATATTTCTGACATGTTTTGCAAACAAATTAAGTCTATTTAGTTTGATTTCCAGGCTTAGAGCAGATGGAGGTCTTGTGGTGTCTCACCTTAAACATTTTCAGTAGTGTTTCCTTGCTGATCTCTAATCTTTCAAAGGGCTGTTTTTCCTTCACCACATTTTTACATAAAGCCTCTAGGTCCCCAAACTCAGTGCTGGAAACTCCCCTTAGAAATGAAAAATATGTTGATTAGAGTTCAAAGCTCTACACAGGTAAAACTTTTTAAAGTAAGCTCCCATTTGAAAAGCATGACCTATGTAAAATATCTACAGTACAGTACAGAAAGCTGAACACAGTGGATGCTGGACATAAAAGTCAGTAGCTCACTTTTGTCCATCCAGAAACATGTCGTAGTAGAAGCCATTTTCAATAGGGGGTCCATAACATAAACAGCCACCATAGAAGCGCTCCATGGCCTCCCCTAAGATGTGAGCACTAGAGTGCCAGTACACCTAGATGACAAAGGATAACTATGTATTAAAAGAGTGATATTTTGCTTTTTTTTTTAAATGGAATTATGCATTTTAAAACATTTCCCTGTGGTCTACATAAACTGTAAATGTTATGCTCGGATCTGAATTTGTCATTAATTAAACTCCACAGGTCCATCTTCAACCCTATTTTTGGGTAATGACATGAAAAAAGGTCGTTTTGAGTGCTGGCCCTTTAAATGCACATGACCCCACCCCCTCCAGGTTGTTGACTGTGCTGCTCTGTCCTGTTCAGCCACTTGTGTTTATCAACACAACCAACAACTGATCATTTTAGGTAATTGGCTCAAAGTTTGGACATACTTTCAGTTTGGACTACAACCGCTGCTGCTGATAAACAATTATGTCATACTCGGAGAAATGTTCATCGGAAGTCTTGACCTCATCGCATATAAAATCTCATGATGTACCTAGGTATAAAAAAAACGTAACAAATTAAGAAGGAATTAAAACAGGTTGTAGAAATCCACTCAATTTGTGCTGGAATGAATATAAAGATAGCTTTGCAGCACCTGGAGGGTTCAAATTCAAACTTTATGAACTATTGGGGTCCAAATACACAAATACATGAACCAAAGACTAATAAAAGTGGGTTTAGCAAAATATGACCCCTTTAATAAAACACTGTAGACTATACAGCAGATACAAAACAAACCTGATCTGTAGGAAACATTGTAGAATACCAAGTTTTATGAGTCTCATCTACTGAATACAGCCACTGGCCATACTACAACTACTGTAAAATACATGATTTTAACTTTTTTAGTCAACTGGAAGTCCCATGTACTCACAGCCTGAGCATCCTCATTGTCAAAGCGCAAGATCTCTAAAGAGCAGTCTTGCTCCAGAGGTCTGTCCAGGTCCCAGAGCTCACCATTCACCCGAGAAATCACAGCATTGTCAGCGAAGCCTTGGCTGAAAAAAGAGTATGAGATGGACAGTTTGAGAATTAAAAATGAAACAATAATTCAACTATAGATGGACAGTTGCTGACAGAACAATTCTACACTGTTATTACCATGTGCTTGCATGTAATGCAAAGCACAGGGTACTGTTTGTCATATTTATTAGTATTATGACATAGTGTTTTCACACAGCGTACTCGAGTCCGTACCGTACTTGGATACACTCACCTTTCCTGCAGATGTTGCGTTCACAAGTGCGTACCCCTGCCCGAATGGGTGTTAGAGGGCCGAAACAGTAGGTGGTGGTGTGGAAGGAATTCTGCCGCTATCCAAAAAAAACCTTACCTATGTGTCAGCCTGTTAGAGGCAAAGAGGAGACGAGCAGCCTCCGTTGTCCCTGATATATCACAAAGTGGTTCGGTTGGTAAGGCCAGCCTTTACCGCACAGATCCAAGGCTTTTTCAGGAGAACAGGAGGGGTGTCTACGGTCTCGCAATAATTAACCCACTTTTGTTGTCGGAGTGGTGAATAGGTCATTTCCGGTCTCAGGCACTGATGGCTTTCGCACGGCATCGTACCATACTGGTGTACGGGCAGTCCATACCCAGGACCACCTTCTCAACTGGACTAGGGTACGGTACTCGAACACAGGTTTGCATTCACATAGATTAAATTAAGCAGACTTTGGGGTCTAGCGTACTCAGATATGGACTTGAGTACGCTGTGTAAAAGCGCCCTTATTATTATCACAAAACTTTGAAAAACAAAAGTAACCCAGAGTGTTGGAAATAGACCCAAACATATGATTGCAAAAATGTGCAGCCTGGTCTCAAAAGATAAGCTATTAATTGGATTAACATTCCAATGCACAGATTTCGTTAAAGTTGTGAAAAAACAGCCATTTTTGTTCATCAATTGGGCAATTTTCAAATGGCTACCAATCCCACACATTTGATCCTAAAATTATTCTGTAATATGAAAAATGTGTGGCTTGGCCCAAAGATATATGTGATGTGTTGTAACAATATCACATACGGTTTTCACACAACGCGATACACCAAACCCCATTCACGTACATGGGAAACAGAACGCTGACAACTGATTGGCTGAAATTGCCTCACTCTAAGAGTGTAAAGGTTTAGGTTTTATGAAAATCTAGAAACAACTCTTCATAACTCTCACATTTCTGGGTTTTCAGCAACAATTTATACATCAAAATCCAAATGCCAATGACAGCACAGCGTCACAGAACGTCAGCCAATGACAGCGCAGCGTCACAGAACCTCAGCCAATGACAGCGCAGCGTCACAGAATGCCAGCCAATGAGCAACACAATTTTGAAAAATTTATCAGAAAATACCTATGAGCTATTTATTAAATCCCCGAATGGAGTTTCGGGGATATTATGCTTTTGGTCCGACCGCCACCGTCGGCGGATATCCTTCGTGTGAACGCAATAACTTGAAAAATATTCAGTTTAGAAATTCCATATTTTCAATATCAATGAATATCATGGAGAGGAAGAACTGATTCGGTTTTAGACAATTTACCATTTCTAGATTGCCCACAAGGGGCTGCTCAAAAGTCTAAAATCACTAAACACTCTTGTTCATATCTCTGGAACTATTTGTCTAACTGACTTCAAATCAAGTGCAAATGAAAGGTTATGACCTGGGGATGCCTCACATCATGACATCATAGCTGTCTGGTTAAGGATTGGGGGTGTTCGGGGATATACCCCTAGCTGTTACTTTCGACGGCTAGGCGTGAGCCTTGTTTTTGCTAAGGCTCTCCCTTTCCAACTTCCACAGTACTAACACTATTTCATCTGCAGATAACCTGAAGTCTAACCTGATGTCAGAGGCCAGTTGGTAAGGGGTGGTGACCCAAGCCTTTCCGGCCATTTTGCGGCCATCGGGGAGCTCCACCGTGATGGGTTTGCTGTGTGCAGCTTTCTGGGTGAGCAGGGCATCACTCTCCCTCTTCAGCTCTTCATAGAGGCTGAGGCGCTCATTAATGTATGTAGGCCAGGGTTTCAGCTCTTTCACACCTCCATCTCCAGGTCCCTTTTCCTGTTTCTTGTCCTTCTTATTTTTGTCACCTGATTTTGTATCCGGGGTTGCCACCTGTAATTAACAGAAATGAATAACACTATTATTACTGCTTTTCTTAAGACACGTGTGCCATCGACTAAGATTAACATTTATCAGGACAAACAAGAACAAATTTGAAATTGCAATAACTCAATTTTTTTTACAAGCTGTAACTTAAAAACTTACTGTGCTGCCTGTAAAACAGATTCAGTAAGGATCAGAGAGAACAAATACATAATTATGGAAGTCAATATACCTGTGAGATAAAACCATGGAATAAAACGTTATATCCAATGAAAAGTACAAAAATTGTCCCTTAAAAAAAAAAGGGGGGAAAAAACAGATAAATTAAGATTTAAAAAAAAAAAAATCTCATTGTCTGCAAGGAACACTTTCCTATTGGATAAATTCTTCTTAATGTAGCTAGACATGTGGCAGACATTTTTTATGAAGGACCAAACAACTTCTAGATATGATAGAAATATAAACATTTACATAATCAAATTTTGGTTGCAGTGAACTGAGAACTAGAGGTGATATCTATTTTGCACAAGTTACTTCATCAGTGTGGCATGGTTCTGAATAGTTTGGGACTACTGGGCACATTCCGAGTCCTGCAGGACAATGAAGTCAGCATCTCCTTGTCAGCAGATGGAAACATAACATACTCTAAAATCTCCTAGTAGATGGCTGTGCTGATCTTGGACCAGCACCAGCAGATGACATGACACCCTAAATCATCAAATACTGCAGAAACTTCAAACTGAACTTGAAGCAACTTGGATTCTGTGTCTCTCCACCCTTCCTCCAGACTCTAGAACCTTGATTTCGAAATGAAATGCAAAATCTACTTTCATTTGAAAAAAGGAATTTGGAGCACTGAGCAGCAGTCCAGTTCTTCAACCCCTTAGTTCAGAAAAGACTCTGATGTTTTCAGGAATGTCTTTGTATGTCTGTGCATGTTTGGTACAGACTCCTGCTTCAGTCCGCTCTGTTAAACTTCTCCATGTTCTTAAATTGTCTTTACTTAACACCCCTCTCAACCCTGTTGCTTGTCCTACCACACTTTTCCCTTTCAGCTGTTGCTTTCTATGACTATGTTTTATTACACGCTTAACAGTCAGCCCTTTCTGCAGTGATCTTTTGTTGAGGGGGTCAGTAAGTGTCTTCTGGACAACTGTCAAGTCAGCAGTCTTCAACTTGACTGCAGTAGTGTGTATTGAACCAGGCTGAGAGTCATAGTATTTATACTGCATTTACTATACATTTAGTGATTACAAATTAAACATTCTGAAATTAAGTTTGAATTTACTGTTTGTTTGAGCTGTAAGCCATAACTATACAAATCAAAAATTGTAAAAATCCTTGAAACATTTTAGTTGAGATGGAATAAGTCTAGAACAGGGGTGTCAAACATAGGGCCCGCAGACTAAAACCGGCTGACCAAGTTCCAATCGGGCCCTTGGGACAAATTTACAAAGTGCAAAAATTACACTGAAGACACTGACAGTCAAGGATGTCACCAAGTGTTGACATGTTGTTCTGATCATAGAGTTAAATATTATACTTGTCAGTTTCAGATGCCTGTTATTAAATGTTTTATGTCTTTGTAGATCCGCTGTTATTGATAAGTTGTAATGCACATGTTATGATAGGCAGAGGTATAATATTGTCAAAATTGCAATTATTTTCCCTTATAAATTTCAGGTTCATGGTTGTTGATGTTACTCACATTTTTTGTGAAAGAACAGCTTGTAAATGTACACATTTCTATAATTAAATTCTACCTTGCACTAAGACAAAGAGACACATTTGGAATTGTCATCATTTATAGGTTATTATGCTATTATTTTACTGGTCTGGCCCACTTGAGATTAAAGTGGTGTTATTTATTTGGTTTTGTGTGTTTAAAACTGTTTTATGCATTTTATTTGTGAGCAGCACTTTGGCAACTGTGTTGTTTTTAAAGTGCTTTATGAATAAAGTTGGATTGGAAATTGGGCTGCATGAGGCACCTGATCTAAAATGAGTCTGACACCCCTGGCATAAAACGTATACATTTTTTCTTTTCTGAAATAATTAATAAATACTGAAAATTTCCATGATAACTCAAGTTTTTCCCATGCACCAGTATTTATGTTCACATACTAATCTGGGGTTTCTTGGTTGGTCACATTTACAGCGTGCACAACTGTGACCCTGAGTGCAGTTTCTATTTCTGGAAATGAGTCTGTCATTTGCAGTCACTGGACAGAAGCCCGTTGGGTTTACACACTCTGTCATCATCTTTCACCGTACATGTTTACTTTGCAGACTTTCTAATACCTTATTATCAGCTCGGTTATTCCTCTGTTGGTCTTTGCCGGTGATTTTCCCAGGAGCTGTGTCACACTTGGCCCCTCGTTGCCTCCTTCCCTGCGCCTCCTCCAGCTCCAGCTCCGCCTGGAGACCGCGGCGGAGGTGCAGCAGCCGGTACTTCAGCTTCTCATTCTCGGATCGAAGCGTCTCCAGCTCTGGCGTAACGACCACTGCACCGACGGCATCCAGACCGCGGCAAAGTCCATCTCGAAGGGTGGAGATTTCCCGGGTGAGGAGCTGAATTTGGTCCTCCTGGGCGGCCAAACGTGCAGCTAGGCACTCCGCCATCTTTAAACGACCGTCATGCTCACGGTGACGGCCCACTTCCGGTCTGACTGACCCTTTACCATAAGTATAAACAGGTAAAAGATAAGAAGAAATAAAACAGAACAAGACAGATTATAAATAGTGTCAAAATTCGGATGTACGAATGCTATATTAAATATGATAACATGTAAAAAAAAAAAAAAAAAAAAGACATCATTACGCATTCAACATCAGCCAATGAGAGCGCCATGGGTTCTTGGTTTATACGAACTTATTTATGCGCCGGGCACAGAATGCCATCCAATGCCAGCTCAGCATCACAGAACACCAGCCAATGAGAGCGCAGCATCACAGAATGTCAGCCAATGCTAGCTCAGCATAACAGAACATCAGCCAATGAGAGCGTTGCTTCACATAATGTCAGCTAATGACAGTACAGTGTCACAGAACACTAGCCAATGAGAAGGCAGCGTCACTGAATGCCAGCCAATGAGAGCGCAGCGGCACAGAACGTCAGCCAATGCCAGTTCAGCATCACAGAATCTCAGCCAATGACAGTGTAGTGTCACAGAACGCCAGCCAATGAGAGCGAAGTGTCACAGAACGCCAGGCAATGAGAGTGTAGCGTACCAGAATGCCAGCCAAATGTTACGTTCTGTCAACTTTGCACATGCACAAATGTCCACTATGTTTCAGTGCATATCCCCAATAAATAAATAAATAAATAAAGTAAAAATATATCATTGCAAACACCAATTATAAATTTTTAAATTCCTAAAATACAAGGAAAATGATAATATAAAAATACAAAAACAGTCGTTAGTGGGTCTCCGAAAGATGTGCATTAATGGGGTCCCACCACCAGGAGGCAGTGTCATATTATGTGAGACTTTTCTCAGTCAGCTGATCAGCGGGATTCAGTGTTCTGACAGTCTGCAACTGCCAGCGATGTAAACACTTGACTGATCATCCATGTGCTGTGGATTTGTGAACCTACAGGTAGGCGATGGGGGTTTGCAATGTTATATGTCGTCAGCAGGAATCTCCGAACATGTTTTTACTTCAGTTTATCCCCAGCTGTCAGTTCTGGTGGAGCTTTATTCTAGATTAACGCTAGCTAACTGTACATTATCATGTAGCACTAGCTTCCATCTACACTGCGTTCCAAATTATTATGCAAATGATGTTTTTGTTTGATTTTCCAAAATACTTGATGCAAATGACGAT
>JAPQRP010000019.1:18820398-18833592 GCA_037367295.1 Apogon hyalosoma | reverse complement strand
ATCTATCTATCTATCTATCTATCTATCTATCTATCTATCTATCTATCTATCTATCTATCTATCTATCTATCTTTAAAAAAAAAACATACACAAAGTGAACTAAATGGGTTCTAAAGGTTAAAGTTACTCTTTAGTGTTACCTCTGACCCCATGACAAGAAGCAGCACTAACAGAGACATGTGATGAATGAAACCTGGTATAAAGCATCAGAAAATGAATGCAATAAATTTCATATTGTCTGAACTAAACCAAAAAACCTGATGTTGGACTAGGACTTTTGCACAGTACCTTATAGATGTTCTTTACTCCAGTGGAAGTACACACACATTTATTTAAAAAAAGACTGGTAGAAGTACTCCACTTCCCAGCTGCAGCACAACTGGAAAATACAGACTCTTTACTAAAGCATGTTGTTTTGGTTTTGTTGCATTTGTCTTGTGTGATATGCACTGATATTTCTTTCTTTTTATGCATTTTTGTTCCATTCATTTAGGCTGAAATTAGTCTAAGTGTTGGGAAGATGTACAGTGATGCCAAATAAAAATAAATCCCCTGATCCGTGACATGCACAGTGGTCCATCTAATCAACCAACCGTTCTCATCAGTGTGGATGAACCTTGTTGTGTGGCACATCAGATGCCACTAGAGGGATTGTGGGGGAAAAACATTGGTTCTTTGTTCAACTAAGAGCTCTTTGTTGCACAGCTTCCCAACATGCTTTGCCACCAGAGATCCCTCCTTTTCCCCCTCCCCTCCCTGTGCTCCCCCTGTCACACTCCCCTCCAGGATGACTAACTATGAAAACACTGGCCTACATTAGAACCATTTCCACCCTCCAGCTCTCAGTCTGCACACTAGGGGAATCCAATCTAGACCTCCTCTTGAACAAACAAGGTGATTAAGTAATGGACTCTCTCCTCCTTCCCTTTCCTCATTATTCTTTGTATCTTGTTTTTTCTGTCTTGGTGAGCCAGCAGAGCCCCAGGGCCGCAGGAGAGAGCTGCTCCACAGTGAGGTGAGTGTGTGAGGCAGTTTGGTTGAGTGGAACTATCTGTCACATCCAACAAGCCTTCGGGCGATCGCCTACCTCGAAGAGCACAGTAGTACCTCCAATCACATGACCCATAAGCTTCCTGCCAGTCGTCATGTGTGTGCTTTCTGCAATAAAGGCCAAATGATCTAATTCATCACCTATATTGCTCCTTCACAGACATAGATCACTGTCTACTTTATAATTGGACACTTATGTGACTATAGTTTTTATATTAGTAATGGATCACATGACTGTTTGTATTTTTGTCACTTGACCTTACTGTTCTCTTCAGCTTGTTCCTGTTGAAAAATGTGTTCTTGCTGGGTTTCTGTAGGTCCTTAAAAAGTCTAAACGTTGGCCGTCATTTCAATTTCACTGGTTTTCCCTCAGTTAAACCCTGTTAACATTATGAGCATTAGAGTCACAGGACAAATCAGAAAAACCTAAAGAGCTACAAGTAAAGAGCTCGTGTCAACCATTATTGTTCTGCATTCACAGTTTTTATTGAGAACATTAAGCCAAACAATGTTTTTTTTAGTCCCAACAGCCTGAAAGGTCCAATGGACTGTTGGTATCAGATGTCGTCCGACAATCTGTTCGAACAATTTTTCAAGAATCTTCTCCGAAATCATCAGTCAGAATGACTTTATATTTGTTGTGGAACATCTTTGGGGTAAGGTCTACCAAGTTTGTTCAAAGAATCGGGAAATATTGATTTATGATTTTTTTTTTACGAATTTTTGAAATTTTTTAAATCCCCATTGGTTTATAATTGGACAAATTTCAAATTGCTATAACTTGAAAGCATTTGAAGATATTGATATAATTACTATTGGCAATAGATAGGAAGTTCCATATGGGCTTTCACTTGGTGCCATGACCTTTGACCTCAAGTGACCTTGAAAAGTCAAACGAATGTCAATAATTTTTTTTAAATATGGCATTGGACTGCAGGAGGCTTGGTCCTGTTTTTTTCATATCCTTTGCACTTTTTGCGAGGACAAGATATAAGTTTTAAAGGTTTAGTTTATAATGTCTTTGTGCAACTAAATACAACAAATAATCATAGATTTGCTGAATTATGTGTATCTATAATAAATTATGATCCACCATCAACTTTATAAAAACTATTGTCAGTGTAGCAGAGATGAATCTGTCCAGAGTGAAGACCCTTTGTTGTTTGTTTGTTGTAAGACATTTATTTTTGTAAGAATTTATTTTGTAGAACACTGAGGTAATTCAGTGAGTTTCTGTTACATTTTAGAAGTGTAAATATAATTGTCTTCTTTTTGTAGAAGCTGGTGCTGATGTTTGTGCAACCTTAATGAAAATACAATTCTTATTTTCAAGTAATTATACACCAAATAAAACATTGATTATTATGTCCCCTAATCTTACACACTGAATCAAAAGGTTCTTAAAAAGTTTAAAATTTAACTTAAAACCGGCAGAAGCTCTAAGGTACTGTGCATGGGTAAAAACATATGGAATTAAATCACATTTAGAGTTTAAGAGAAATTATATGATATTGATCAGGATCAGGTGACAATATCATATTATTGTAATCGACTAACACCTTGTTTCTTGTTGCACTAGTAAGGCATTTCCTTCAGACCACATACATAGACACCAGCCATTTTATACTTGAATAAACCCTTAACATTTGATGGTCTACTAAACTTTCTGGACATAACTCCCAGAAAACATGTCCCTGAATACTAGCATTGATTTTGTGCATGTCTGCCTTTAACGCTCCAGGCTCTTTTGTTATTGTGCATTGTTAAGGCAGCAACAGACAACAGCATTTCACCAACAAACACTGAAAGGGGGAAGGGGGCTTGAGTGGGCCTCATGGACCTCCCTATTTGAAGTTTTATGGGTGCTTGTCTTAAGTAAATTCAGATGCGGCTGTAATAATCTAACACAGCATTAGGGAGGCGGGGACACAGGATAAGATCGAAAGCATGTGTGTATGTGAGAACCCAAAAGAACCAACACATGCTGTTGCAACTGGCCTCCATGTGTGTTCATATCTACTGTAGGAGCACATTTTAGCTTCACAGAGCACGACATCGATCTAATGTATGCTGATGGCGTTATACTGAGGCTGAATGAACAGTATGTGAGGTCTTGCTCTGTGTCAAGTGTTTTAAAAATCCTGCAATTTATCAATACGCCCCATGAAACACGCTAACTCAGATTTCTTCCGCATTTATTTTAGTTGGTGATTAAAGGGATTGTGATTAAAGCGCTGTGGCTGCGTAAGGTTGGGGTCAGGGTTGGATACTAAAAACCTGTGGTCAGGATGATTATTTACCACAACAGATTGGTGTTTTAAAGGACATCATGGAAGCCATCAGTTCAGGCCACCCATCATTAACAACCCTCAGATGTTATTAAAGTACTACTCCAGGGTTTGCTTTGCACTGTGACGCAGCGATGACACAGCTAGGTATGAGGTGCAACGAAGTGTTGGAACAGCAACTGGGTTTTGATTTGGACAGAGAACAACAAACAAAAACATACTGATAAACCACTGCAGTTGTTAAAGTTCTAATATCTAACATTTCTGCATTAAAGTATCTAAAAGAGACTTGATCTATGTCATGTGCAATGAATGTTTTCAACACTGATTGTTGGAGCTTGTATAAATAATCTGTATTTGCAGAATTTGTCTCCAATAGTGGCTGATAGTAAATATTAGCCTTAACTGGAAATAACTGATCTAGAACCACAGAGATTTTAGTTTAGTGCTCAGTTCCATCTTTGAATTTGATTCTCAGTGATACAGAATTATTTGATTGTTTATTCATTTAGATTTTTATTACTTTGACTTAGGTGTTCAGGTAAACAGTTATTTTGTTTCTAACAAAGCAAAAAAAAAAAAAAAAAAGTTCATTCCAAACTGTATCACAGTTTTGTTTTGTTTTTTTTCAGTGGAGCTTTGATATTGTTCAAGTAGCTATTGGCTTTTTCTGGTTTAAAAACTGTCATTATATCAGTCTTTAGTTTCCAGTAATGTTAAAATTCAGAGAGGTGCATTATTTAATACGTCCTGTAGTAACTGTTAAATCAGAAGCAAAGTCCATAATATGTCACGAAGTCATGTGATGAAACTTAATTCATTAGCTTATGTGTTAATATTATATATATATGCCCAAGTCAAAACAACTCCCACAATCCTACACTACTTCATGATGTCATCTTTTGGTTTGTTTTGATTATGAGTCTGAAAAAAACAAATAGTAATTCATGTTTTGCATTAATTACTTTGCATTAATAACTTTAACTATTGTCAGGGCCCTTACTATTGTAAATTGCAGTTAAAAAAAAAAAAAAATCTCAATCTCTCAACAGATTAAAAGCCTCATGACCAGAGCTGAATACCTCAAGAAGCATTTAAAGGTCAGCATTTACTCCCAGGTTTTACACCTTACTAGTCTTGAATCTGTATATTTATGTTTTGGTTTGGCTATTGGCTGTTTACTGGTACATGTCCATGTTACAGATGCAGGAGACTCGGAGGGATGTGTCCCTGGATCGAGAATCTCTTGCAGAATCTGTCAGAAGCTGTGAGTCTCCCCTGCTGTGTTGCACAAACCGCCCGTCTGGCTATGAAAGTGTGTTTTTTAGGGCCTTACAGCCATAGCTGCCGAAAGTTATAATGAAACCTCTTTTTTAGTGAAGGATTTTTTCCACTAGTAAAATATGAGCCATTCTCTTGCTGCGCCGGCCACCCCACAGGACTGTCTGGCGCTTTGATTTCATTTCAGCGCTGCCCTGGGCTGCTCTGTCCCCTGCCCTCTTGTAAACACTGCCTTGTGAAAGTCAGATTTGGTGCTAGCAAAGACTAATCTCGCTAACACACAAGCAGCGAATACAACCTGCTTCAGTTCTTTTGTCTTCATATCCAATCTGGAACATTTTACTGACTTAAACTACGTATAAATCAGAAAGTAATTATAATATTCTAGATGTATTTAATATAAGGGAGCTGCAGCTGTACACTATATACGATTAAGCTTAACTATGTAAAAACAGTGTAAAAATAATATAAGTTACAATTAAATTTACTTGAACTTTCTCACTGTAACCTGCTGTATATACACATACCCTAATTCCTGGTATTTTGTGGACTCAGCTTCTAGATGTTAGTAGATACCCTAAAGCCTAGACAATATCCTGTTCTCAGCGAGACATCAGGGAATTATGGATTTTAAAAAAAAGAAAGAGGGTAGGGGGGTGAGGGAAGAGCACCAGTGACTCCGGAGGCTGCTCGAGTTTCATGAAGAACGTGGTGTCCTATCCTGCTGCCGTTACTTTAATGAAAACCACACCACAGTCAGCCCTATTGGCTGGCACTGATCCAAGAGCAGCTGTACTCGAGAGGGTCGCAGCAACGCCCAAGACTGTCTGGTGACCTTAGAGTGCACGAAACACAGCAACAAAGTCTGTAGCTCACAGGAAATTCACCTTCATGGATGAAAATGTTACATCTGGACCATCACCTGTATGATCAGAAAAATACAGGAGGGAAAGGGACAGTGATAGTAAGTCACTGCAGGTTTTCTGCGTAGCATTGAATCTGATTTTAGTAGGGTTTTGATAGGTAGCTTAAAAAAAACAAAAATGGGAGTTGGAAAATATATCCAGATTATTATTGCCCCTATTTTGATAGGAGGAGAAAAATGCAATTGAAGAAGTGGAGAAATTCCTAAAAATAAATATCTCTGTGTTTGCAGCCAAATTGTTTACCACTTCACATGCAAGCACAGGCCAGATCCAGCTTTATATCGTTGAAATCGAAGCAAAACAAGAAGTATGGTGTATAACTGAAAACACACTCCTACACAAAGCTGTTTTTAGCCCGAAACAGCATCCAGGGTTTTGGCGTTAATTGAACAAGCTACAATCTTTCAGCAGTTATTTGGCAGCATAATAACTTACACTGTCAGAATGTAATATATTGTGTATGTTAACAGTTAGTGGGATTTTAAAGCAATTTGCACAGCAATTTGTACTCGGACATCACATATGGTGTGGAAAATCGACAGTGGGGTCTGGAAACATAGTGGAATTTTTGTGATATGAATTTGTCACATTGCAGAAGACTGAAATAGAATTTTTTTTTGTTTGTTTCACACTTTCCCTGTTTTTGCACATGCTACCAGTCCATTTGTCTCTTTACAGTGATGCGTGACGATAAAACATCCAGATACCACAAAGAAATAATAGATGCCAAAACCCATTATTTCATAAACTGATGGGAAATGTATGGGAAATTAAACTCATATTTGTTTCTGTTAAAATATATTGTTTAGTTTTATCTGTTCAGCATTTGTGTATAGTAAGTTCAGTAAAAGCATCAATGAAATGAGTTATTTAATTTGTTTATTCATTGTACCTCAGTTATTCAGTTAAGCAGAAAAACAAAGGATCTGTAGAGCTAATGTGCCTTGTTTGTATTTGTTTACTGACTCCCAAGTCATATCGTCCTTGCAATATCGACCAAATTTAATACACATTACAAATATTCCTCATAATATGTTGGCTTAGTGGGAACCCTGTTATTACCTGACCTGATGTAGCAGGATGTCATGCAGGGAAATGCATCACATGGATGATATCCAATGAACATGTGCTGTTTTTTGGGTTGTCAGTGTTTACTTTGGTGAAAGTAGGAAATCTGACACAAAACTTAGGCGAGACGAGGAAAATTTATTTGTATAGCACAATTCATACACAGGGCAATTCACAGTGCTTTACAAAAATGGAAAAGAGACCAGTTAAAAGCACACAATTGCAATTAAAACATAATCAAGAAAGCATAAATAATAAATTGAAATAAAGTAAAAGCGTGACTTCATATCTTTTCATATACAAAGGCGTGTTGTATACATGTAGCCTGTGACTGAAAAAAACTCAATAAATTAAGTTGGGGGGGATAAAGTAAAAGAAGAATGCAAAGCCACTTTCAGCCTGGACTTAAACATTGTCAGAGTAGAGGCCTGTCTCACATCATCAGAAGACTGTTCCAGAGTTTGCCTTAATGGAACTGAAACGCAGCTTCACGGCGTTTAGTCCTGACTCTGGGCACCAGCAAAAGGCCAGTCCCCGAGGTTCTCAGGGTCCGAGATGGTTCATATGGGACCAACATGTCAGAGCTGTACTTTGGTGTTAGACTATGGAGAGACTTAGGCCGTTTTCACACTGCGTACTCGAGTCCAAATCCAAGTACAGTGGACCCCAAAGTCTGCTTAAGTTTATCAGTGTGAATGCAAACGTTCCATGTGCAAGTACCGTACCCGAGTCCAGCTGAGAAGGTAGTCCTGGGTATGGACTACTCGGACTCCAATACGGTACGTTGCAGTGTGAAAGCGAGCAGAACTGTTTTACTTGTTTAACTTAACAAAAAAGATTAATGCAAAGGGGGAAAAAGTGTGTGGGACAGTTTAGTTTTAGGGGTTTCTGTGCTTGATGTTGGGCTTCAACTCACAAATATCAATCATCTGTGTTTCTTCAGCCTGCTGTTTGCAATAAAGCCTCATTGAATGGGACGCCTCATGCGGCTTTAAACTGCCTGTCAGGATTAGAAGTGGACAGAACCGAACCGTCGCCATCAGCCCTGCAGCCCTGCACCACCTCAACACACCCACCAGTACATGGCCCGGGTGGAGTTTCCAACCAAACGTGGCCAGTGTTTTGGTTGTTTCTGGAAAGTTTTCTCTGCCAGATAATTTGGCAGGTACAGAAAGTGTTGATTCTTATATATGGGGGAAAACAACTTTGGCTGGTAAAATACTGAAACTCTTGGATTTTGGATTTACTCACTGCTAAATGTGAAGTTAGACCCCTTCACTTAACACTGCATACACTGATATCCCTCCTGCTGTGCCATTGATATGTAAATGCTAGACAGCTTGGACGACCACACTGTCATGGTAAACAAGTTAAAACCAAGAGTGTTGTATTTTATCTTAAATCTATAACTCGGAAATATTTGCATCACACATAAAACTGTGAAAACCTGGAAGTGAAATGAAATGGAAACAGTGCTGCTCAGTATCACAGTTTTGTTGTGAACCGCACTCTTAGGTATATAAAATCAATTCCTCTGCAAACATGCACATACCCCACTACCCCCCTCCCCACTGCCTTTTACTGTGGGTCAACCACAGGCTCACCATGCTCTTGCCGCTGATGGAGCCCTCTCCACCACTATGAGGGGAAAACTTGAGAGGTGCGGCCTCTGCCTTATTTACACTAGACTTGCATTTTCTTAGGTTTGGCACTGGTCGAGTATTTGAGGGATACAGTCAGTTGTGGCACTCGAGCAAAAGCTTCATAACTAGGCCTCTGTGAAACGGTTAAAAGCATACGATAATCCTCGCTGTTGTAGGTCTCCACTGACTGTTTAGATTTCAGACAGGTAAAGTGCTTGAAAACTCTTCAGAAGAGAGCTTTACTTTGTGAATAAAACTGTACAAAAACTGGGGAAAAAATATCTGGAAAAGGAGCCAAAGGAGAAAAGTACAAATGTCTGCTGGTAAAATTTCCACTCTGCTGTGTTGTTTATTTTTTATTTGAATGTTTGTACAGCTGTGATTTTTATAATGTATTTATTAAATTAGAGACTCAGTTGAAAATAAAATGGCAGTCCATTAACTATTTTGTAGTCTGTGCTTTTTTTTTAGGTCAACAGTAAAAGGCAAACTCTTTTTTTTGGTTTTTTGGTTTTTTCTGGGGGTTTTTTTAGGTTCTCGTCCAGAACTTTTATGGAAAGATTTATGTGCCACTGTGTGAGTGACGATGTTAGTTACTCGCTATCGTCGTCATGTAGAAGGGCGGTCTGCTGCAACAGCTGGCTTATGTCCACAAGGGGAGGAGAGAGGAGGGCAGGCAAGGCAAAGTGAGGACATTTGATAATTATACGATTCATATGGAAGTTCGGAAAATAAGGAAGCTGAATCAGAAAATCATAAGAATTACACAAATAATTCATGACAAGTATGTTATCTCTTATTTGCCTTGCTCATTCAGATTCAGATCTTCAAGTATTGTAGCCAATGGGATTTAAAGCTGATGTTTGTAGTGATTTCTTATAATTACGCCCCACTCTTAGACCTTATGCATGCAAAAGCACAGGTCTATCCATACACTGGGGCACTAACAAAGGGTTGGGGTCATAATTGATACTTGTTTGATGCTGTTTTTATTGTGTTTAAGCACAGAAACTAAAAGATACTACCTTTTTAGTATAATTCCATATGTACATTTTCACCTGACACTTCCAATGTGAGTCTGAAAATAAGGAAAAACTCCATGACACGTCCAGAGTCAAAACAGATGTAGAGTTCTGTGCAGTAATGTTTTGGTTTTAAATATAGTTTATACACAACTTTTGATTTCAATGTTTTATTTCACTTTTTTAGAAGACTGAAACACAGGAGTCCCAAAAGATTCCAACCCCCAAGTTTGTTTCATAGTTGTATTTCTACAGAGCCATCATTAATGTTCTTAGTAACAACTGTGCTTTTCCTCATGACTGTCTTCAATCAGCAGTACATGACAAGAGAAATGTGTCACAAAGTGCAAATTAAACTAGGTAAAAAAAAGTAAAAATAAAAAACACAAAATTTATGGAGAGGAACAGAATAAGGAGCATTAACTGCCACAAATATAAGAAAAATTACCATCCAAGTGATTTAAAATACTGGCTGACAAGACAATAGCAGAATAATGGGGGAAAACACAATATTAATAACACAGCCCCCACTGTGCATCAATAGTTGCTCTAATTTTAACTAATGGTTTTCAGATCTGCCCTGGACTCAGCATAATGTTTGTTTGGTTAATGGCACACACCTGGCATACCAGGTGTATGTCACTCCCAGACTGTACCGAGAACAGAGAGCAGCATTGCCCCGAGTCTGGGGCAACAGGATGGAGAACCACCAGGTGCTGAATTTGTGGTGGTGCTGGGGAGGGGGCTGTAATTGGTTAGAGTGCCCACACTGTTGGCTCAGCCTCTTTGCTTTAATCATGACATGGGCATGTTGTTGCCAGGAAAACTCTGGATGTAGTTTTGACCCTTGTGCTGGCTTTGTTGCCTGTTCCTGGCAGGGCTGACATTTTATATTGCTCCCTAACAGTGCATACAGTACACTTACAGTAACACAACCCAGAGGAGGAAATTCTGAAATGGAAACTTTAACCCGCTCCCATCCCATCATCCATGGCACCCTTAGTCTTCTCTCCCAAACCACAATCTGCTGCATTGTGGCTTTAATCAGCCTCTATTTCTCTGCTTATTGCCCTTTCCTCTCTCAGCATCCTTCACTCTCCCTGACTCTGTTGATATGTCTAATGGGATGGCGGTCGAGTCATAATGGGACCCATAAAGAGGGGTCTCTGTGTCCTGGACCTGGAGGAACTGGGTGCCCTTGACTTCAGAACCCCCAACTCTGAAAACACAGAGCAGGTCAGCCATTCACTGTAGATGTTTATCATGAATGGAACATTGTACCTGTGGGAGACAAGAGCTGCCTAAATCCCCAGCTCACTCCCACTCTGGAGCAGCAAAAAGAGTGGGAGTTGGGGGGTTTGTTTCAGAGAAATGTTGAATAAAGATAATTTAGAAAATGGGCTCCAGCACAGTGCTGCCTCTGTATCCCCCCCTCCTCTTTTTTTCCCTCCCACACACTCCACTCCCCCATTACCCAAGGTCTCTCCGCTCATGTTTGTTTTGATTTTGCTCCCAGAATCAGGGTGGGGGGTGTGTGGTGGGGGGTGGTTGTGTTGGATGGCTTTGAGATGCATGGCAATAGTTAAGACAGACTGAACCAGAGGCCATCTAACTAAACTGGAGTAAGTCATACTATACTGTAGCTTTAGGCCACGTTGTTTCTCTATTTCTCATCTGTCACACAATAGATGACTGGAATCACTGAGGCTCTAAAAATCAGGAGAAGCTGTGTAAAAGTTGTTTCCAGGTTTGGAGAAATTAATGACATTTTTTTTCTCCCTTTGACATCAACAATCGTAAATACTTTTAGTGTAGTGTTTTACCATTCAAAGATAAGACAGGCATGGCATAACCTGTTGCTGTAAAAAATCTCAGCAGTGGTGGCAGTATTTGGAGTATTCTCTTATGTAAAGCATACTAATGTACAGTGATTCTAGACAGGACTAGAAGTTAATGTTCTGCATTCAACACCTTAACCCACAAAGACCCAAACATACATCATCGACCAAAACCATCTACTGATCTAAACTGTTTAATACCTGTTGATCCACTAATCCTATCAATACATGTAAATAATTGTTGTAAAATATCATTTGTCATCTTTTCATGGTCATCAGATATGACCTATTTGGACGTTCAGAGGCTCCGTAGTTACTGTTGCAACACTGTCATCTTCTACAACATTGATTCACCAGTAAAACCCATGGAAACTGATAAATGACACTCGTTTTATGTTCAGTTAATGATAGATTTTACTGAAAAAGTCACTTTTTCTTCAGTTTTCTGTTTTTGATATAATAACCCTTAACTTTAATCTGAGCTTTTATGAACATCTACATGATCAGTGAAATAAATACAGGAATAAATAACTAACTAAATAAATAAATAAATGACCAATATAATACAAAATAGAGAGGATAATAGTATGAATAAATGGTGATAAATCACTTAAGAAATGTTAGATGTTGAGAAAATGTCATAAAAGTAACACTGGGTCTTTATGGGTTGAAATGTTCCTTGCCAGTACTTTACTCTTGTATTGTATTTTATTGCTATATTAATTTGTAATGCATTTTACTATCTATACTGAATTAATTACATTTACAGAAACAAACTGAGAACAGCAATCCCATGTAAGTATGTCAACGTTTGGTGGGAATTCTAATTTACCAAACTCACCCCAGAAGGGTTTTTACAGAATGACCAAAGTAAAATGTTATGTAGTGATGAAGAAAGGAGAATTGCAAAATATTATAAGGCTCATATGTTTCACACTGAGCTCATTTGACTTCTTTATATACAGTTAGTTTAATGTACAAAAGTGCAACATACTCTATAAGGTCTGTTTGGGGTATTTCTCTCCTGCAAGAATCATCTCAGTTTTTCATCAAGTCAGATCAAGTGTTTTCTGCTTTATAATAATGTATTTTCCAGTGGATCCGAGGGGGTTTACAGACAGTAACTCAAGGAACTGTTAATCCTTCAGTTTATCACCAACATTCAACACTGACACATTTGAAAATATGGGGTTTATATCGGACAGAAAGTAAAAAGCAACAGTTCAGTAAGTTACAATATTTCCCTCTGACATATAGAAGTATAGAGGTTTAAACTAGAATAAATGGAAATACTCAAGAGAAGTGCAAGTGCCTCAACATTTGTACTTTGCAGACATGATAGTATTTCACTGTTAAATGATAACATACAACAGTCCGTTTCTCAATAGGTGAAAATTCTCTGCCTTTTGCAGATGACTGAAGTCCCATATGGCAAACAGATGTACACTTCACACCTGGTAGTATTGCTATAAGCCTCTTTTACAGTTTGGTTATGACTTGCAAGTACCATAGTAAGAGTAAAACAAGCTTTGCACTAAATTTATTGTTTCCCTTTTAAGTGATCAGCAAGGATTGTGATTGTACTGCAAACAAATGCACATAAATTGACTGATAGATTTGGCTTGCTATATTTCTTGATAGATAGAAGAATCCTGATTTGCTATTAAAAAAAAAGTATAATGCAGAGACTAGACAGTTCAAATTCTTCTACCCTCTCATATTGTCTGTACTAGAAAATGATGACATACACTGCACTTGTATGAAAAAAAAAACACCTTCAAAAAGTAACCTTTAATTTGAAAAAGTATATGGAGAATATTAAAACCACTTCTTCAGTGACATTTTGGTTCATCGATTCCACACTGTAGCAGATTTCTGTCATTTCTACAGAAAAAAAATCACAATAGCTTCTTCTTCTAACAATGTAAAAGGTGTAACTGTATATTACAATGCATTATTAGTTTCTATCTATCTATCTGTCTGTCTGTCTGTCTGTCTGTCTGTGTGTGTGTGTGTGTGTGTGTGTGTGTGTGTGTGTGTGTGAGTGTGTGTGTGTGTGTGAGTGTGTGTGTGTGTGT